>JAZDUH010000040.1:8170000-8587500 GCA_036419115.1 Scarus forsteni | reverse complement strand
CAGACGTTCAAATATAACACACACACTAACACACACACTGGTGTACTGTCTGTTCCCCCCACAGAGGTAATTCTCTCTCTTCAGGGTCAACAACTTAACAAGGCCAAATCATAGCGAGCACCTCTTGGCTCAAGCCTCCCTCTCAGTGTGTGTGTCAGTGTGTAAATGTGTGATTGTGAACCACAATAATAGAAAAGATATAATACAAGCCTGCTCTGGTATTTCAATATGAAGATGAAAAGCTGTAAGTCTATTTGACAGGCCTCGGCCCGCAGTGACTACATGTAAAAATGATGAATGTAAAGAGAAATATCCATAAGTGGCACAGCCCGCGATGTTTCCCATACATGGTTTTTACAGAGTGTGGAGACATGGAGAGGGCAGAGCATGCACAGACATAAATGACAGCTTTATAGTCTTCATAAAACCACTGCATGGAGACAAGCATGTACTCACATCGACCTGTCTCTTCAACTCTTGGAAAACAGCATCAGGAAGCTTCTTCTATCAGTATGATAGAATGATGTAACCTTTTAAATGTGCTTATTTTTAATGAAATGCAATGATTATTAATGAATAAAGCAAATAAAAAGTGATTGCAAAGAGATTCTCTCTAAATTTACAAGAGCCCATATTCTTTTTTTAAAGTTTTCCATGTCCTTTAGTGTGTTTACAATGTGCCCTCCATATTACAGAGCACTTACATGAACAACAACTGTATTCATCGGGATGTCTCCTTCTCCAAGTTTCCATGACCCTTGGGGCTTCCCAAAACCTCTCACTGCCCTGACCCCCTCAAATAGATCTACCAATGTGACATCCTACCATTGTTCCACATCCTATAGTACAATCCAGTACAGAGCAGCACAGAGCAAGTGCTGAGTTGTTGACAAGCATGTCGCTGGGCTGTAGCCTTGCACAGCAGTAGTACTCTGCCTGAATCAAAGTCTGTAATTAGGCAGATCCATATTACCAAGCTCCAATCTAAAATGACTGTTAGTAACCCAAAGTGGCACAGACAAATCAGTGTCCATTAGAACAGGAAGAGGTGGGAGCTACTAATGAGATGGTAGCAGGAAGTGACTGCTCCTGTGGAGATTAACATAGATGCTAACAGCTTTAGCAACAGTTTTATTCGATCTAGGCCACATTCCATAACCAAACTAGAAAGCACTCGGAGAGCGCAGACCTCTGCAAGTTCTCCTCAGTCCTCATCCATATTGTCATTTTGACCATAAATGTTACTCCTACCTTTATTTCATCTAAATATTTAGATTCCTTGACCATGAAAACATACCATTAGCAATTGGATTCGTAATGATATCTATTTCAGTTCAGTAGTTATTCACAGAAATCACATTTTTCGCCATGGCGGCCAGACGCTGATCCGGATTAACACCAAAATCGAATCAGTTCTTCCTTTTCCCATGCTGAACATTTCCTGAAAATTTCATCCAAATCCGTCCATAACTTTTTGAGGTATTTTGTTCACGGACGGACGGACGGACGGACAGACGGACGGACAGACGGACAAACTCTCCCAAAAACATAACCTCCTTGGCGGAGATAATAAAGGAAAGAAACGCAGAAACCATTTCAAAATTGAATATTGTAGCTCCACTTCAAACATTTTGTGGGGAAAGTTTGTTCTACAAAGTGCCTGCCCACTACATTATCTGATTGACCTGTAATGAATGTGATTGATGGAATGATTAGCCAGTTGGATAGGCTTTTAAAAATTTTGCCTATCCCCAAACACTTTCTATAATCTGTGTCCAGATGGACTAGTGAAACATACTGAATACTCTGTCTGGTGTGTCGGGTTAACATATTATGGCCTGATTTGATTTGTCAAAAGCACACATAACAGCAGCAATGACATAGTATCTTTGAAGGGACAATGTGTTGTGTTTTAAGTAATTTATAACCTAGAAACAATGTCTAAATTCATAAATATGTCATCATTTGTGTCACACATTGCCTCTGCCAACAATCTGACTTGTCCTCCAGAGCGAAGAATTTCTTACCAGTATCAACATAGAACAGAGAAGTCCTATAGAGGCTTACATGTCCTTACAGTCTATAAAAACTATGAAAAGCCAAGAGGGATGTAAAGCACTGTGTAGAACTATTGACTAAGGCTAAAAACCCAGCGTGACTAAAACAGAGAAGGAGCACATCTACCTTGTTACTGACCCGACGAAATTTGAAAGCCTGCACTGAACTTTTATTAATGAATGCAAGATCACACTTGTGCCACACTACAGTTGGCAAAAAAAGGTAGGACAAAGCTTCTGTATGACAGACCGGCTACCGCAGAGCTCAGCACATTTGAAAAAGCAAGGCACTAGACAGCACTACTTGTTTGAAATGTAAATTACAGTGTCACCACTAGATGGTAAAACAAGTTTCGCAGTTTGGCTTTAAAGGTGCTATGAGGAGAATTTATTACCGGCGAAATAAAGACTCTGCTACCCATGAGCACACGCGCGACTGTCGTAATGCTGCGTTCCAGTCACTTTGGAAATGGGAGTGACATCATATCCAACTTATTGGCGTTCCAGTTGAAGTCGGAAAAAAACATGCCGATCTACCAGGCTATTGTTAGCTGTTGTTAGCACGCCCTGCGTTGTTGTTCACAAATACCACATGAAGAATGTGATTATCACTATGGCAACATTTTTTTAAATATAAGTCTAATAATACTATGTATACAGCTGATCTAGAGCGACACACCCCAGTCAGAAGTGCAAATAAATTGATTATTACAGGGGCTAAATAACTGTTCACACTAGGGGCATCCATCTTTGATTGTCAACTCAGGGGTGGCGAGGTTTCACCGAGTTCCCAGTAGGAAATTCAGACTTCAGGGAATGTTCCAGTTGCTGTTTCCTACTCGGAACCCGGAAATTCTGACTTCTGACTACAACTGGAACACACCAGAGACGTAACTGAAGCCAAAGCGTGTGTTTGTTGTGATAAATGCAGCTCGGACCTTCCTCAGAACTGCATAGCTTTACAACTTGTTTTTTCAACAACTTACAGGATGCAAAGTGACGAGGTAATGTATCTCTTTCTAGTTACTTAGCGGTAGTTTTTGATGTGTGACAACAAGCAATTTTTGGAAAACTTATTATGGTAGCTGTAGCCGGCTATATATCGCCACTTACAGCCCGGTGCTCTAAGACGTGTAATATAAATAATAAAATAATATAAATTTGCTCTAGTTTTAATTGTCTTGTTCCTGAAGTTGAGTATCCAGGCCAGTCCAGCCCTGTCCGACCCTACCAGAAGGCTAAGGAATAGCATTTATAGATTGCCTATTTTGATGCTATAAAACTCATCTTAAGATGTGTATTTCAATCAGGCATATATCTAAAAGTGAGACTTTTTTGCAATTACTTAGAAACTCCTCACAGTCCCTTTAATTAATTTTAATTTGTACTTAAAGTAAGCCCATGAAAGCAGGACAGTATATGTCTGTCATGAAATACTTGGAAAAGAACAAAAAACTCTAAAACTACATAAAACAAAACAAAAGTCAGACAAAAAGGGATGAGCCATTTAAGGCAGCTACTGGTCCTATAAACAAGGGGAGTCTTGGTGCCTGGGACATTATGTGACATGCTTAGAAGTACTATATCAAGCAGATGATCCATTCAAAAGAGCACATACAATTTAAAAAAGTAAATGTGGGCTCTTCCAAAAATGTGTGGTCAACATTAATGGACAATGAAGATTAAAAAAAAAATCATCATATGAAAAGAAAAGGAGAGATGAAAGTGCAGAAGATGATGCAAATGTCCTATTTTGATGTATCTGACTCACTTCTCTCAGTGTGCTTATCCAGTGAGAGGCTCTTTATACATCCAAAATTGCCTCATGTGCCAAAGACAAACACCTCAACATTAAGAACATTTATTACACACTTTGAAGGATGTTGGTAAAACTGTGCAACACAAATGACAAATGAAAGACCTCCACGTGTACCTTTGGTATTATTTCTCAAATGAAACCATGTGCTTCCTATTACTGTTCAATGATTTATGTTTGACTTACTGTAAAAAGGAACTGTTTGTCACTATTATCACAGGCTGTGTTTACTGGAAAATATAAAAAGACTGGAGGTGAAAAGTTCTTGATTGTCACTGTGTGGATATTCAGCCTGTTAATGTTGTTAAAAGGTGTTACATCCTGAACAGAAGCACCAAACACATCCACCTCACTGTGTACTGACTGCTCCCAGGACTAAGGAATAATGAGGAGCCTCAGAAAACCTCTGGGGTAATGTAGGCGGCCCTTGTTGTACAACAGATAAACAAATCATTTGCTGTAATGCGTATGTTATCTAAATAATGATATCAGCGTGAATAATGTTATTTGAAGGACAATAAATGGCCGCTTGATAAGCAGAGCGGGGATTTACAGTGTCTGAGGGGACAAACATGATAGTAGTGAAATAAATGCAGTCTGAGGCACGATGCTGTAATTCAATCTTTAGCTCAGATCTTTTACGGTACAGCCGGGGCCTCTGATGGCAGCAGCGCGCCACGGCAGAGCGCCACATCCCTCAGATAAATTCTCATGACAGTCTGCGAAATGCTCCCATAACCAGTGACACTGGATGATTTCCCGCCTCTGACAAGCCCCAGTATTGAGTATGATAACACTTACTTTGTCTTCATCCTCGACTGGAGTATAATATCAATCCGTTTGATGATCCAGCAAACCGAGTCGAGCACTTGTGTATCAATCTTCATACATCGCTGCCTGGTGTCTAACAAAGAGCCCAGAATGGGATCATTCAATCACTCTCTGGGCCGCGCACCGCTCCCTATGCTCGGCCTTCTCTGCAGCTCAAGTGTTTCACTCGCTGTCAGCATCCCTACAATTTTTCATCCTCATCTTCTTCCTGTCTCTCTTTTTTCTTCCAGGGGATAAAGACACAATTTACACATGATCACAGAGCAGCGTGCTTGTCATAACTAAATGTCAGATGATCAAGAGGAGTCTGCAGAATCTACTGAGGGTGTCTGTTTTCATCTTCCAGGTTCTTCACCTTTCCCATGACCTAACTTGGCTTTTTCTACCCATAAAATCCACAGTTTTCCCTTTTAGCCCTCCATCATGATACTTTGAATCTTCTCTCCATTTTCTTTCTTTGACAAATCCATAATTTAAAAAAAATGTTTTTCTTGATGCAGAATACAATTTAATCCTAGCTTCACACTATAATCAAATATTTTGAAAATTGGTAAATTTTCCACCTTGCTAGGACATACGTTTAGTTCATGTGTAGGCAGGTAAGTTTTGAGTTTAAGTTTCTCCTCTTATGTCCCAAGAAGTAACCTCAGGCACACAAGAAGTTTTCATCAAAACATCTTTGTCCTCATAAAAATGCTAACATACCTGCAATTTCTAAAAAATGCCCTCCATGCGTTGTTCTGCACAACCCTTAGTAAATAAGGCTATGGTGTACTTTCTCACTTCATAGACAAATTGATGGACAACATGACTGGTAACCACTTTTACAACCAAAATATAAAGTTTTAATGCCTTGATGAATGCAAATGCTGTATTCATTTGCTCTGCTACCCACATCTTAAAATCCAATCTATAAAACACATCTCAATCATTCCTGAAGCGCTTACATCCCAACAAAGCTTTGTGCAGTTTGTTCTTGTTTTGTGTCTGAATGGGGAAATGACACTGTCTTTTCTCTGCTGCAGAGGCCCTGATTATCATTTTTATTAGTAATGATACAGTGAAAGCAAGGCTCAAATAGGCCATCTAAAATCTGATTGGCTCCTCAAATTTTCTGATGATTGGCTATTTTATTTGTTAAGCTGCTAACGGAGAGTTGTGATGTCATCTGTTTTGATGTAACCTTGGTTTTCTAACTTTACTTCCTTAAAGTTGGGACGTCTCAAAAATGGCCCAACCATCCTCATCTTCTTCTTAGTTTGGCCTAAATTGAAATAGTTTGGAAACCCCTTGTTTATCCCATTTGGTTTTGTGGGGAAGGTTACACCCTGAACAGGCCACCAGTCAACAGAATCACTTACTGGTCATGTGTTTGGCCTGTGAGAGGAAACCAGATTATTCAGGAAAAAAACAAACATGCAAGGGGGGAAAAAAAAGCAAACTTCATAAGAAACATTGACAGAGGGAGATGAACCAACTTCTTGTTGTAAAGCACATGTACCAACCAGCTGTACCACAATGATTTTGCAAATCATTTTTAAAACTTCCAAGTGCAACTTTGAAGCTTACATGTCATTTGTGTGTGGTTACTATCAGAAATGAGAGCTGTAGATAGTAACCGTGCACAAAACTACCAACCCTCAACAAGTCAATGCCTCAGTTGCTAATCAAAGATTCAGGACACGACCCAAAGGTTTTGATATTTTGTTAACTTTACGACCACATTATTAAATCAAAAATCTGTATGTGTATTGATGATAATAAATAATATTAAACATAAACAAGTACCTTTACATAGAGGAAGCTATCACCTCCGTTAAACAAACAAAAAAAGTCAAACATCTGGTGGCTTGTATTTCTTGTAGAACAGCATTTGTGCATTAAAGTAAACCAGCCGTAGCATTCTGACCCTTTCTGTGTATTTACGCTGACCAGCTGCTTTAAATTGTGGCTCTGCAGCATTGTTTGGTGCACTGTGAGGACAACTATCCTCTGTGCTCTCCCTGTGAAATATGGCTCAATCAATACCCGCTCAGCAATCAACTTTTACCTGTCAGTTTTGATATATCCGATCATAGCTTTGGGTTGTTTTGCAATGTCTAATGTTCTGTGAAGATGGGCTTTTCATATTCTTTATCGCTCCACTCTTTTTGCCCCATCGACAAAAAAATACGCTCGCATTTTTTTCGAAATAAAACCTCAGAGGGAGAGGAAAAAGGGGGATGAAATGAGAGGAGAAGGGGGAGAGGAAACAATGAAATTTAACCCGTTTAAAACTGTATCATTTTCAGACCATACCTCAGGGCGCTGGGTGTTTATCGGCAGGACTGGAGAAGCAGAGATCACCGGACTGGTAATTGTTTCCTCTAAATCTGCTGAGCTCTGAGGAACACAGAGTGCAGTTTTTCATCAGACGGAGAATGAGAGGGTAAAAGGACAATACGAAGAAAAGCAAAAATGCTTTAGTCCATCATGTTGGATTTTATCACTTCATCTAACGAGTGGGTAAGGCCATAAGCCTCGCACCAAACATAATTATAAACACAGCTTTGGTCTGGGCTGTGTTCGGCGAATGAGGATGAGGGCAAGGCAGGAGAAATTTAGAATGAAAGGAAGATTTTTTTCATTACCCATGTTGTGGGGAAAACTAAATGTTGAGAATGAAGTCGAAATAAAGGAAGTGCTAATAATAACTAATTTAAAGAGAAAAAATCTAAGTTGATACAAAGACTTACATATTAACAATCTCTAAGCTATTGTGGTTAATCCCCCTAAATGTATGCAATTTTCAGCAGGGTTTTAACGTCCTAACACTAATAGGCAAACTGTATCCGTAAGCCAAAGGAGAAAAAAAAAGATTTTATTTCTGGCATTGTTGCACAAAGAAATGTCAGGCCCCTGATAGACCTGATATGCCCCCTTTGCTCACTAGGGATGCAATGATTAGTTCAAATGCAGTTCAAAGAGTTAATCAACCATCAAAGCTCTCCAACACCTTGTGTTTCTATCTCACTCTAAAACAGGCGAGAACCTTGTTTCTGGCACAGCACAACCTGCACGCACCATAAACAAAATGACACTAGACTCCTAGCTTAATCTGCCGTTAGCCACAGACAGGCTATGCTGCATTAGCTCCCCTGATGATAAGAGAAACAGAGGGTAGGCGCCATTTCCTCCAAAGAAATATGAAAAATTTCAAAATTTCCAGTTTCCAAATTTCCAGAAACTTCGGAAATGACATGTCTTCATCGATTCAAGTTCTGTTGGAGCTGTATGGGTGATGGAGACTGAGCCCCTTTTAAAGGCTTAGAAGTACAAAATAATTTGGAAAAAAATAGAAATATTGAACTAATGACATGTTAGTTAAAGGTGTCGTCAGCGATCTTCTAATCTTCTAATCTAATGCACGATTTGTCAAAATCTCCATATTTCTCCCCTCCATCCACAAGAAGTCACCACTGACAGCATGTTGAAAAAAAGTCTGGTTTCAGTACACAGCCTTGGCTCTGAATTTCAACAGTTAAATACTGTGGCTCGGGCCGAGTTGCCAAAACAGTGTACACCCCCCCACATCCAGGGGGCGATCATACTCATGCGCAGATCAGACATAGGGGGGAGGGGGAGTCAAAGGTTGCGTAGCGTGCACAGTTAGCGTAAGAGAGAGATACAATATGTGCAGTTGCAATGGCTGAAAAACAGAGCAAAAGAAAAAGGTCAGAGGAGTGAAAAGTGAAAAAGAAGGGCTATGACCGTGAAAGAGCGAAGACTTGGGTCAATATTGGTGTTGCTTTCCATCGGTGGAGGGAACTCCACTAATTGAAAGACCTGAAAACGGATGCGGATGTCGCTGTCTTTCTGCTGGACAGGAAAGCAACATTAGCTTTGTGGTGCTTCACATAACAGTAACAGCCATCGGGCATTCATCTTATTGTCTAATCTGCCAAAATGTACTGTTGTTGTGATGTTATCAATAATTGCAGTCGAGTTGTCTGACGAGTCGGGGTTTCCTTAGCTACGTTGGTCAGCTACGCAGTTTCTACGGCCGTTTCCATGACGATGCACATTCATCAGCTTTTGGGGGGCAGGTCTAAATTTGTTTATCAACAACCTCTCCACCCGTTTTCTCCCACATCGCTGACTACACCTTCAATGTCAGGTAATGTCTCTTGTACAAACGAAGTCGATGACCCCTGCTGTATGGTGTATTTTGAGCTGTCTATTTGGTGTGTCCATCAGTGTTAGTGATTCATATTAAGATGCAACAGTTGGAGCACTTTGGGGTTCTGTGTCATGCTCAAGGACAGATGAACATGTGACTGAGGGAGATGGAAAAGAAGCCCCCAAGCTTCAGTTTGAAAGATGACTTTGACCCTCCTTTGTCCTCTGACTATATCCATGTCAAACTTTAGTTTTTCAAGCACTGAATGCTTTTATTTATTCTTTCTTTCTCTTGCCTGAACCTTATACCCTCCTGTAGCGTTCACAGGAGAAATGTCGCTGTTAGTTTCAGCAGAATGAAATGTTTTCTGTGAATAAAGCCACCTGAATGAAATGGGGAGAAAAATACGCCATAAATTGCATTTTAAATTTGATAGAAAGAAAGGTAGAATTGAGGTGTTTTTGAAAAGCACCGTAGCGCTAACTTGATTTGACATTTTCCTATTGAGTCAAAGCCCTGCAATAGGCCTGATATCTCATTTAGCTGTAAAGTGATGTGCTCTCCACAATGCAGCAAAAAAAAAAAGACATCAGAAAGTACTGCCACTCTCCGCTCGGACCAATTTGTCTCCATCACTCCATTCATATAAACACTGAATGATTTAGCTAAAATTGTGCGCAGAATCTTATGGGGATTTTTTTCACCCCCACTTTATTTTCATTATTCTTGTGAGTATGTTCAGGGTTTGGATTCTATGCGTGCATTTGGCTTTGAAAGTCTCAGATTTAGTGCACTGGTATTGGCTCATTTTTCATATCCATTGTTGGCTTGTCAGGGTGTCATAGCTGTTCCACAGAGCTGTTAGATCAGTCCAAATGTATAAATCATCCAGGATCTGACACACTCATTTAATTTGGGGGGCCCTGGTGCAGCAGCAGACCTATTAATGAAAAATCCCTGCCCTGTTTGCTGAGTGGGAACATTCAGCCTTTTTTATCTTATTTTTTATTAACATTGATATTCAGTATGATTTCCCTCAGTAGCCTGCTTCAAACCTGGCACTTTGTCATTTATCATCATATGCTGTGTTTGTCAATCTGTTGAATTCTCGCAGTCAAAGGTCCTTTACAAAAATCACTTTGCATACTGAGAAAAAAAGGGCGAGCTCTGAGGCCGCTAGGTAAGCCAAACCTCTCACATTCCTCCGTGCAGTGCTGGTTCCAAGCCCGGAGCCTGTGTTATTGTTTTCCATCTGTGAAATAAAGTAACAGGTACTTAATGTACCAAAAACAATTTGTACAGCAGTTCTTTTTCCCCATTGAAGGCGTGCATGGCTCGCTGAGGGCTCCCCTTATCTCAGCGAGGCTAATCCATTTTCACACTGCGCTCCGGCGCTCTCATTTTACAGCTGAGGAGCTCTCCGGCTCCACGCTGGGCCTGAAATGGGACCCCAGTCACTGCGGCCCCTTGGAGTTTGCGTAGGTAAGTGTGCAGAACAAATGCTGAAAAGTCTTTAAAAAGTTAAAGGGACTAGTTTGGCTTCTCTCTCTTTTTGATCTCCCCTTTCTCTCCATCTCTCTCTCTCTCTTTCTCTCCGGGTCCCACCTGATCACCTACATTTTTCCTGCATTTCACAGAGTGAGCAGCTGTTCTCCAGCTCTGTCAGAGCGGGGTTTGTGAGCAGAGGAGCCCACAGTAAGTGAAAAAAGGATATATAGCTGTGCATTAGATTGAAGGGAAATGCTATATGATGTATTAAAACTTTGAATGTCAGAATTTCTGTGTTGATCACATGAAAAAGAGGTGAGCAAATTATTTATTTTTTAAACTGCATAAATGAAATGCTCATTTGTCATTTACTTAGTTAAGCAGCCACAGAGTGTCAAAATCTGGGTACAACTCACTTTTGCACCTTTCTGTTGTCACGCCAGTTAAGGTGTCTAGTATATGAGTGCCAGCCTCAGCTGCTAAAGCTATGGCTTTCATACCAGGAATGTATGTGTGTGCTATGTGTTGGCTGAATATTTTGGTGTCACAGCTCTGCCTTTCATAAATGTTCCCTTTTAGAAGAGCTTCAAAAGACACATAGGAAACACCACAACAAATTTCTCAATAAGTGGCAATAAGAGACCATTCATCAAATACTGACTCTGGTCAGTCTTTGGGTCAGTTTCTGTCAAATTTATCACTTTAGACTTATATCTTCTGAAATTCACCTTGCAAAACAGATGCACTTAGCTCATTTTGCCAGTCTAAATGCTCTGACTTCATAATTTACATTGTATAGACCTGACCCAACTGTTTACAAGGGGAAACTGCATTTACCAGGGTCTATAATGGCATTTGTGAGGGAGACAGAGTTGACAAAAAATGTCCAATGCTGCATAATGTGATGTAGTTTGTAGCTGGAACAAGTTACAGTTTTTTCCACCAGGGATACTTACAGTTTTATTACCTACACCAAGAAGACTTTTCTCTGCTAGCATTTTTTTTTTTTTTTTTAATTGTTAATAGGATATCCCAAAAGTTATAAGCGTTTGCTGACAGTCTCAGGATGGGTCAGATATGGGCCAAGTGAGAGTCAGTGATCTGAATCTGGATCCAGAATATTTCCAAGGAATTGTCAACATTGCCAGATAGGGCAATTTTCCACATTTTTTACAATCAAATCCCCTGGTATGTTGGAAAAGCTCCTGTGGAGGACTTTTCTCTCAGTGTACTTTTAGATTAAAGTGAGGAGCATTTTGATTGAAAGAAGTGGCAACAACGGCAATTTGCAAAGCATTCAGGAAAAGGGGAGCACACTTTTCTTCTAATATTTAAAACATTTTCAAGAAAAGAGAATAGTATTCAACAGATCTGTAAATACACATCATGGCATGAGGCTTTTGTTGGAAAAAGGCTTCCTAATTTAGATTAAAAAGTTTGTGTCGAGGTGGGCAGAAATGCATTATCAGAGGAGAGGTGTTGCATCTTACTTGTTAACTCACACCTTTGTTATTAATTTTTACTGTTTAATCACTGAAACAAAGCAACTAAAGGAAAAATCCTGAAACTTGCAAATGATGTCACATTTACTAAATTCCATTGGACATAAGTTTGCCATTTTGTCCGTGTATTTCATAACCTATGACAATGAAAACTGTCTCCTACTTTTATGTCATGGTTTCAGAACTCGATGTTAAATCATCGTGGCATGAAATAAAATGAATTACAAAGTCAAGACTTTGATATAAATCTCTATGTATTTGTTTGGTAGGTGTGTTTGGTAGCCTCAAGAGCTTTTTTATCAAACAAATGTAATTGTGAACATTTGGTTAATGATTAACATCATCATTAACTATCAACATTCAGTGAAGAAAATATATACAACATAAAAAGACAGTGTTGTTTTTTGACAGCCTCACTTTACATGCATGAAACTTTGTGAAGTGGATTCACTGATGCCGGTTGATGCAAAGCCAGTGTTTACAGGAACATATTAATACCATATGTGTAAGCTGCAGTATGAGCTACATAAATGGAAGCAAGTGGGACTGATTGTGGTTTAAAATGATCACCACAAAACTTGATGCACCAGTGTTGCACATCAAAAAACTCCTTGATTAGGATGTAAAGGATCAGGGGAATAAATCAGTCCTGAAATTACTTGAATATGAAATAATGACAGGATCCTTTGCTCATACATTTGGCATTAATAGCATGCAATTTGCTGAGGTCTGATTAATATTCTGCATTTAAATCATGCAAGACATATATTTCTCCAGAAAGATTCCTCTCTTAAAAGACCACAATTGTTTCTTTCAAAGTCAAAGGAAAAGGAGGAGTGTGGCACAACAAAATCTGGCCGTGTTTTGCTTGATAATGATATTGTGGTCCCAGAGCTCCCATTTGGATTACTGACAACTGAGGGCCCTTCTGGTGGACTGGTATCATGAGTACAGGTTGGAAGTCTTTCCGGGGCCACCTTTGCTTTTGGCAGTTAGCCAATACTTACTGAGAATATTCTGGTATAAATGTGTGCAGATATATGGTCCAAGTAAGGGCTAGAAAAAATGAATTGTTTTTTATAACATCAGTACATTTTACAAATAGAAAAATACTAAATTAGTGTTGTTTATTTTGCTGCAAAATAACTTCAGACTATTTCCTAAATCACTGGACCTTTAGAAAATACACCGTTAAGTGACTTTTAAAACTAAGTTGAAGACTGTTTACAGTTTGGGCTCAATCACAGAGTGACATATCCAGAAAATCTGTTTTTTTACTGTGATAGAGTGTGTTTGAAGGAAGCTCTTCCTTACTGCTTCATGCTTTTCTAGCAGTTAAGGCCCTGGACAATCACACAGGTGTTTGTCAGAGTCCTTTTTAGCTTTTTTTTTGGACTGTGTGGATGAAGTTTGACTGACAGATCCACAAACTGATGAAATTTCTTACGCCTGTATTGGTAGAAGGATTTGCTGACCTGTCATCATTTTGTATGATCCTTCAAACTTATGACATCCTAAACTTTAACCATGGCCTGACCTGTGTTTATACTCTCCCAGTCTTAACAACCATGGTGTTTTAAAACACTTGTTTAATTCTCAAGGCTCTTCAAGAAGTTAAAGAACATCAACAGAAGTCTCTTTGTCCCATTGTTGCCACATTATTTGAAGGTATTTAACACATTTCCAACAGGTGTTTGTTGCCTACATGTCATTTAGCATTTCACTCTGGCATGCCCATAAACCAGTCTGATACAACTTTGCTCAAAATAAGTGTTTTTGGATGTAAATCCTTTACTGACAGAAGAAGTCAAAACAGTTTTTATGATAAATTGTGACAAGAAATTATGGCATTGTAGGAAAATTACTCTAAGAAAGAAACAGGATATCATCAACATTAGTGTCAGCCACTGGCCAAATTGTTAAGGGCCATGAATCTCACAGTATCTCAAGTAATATGCTAATTTAAGATAAGATAATGGACCTAAAGTTGAGTGTAAATAGGTTACTCTAACAAAAGTGTCATTTTTACAGTGAGGAATCAAAAGGAATTGTTACATGTTTGATACAGCACTGTGTAGAGAAGACAGCACTTGATAATAGACAATTTTGTTTTATTTTTCAAAAATAGCAGGCAGGCCTTTGCTTTTGAACATGTCAAACATGCAGTGATACTTCAGCAGCATTTGAAAAAGGAAGTCAAATTGTTAAAAACAGGCTTTCTTATAGCCAGTCCTAGCCCCTTTTTGAAAACAATCTGGACTAAGCTCCAAAATTATGTTTGATTGTTGTGTAGTTGCTGTAGTTGATACCAAAGATATTAAATAACAGAGGTTACATAATTTTATAAAATATATCAAATAATAACCTGAAAGACCTTGGCATTGCTTAAAAAGCCTTTCTCTAAATTATGAATACATAAGACCGCATATTCGAGTTTGTCAGCAAATTCTGCAAATGTTTCAATTACATTTTATTAAATGACCTAAAAGTAACAATTTCTGTCTGAAAGATCACAAATTAGATAATCATCATATCAACATATCAAATAAACCAAATGGCAAAAAAGAAAACCTTGAGCTCTGATATTGGTCCATTATTCACAGCAAGCCGAGTTTAGAAGATTAGGTATTTCTGCTCTTTATAGCAATAAAATTTGGAATCCCAGCTTTTTATTTAACAGGATTTCTGATGAAAACTATCACTTGCAAAAGATACATCTGATTTTGAAAAAAGGAAAAAAAATGAATCTGGCTGCAAGTGGCAAAACATGACATAAAGATGTTTCCTTTTTCCTGTAAGTGTATGCAGATGAGTACTTGACAGAGTGTGACCCCCACCTCATCTCTCTGCTGTCTGATTTATGTGTTTTAGATTCTGACAACATTCCTGAAAAAAAAAGAAGAAAACTGTTTTGATTTACTTGCGAACCGTGCTCCTGCCCCTGCACTATCCCATCATGCCAAGTCATTTAAGGCATCTGTGGCCTCTCTGGCCCAGCCTCTGCAGCCCCATCAACCCCCCGCCGCGGGCCACTACAGCGCATGCCCACTTGGCTGGACCAGCCGGGAGGGCAGCCGGGCCAGGACTCTCAGGACTCCCAAGCATCCAGAGCAGCTGGAAGTCCCATCTTCCCACCCGGCTTCTCGACAAAAACAATCAAAACACAGAAAATCTATAATAAATCAGTCTCAGGCTCTATCTGGGAAAAGAGAAAAAGGGAGGCACAGTTGAGGAAAAGCTGTCTGAAAACGGAAAATGATGTATTTTATTTGGCAGTTTGAAAAAAAAGCAGGTTAGAGAAAAGGCTTGAGGTTGAATGTTGTGGGTTTGGATACTCACAGCAGCTTTTAGAATAAACCTCTCTCACCTGACAGCACTGGTTGGTTTTCTCCTGATTTTAAAACAGTGTGAACAAAGAAGTAGGGATGCCAACTTAAGCTCTATTCAAACAAGCAACCCTGATAGTTCCTACAAAATACCGAGGTAACCGATTTAGAAATTTAAGACTTTTTTTCTCACTTGGCCATCACAGAAGATATGTTCCCAAAAGGTTGCATGTGAGTCAACGGAAAGGTGGGGTTGCAAAAAATGTTAAAGAGGGGTACACACAACATGGCAACTGGGCAAACTTTCGGCTCAGATCTCTGCTTCTGATTGAACTTAGAAAAGGCCCCGATTATCTGGAGGTAAGGATTATCTTACCTCCAAATCATCTTGTAGCGTGAAGTGTGTTACAAGTTATTTTATTCTCTCAGGAGAGGATCAGGGACGCTAAATATTAAACTTGTACAATAATTATGACCAGAATTCCTGATGTGTGTTGAGTGCACTGAGGTCACCTGAGCAAGTCCTCTGTGTTTTGTGAAACGGACCAGAGAAAAACCAATCAAAGAGCACGCTGGCTGAAGCTGGGAACAAATCTAGCCATGACAAGGGTAAAGGCATAGCATAAAGTTAGATGGACATCAAAATGCAGGGCCAGCTCATTAATTTGTTTAAAAAACATGAGTGTTCGAACAGAGTAACCTGTAAATCACATCACGCAGAGTGATAAGGGAGGAGATGGATGAAAAAACAACCACCAAGCATGTTATCGGAAGCTAACAGTTAGCCACTTTTCGCCCTCTGGTGTAGTCCATCATATTTGTTGACACTGAAGTACCACGGTGCTAGTGGAAGCTCTACATTGCATTTCAAAATAGTTCAAAACAGAGAGGTTTGTCAAAGAAGAGTGAAATGCTTTGTAAATCTTACTGTGGTGTCGTCAATCCAATGTTGTTTTTTGTGTAGTTTAAAGCTAAAAAGGGGTTTATTACGAAGCTTTTGGTAGCACAAACTGCTATGTTTTGCCCGGTGTAGTCAGCTTGCCATCTCCCTTTGGAGACAAAGCTGGCTGGGTGCATTAAGACAATCATATTGACTGATGCTGTAGGCCTCAAGTGATCCAACAATGAAAAAAAAAACCCTTACTATCTCTTTAAGGGGGAAGATGAATGAAAATATGTGAATGTTGATAACAAACATAAACTAAACATACAAAATTATTTGTGATTCAAAAACGGAATTGTTTGACAGCAACAAAACAAGCGTGACAAATTTAGCCTCTTAGCATCTGCATTTAACCTGCTCTGTATTTAAAGGCAGGGCAGGGGTAATGTGATTACCCCTAAGTTGTACATTTGCAATTGTGCATAAGTGAATGTGCAAGTCTGCTGATGTGATTCACAGTTCAAACTTACTTAGCCTCATTGAGTTAACCCCTCTAACCTAAACAACTGTAATGGAGAGCATGAAAAATCCCCCTCTCTTTCTCCCTCCTTCCTTGCACCCCCCGAGCACACACACACACGTCCACACACACACACACACACACACACATTATTTAGTCTGACCACCCCAAAGCTAATGCAGTTGACTCAGAAGGTCATCTGCAGTTCACTGAAGGGTTAGAGATAAAGAAACACGTATTCTCTTCTTGTGTTTGCTCTTGTCGTCTGGGGATGAAAAGGAAAAAAAAATACACAAAGGTAGGATGGGGGAAAAGATGTCAAGATGTTAGTCTGAGCAGTGTGACCTTTAGGTTTTATTTTGAGGAAATAGTACAATTTTCTCGATTGCTCCAATTTGTGCTGTATGACTCTTATAGATCAAATCAGATTACAGGATTTTCCTTAAAAAGAAGGCTCTCCCTACAGCAGCGTCTATTTCAGTGGGCTAACCACTGAGCCCAATTGTTTACATTAAGATGAGCTGGAGTCTTTCTCCCCCTCGCTCACCCAGAGTGATTTGAAGTTCGCTCTCTCATCCATGTAACTAATGCAGAGCAAGGCCAAGCTAGACTGGCTCTGAATGGGCCTGGGAGCCGCTCTAGGAAGAGATTCATAATCACCAGCAACATGACAGGTGGATCAAATTTCTAAACTTTTTGTGTGAGCAGTGACAGGCGATCAGTCAGCGAGCCAGGTCGGTGTTTTCTTAACCCCAGAGTTGCATTAAGTTGACATCCTGCTGTGGCGGAACTAGGTGACATATTGATGTGGAGGAAATATAACAGGCGGAGAGCTTTAGGACTTAAGGGGCTTGGCAGGAGGAAAAAAAATTACAAGCAAGAGAGGTTTGGGGGTTTTATGGGGAACAGTCAAACAAAGCGACCATCTTTATAGTGTCTGTGACTTTGCTGCATCAGCCTGCTGCACACCAGACCAAGGATGGACAACCGTAGTCAGTAACATTGCCGCTTTAAACTTGTACAGGTTTTTGGATACTGGCATTGAAACAGCTTTAATCCTTTAAAGCAGGGGTGTCCAAACTATGGCCCAGGGGCCAAATGTGGCCCGCTGCCCATTTTGAATTTGCCCAGAAACACTTGAATGAATAAAGATACTTTGATCCCAGCAGCAAATACCATCAATCATGCACATTTTCTGCCATATTTACTTTATCACAAGGTGTCATTTACAAATTATTTTGTAATATTCATTTTTAAGCACCAACATTCTTGCAGTTTACT
The DNA here is from genome assembly GCA_036419115.1 of Scarus forsteni. NCBI lineage: Eukaryota > Metazoa > Chordata > Actinopteri > Labriformes > Labridae > Scarus > Scarus forsteni. The sequence goes on along the minus strand of JAZDUH010000040.1, from coordinate 8,569,637 downwards.
CTTGTTTTGTGTCTGACAGTGAAGATAAGCCTTCAGTGTCTCCCATCCCTGCTGAGAAGGTCAATCTTGCTCTGACTGTGTGACTCCAGCAATAGCTTACAAGGGCCCCTTGACAGGTGATAACCCACCCTAAAAACCTTAAAACTTTAATTGAAATACTGTAAAAGCGGGGTGCAGCAAGTGGCCTAGTCGTCGATGAATTCCTGTTTATACGGCCCTCATTGTCAAAAGTTTGGACACCCCTGCCTTAAAGCCTGTTGTACCATATTTGATACGTACTTTTTTGATACCTCTATCCGTTCAATGTGGTCAACAAATTACCAAGAAGAACATCTGAACACAATCAGGTAAATGATAAAGATGCCCTCAAGTGGATTATCAGTTGCCAACAACACCTAATGTATCGAATGAGATACAAAAAAATATGTTTGTTAAATTTGATGGACATTTTGATTTTTTTGGATTTCTGTAGAAAGTTAAATAAACATTTCAGCTCCAAAAACTTAGAAGTTTCTGGCTATAATTTGTGTTTTCAGGCTTTAAAGCGATAATTACTTAAAATTCAACAGGAGAGACAAATCATCAGGCTTTATATTTGCAAAATTAGAATTAATATTCATAACTGAATACAGAATTTGATCTAATTTTAAAGCAATTCGATTTTTAATAACTCATTAATGAACTTTTTGGACATTTTATGTCTGTATCAGAAGTGGATATAATGATGGTTAGGATATCCTTGGTAGTAACATGTGCTTCAAAGAAAATAAATTGCCTACATTGCTGCTTTCCATTAATGGCTAATCAGTCCAAAGAGCAATTCATTGTTCATCCACTTTAAATTGGCCACTGGACATGATACAAATGATGGTCTGTGCAGCAGAGAGCCGAGGCCCCCAGCAGAGGCCCTGATGGCTCATCTCACATTTATACACAATACAAGAACAAACATGAACAAAGCTGACAACATATGAAGGAATATTATTTGCTTAGTGCGAGAGTCTTTGTAAGTGAGATCTTGAGAGGGAGCAGATGGAGGAAAAACTGATATGACTGGTGCAGATATGGGCTGCCATTATCTCTGTCTACAATCAGTGGTTGAGTAAACCATATGTCAGTAAACATAAAATAAAGTACAGCAAGACGCTGTACACTGGAAATACTGTAGTTGTACAAAGGATAGTTGCTTACTAGTAACCGTCACTCTAGCCAGTCATGAAATATTGTGAAAAGTGTTTTTTATTATTTATGTTTGTCATAAAAAAAACATATGTTACTTTTTATTATACACAGAACTTATCAATTTAAAAAACAGCAATTTAAATAACTGACCTGTCTGCACTATTGTATGCACAATTGTTTTGGATATATATTGTATAGGATATTGTATATTGTATATTATATTGTGTATAGTATATAGTATATAGTATATTGTATAGTATATTGTATAGTATATTGTATAGTATTCTTCTTATTTGCACATATTCTTCTTTTTCTCCAATATTTAAGTATACAGAGTTTGATATTTTTAGATATTTTTTTTATTGTTATTTATTTCTTCTTTCCTGTGAAGCAATACCACCTGCCGAAAACAAATTCCTTGTATGTTCTGAACGTACTTGGCGAGTAAAAGACGATTCTGATTCTGATTCTGATTCTGATTCTGATTCTGATTCTGATCAGCAATGCTTCGAAGCACATTGACTAATCCCTTAGACCTTTGGTGCTCTTGCAGTTGGAGGAACAAGTGAAATGCTAACTTCTGGCATTGGCCTACAAGGGTATGTGATCCCTGACTCACTATAGACTGATCAAGTTAACAGAACAACTCTTACCAATTAGGTGAAGTCTGTATGGTGCTGCTATTTTTGTAACTTTTAGATACAGCGAAAAGTTCTGACAGCATTTGTCCGCCACTATTTGTCCTCTCAGGGTACTTATCTCAGAGATGGAGCTCTGTACACAAGCTTACCTCTTTGTTGATTATGTTTACTTCAACTTATTTTAAAACTGTACTTATCAAAAAAGATGAAATCTGCTAAAGTATGAAGTCTACAACATGGTGTGGTTGACAGACTACAAAGTAGTGTTAGAAACTTATGTCACTCTTTGAGGGTGTTTGGTTGGTAGTTTGTCAGAAGATGAGCTGGTCATAGCTGCAATGAGGTGATGTAGCTGTGAGTAATTTCTACACACACAAACCCCCTTACTGAGAGTGTAACTTTGCACTCATTAAAAGAATGCCATTTTCTTCTTTCCGTGTCTTGCTTCACTCCTGAGTCCCTGATAAGCAGAAAGATACCATTCTTTCAACTGTTGCTACAGATTTAAGAAAGAGATGGTCAAAGCTCACCCTCTGCCAATTAGCTTAGCTTGAACACTGGGAGTGAGTGGGAAGTGCTAGCCTGCCTCTGCCTATAGTCATCAGATAGTCTCTTCAGCAACTCTAAACAGTGCTGTGTGCTTATTGTAACTGTAACTTCTTCTATCATTGTATTATCTTCTTCTACTTGTACACAGAGGCTTTATTTTGTTGACCTACTTCTGCTGTGGTTTGCGCTACAGATGTGATGTTTGCTAATGAGTTGAATCTTTTGAACAGCCCTTTTAAGTGAAAGATGAGAGCTGATGCACAGTTGTAAGTGAGCTATTTGTTTGTAAGCCATTACTTGATGCAAATTGCCTGAAAAAGGTGGGGTATCCCTTTAAGAAATGTAAATGGCATCACATCCAAATTAGGTACAGTGGGGCAAGAAAGAAATTTTAATTCAGGCGTACTGGCCCTAGGATTTTTATGTGCCTGTACTCTTTATTTGGGGTTCGTGCAGTAGCCAGACAGTTGCCAGCCTTAAATACATGTGCAACAAAACAAGAGAAAAGTCTAAAAATTCAATTCCCCATAAAGAAAGCAATGCAGTTTATATTGATTAATACACAGGAAACACCAATGGACACCCTACAGCAATTTTTCAATTTAGAACTTGACTGGTGATGGCCCCTGTAAGCCGGGAGAGCATATTGGTGAGTTGGGCTAAAACCCCCGCATCAAATCAAAGTGGAGAGTGTTACCATAAGCATGAAGACAAACTGCTCTCACGTTTCTAAGTACAGAAGTCTATGTTCAGTTACTTTGTCACAAATCACTGCAAGGCTTCCCTCCCAATCCGTCATTTCGGGATTACTGGGGGTTTTTGTGGCACAGCCGTCGGCACACAAGCCTGTCACCTGCTCAGTGGGGGTAATAATTGGTATGAAATAGCGTTATGGACAGCTGAAAGGTAAGTGCTCTGATTGACTGGGAAATCCACTCCGAGGATTCCTGTTTTACACTTTGTCAGACTTCTCCTTAGCTCTTTTTCCTTCTCCTCTTCACACATTCAAGCACGATTCTTTTTCCTTTTTACTGCTATGGATTTGTTGTCATGGAGGCCCTGACAATCTTGCTGACACATCTGTCAGAAAATGATTTTTTTTCCTAGCCAGACCTCTTGATTGACTCCATTTGGAGGGTGTGACTCTATCAGAAAACGCCACTCTCCTGCTCGCTCACTCAGTCATCCTCTTCGTGACTACCAGCGTGAAGAGTCAGACAGAGGCAGCAAGGAAGAGAGACGGATGTAAAAGAACCACTGAGGAGGAAGGCTTAGCAGGTGTATTTGAATTAGATTTTATATTTTCTTTTTTGGTATTTGTGATGCCTTAATTCTGCACAGACAGGAGAGAGATGAGCGTAAAGATGAGAGGAGTCAGGCAGGGAGAGGGTGGTCATGCTGCAAAACGACTTAGTGCACGCCTGTTCAAAAACAAACAGGCGTAGAAATCTGCAGTACACCAGGAAGTGCATTACAAATCACATATAACACGACAGTGAACAAGAGGAATCTGTTTCGCTCTAATGCTTGACACAAAGACAAGGGAAGGAAGAAGGGAGGAGGAAATACACTTTTATTGTGCGCGAAGATGACAGCTTGAACCACAAATAATATGCAGTTTGAAAAGGCCTGCATGACCTTAAAAAACATTGCAATGTGCTGTTACAATTATCACTATTGCAAATGCGAAATGAATTGCAAGACAAAGGGTGTCAATAACCATGAGCTAGAGGTGTCCGATGTTAACCAGAAATGTATCTTGACAAACCAATAACTGCTTAAGAGAGATGTTAAATATTATGTCCATTAATTCATAAATAATTGTCTGAAATAGTGTTATGAAAAAAAAACTGAACCCTAGCTGTTTGCAATGCCAATAATTTTGAATTCTTAAGGTGTAGTATGATTGAGAATAACCAAGAAAAGCACTTGGGGAGCGCAGATCTCCAACAAGAAACAACTCTGGAAACAACATGTTATCCCAGGCACTCCGATGTCATTTAAAATCCTTTATTATGTCAGGGACATGTCAACGTGTTTCGACTTATCAGAGTCTTCATCAGGACATGATTAGCAACACGAAACAGGTGTTTAAATTACCTCGGAAGTGTCATGTGATTTTGTCACGGGACGCCATCACATGACATCAGACATGAGGAAAAGACATATAAAGATGAAACATATAGGGAAAAAACACAAGAGGCCTGGTTGCACAATAATAAACAGCCTGCACCAAACAATGATTTGCAAAAATTAGTTATAAAAAATCATTACAAGAAAGGAGAAAAGTCTATTTCTTCATTTAGACCTGGGAAGGAGGTGGCTTTTAGAGTATAGATCCAAAATGTTTCATATTGTAAGAGACGTTTGAGTCTGTCCCTACCCCTCAGAGATCTAGGAATTACTTCAATAGCCATGGTTTTGAGAGAATTTGGATTAGTATGTCCTGCAGAACTATAGTGTTGTGCCATTGGGTAGTTTGGGTTAAGAGTTTTTATGGCATACTTGAGTTCAACTCTGATTCACCATGTGCTCCGATTGATGGCTGGGTCCCCGCTCATGTCTGTCCATGTGGAGAAGTCGTTGCTGGCATCGCAAGGGCAGCTAGGTAATGTGGAGAGATAGGCATAAAAAGTGTTGTGTGAGTTTGCAAATAACTACAAAGTACACTTCCCGTAATGAAATAAAGGTGGCAAAACCCTCACAGCAGTCAAGGAGAAGTTAATTAAATTTACGATTATACATTTAAAGGATTTTTTGTGACTTCAATCTGGATCAGATGCAGATGAAATTGGCTGTGATGATAGAAATATATTTTAGATAATTTCCTCTCAATTTTGAAGCAAATCCATCAAGTAATGCCAGAGACATATTTACTTAAACACTGCCCAATGTTAAGTTATGGGATTTTGCACAAATTTTGGGAATGTATTGCATCCAGAAAAAATATGCAAGACGTATCAATTGTACATTTGTTTCTATACTTAATAGGCACCAGTTGATATAAGAGTTGCTGATATCAAGTTTTAATAACATTGCACTACAGGATGTTAAAGCATGGTCATTATACCTACATCTCCATTCAAAAGATAAAATGTGCACAAGCTGAATGAAAAAACTATTTTTTTTGTTTATTGGAATAAAATCAGCCTTTTTAATTCATTTGTCATTTTTTTTCCTGTAAAGGTTTATAATACCATAACATACAATTTCATTACCTTGCACAGCCCTGATTTAAAAAGCATAAAAATGAGCTAAAATGCTTAAATAAATGTAGTAAAGCAGACCTAAAACTAAAGACTGGTTTCGGACAGCTACATCCTCAAATGTCAAACAGGAACTGCATTGCAGAAGATAAAAAAAGGAAAACAAACATGGCCCTCCTTCAGATCAGCCCATTGTTATTTGTACCTTAATGCAGCAGCTGGTATAGAGGCAGTGGCCGCTGTGCTCTGAGCCTCACATATTCTTTTCTATGGCTTATCAGTCGAGCAGCCAGAGGAGCTGTCCAGTCTCATTCTCTCACTGGAGAGCACATGTCAGGACCTATTTGCCACTGGTTACTTTGAGAGTGACATCAGTGATGACCCCTTGACCCCCTGGCTGTCGGAGAAATGCTTCGGCAATAGTTTTCCATTACAGAGGCGAGAGAGCACGGACACCAGACGGATATGTTGAAATGGGAAAATAAGAAAACTGGAAAAGGCATTTAGACCTGTATTTGACCTATCATGTTTCAGTTTTCTGCAGGAGCCTTTTATGAAATGAGCATTTGACCCATAAACAAAGCCCCTGTCATCTCTCCCCTGTGATTTCCATGAAGGTCCACCAAAGGCTATTACAGAGGAAAAAACAGGCATTATTACACCAGTGTGCTGAGCTTCTGTTCATTCTGCTCACTCCTTTTTATTCTCCAATGATATATACCTGTTTGTCATTCTGGCAAAGTGTGGATCAGCCTTGAATGTATCTATAGAGTTTCAAATTAGGGGACAAATTGTTGTGACTGAGCTTTCGACATGCCTCTCAACAGGTTGGGTTGCAGCGTTTCATATAGATCTGTGAGGAGCCAAGTTGATGTCAATGTTTGTTCATCCCAAAGCACTCTGCTTGTGTCTGCCATTTCTGTTCTTAAACATGGATAACATCTTTATCCATGGCTAAGTTCATCTCTGAAATTAATATACTGGACTGTTTTTATTTCAAACAACCATAACATTTTTGTTGCACACTTCCAGAGTCTCAAACACATTAAAGGATACTTAAACACTATAGTCACTGAGTTTGGATGAATTCAATATATTATTTTTCCTTTCATTGGAAATGTGTCTGCTCCTGAGATTCTTCTATGGAGAATTGTTCATCTTTTGGCACCAGGAGAATATATTTTCACATAACCTCTGTCCTGAATAAGTTTAAGCACTTCTGTTTCTTGTACTATATTCTCTCAGTAGTCTGGTAAAACTGAGACAGCCAGTTCAAACAGTGACTTTTATAATTTTAAAATGATCATATCGCTTAAACTTAAGGTTTTTTTCCTCCAAGTTCAATCACTGCTTAACTATGTCAACAATTTCAAGTGTTCAAAAAAAACCTGTCAGAGCCCTGATCCACCTCTCTTCTCAACTCTTCTTGGGCTCTGATGGGGCTGGAGTCGCTTTCTTCTCCCTCCATGTTGTTTTGTTAGTTGCTTTTCACTTCTGGTGGTGACAGGAAGTCAAACCACTTTTGTAGTTCTTTTGTGTTGCTTATGCGGTCAAGAGTGGGTGCATCTCAATATGCCAAAATGCAGTCTCCTCTCTCCTCCGTGACACCGGAAGTATTTTGTGAGCAGCCATATTGAAGGACGTTCCAAAGCGCCAAATGCACTCGGAGGAGAGAGGAGACTGATCTGGAGGAGAGATAATCGAGGAAACACAAGTGCAGGCTTTGCGGGAGTCTTTTCACTGACAGACACGCCCCCTTGTGACATATCAGCAGTCGGCTGTAAAGAGTCAGCTGCCCACATGTGTGAAACGTAAACATCATGGTGCAAGAGAAAGTGTTAAAGTGTAATTAGCAAACTTCTTGGGAGTCATTATAATGAGTATATCCACATAATGTTCCCTCAAAATGTGAGCAGTTACTAAATTTCAGTTTCTCTTTTATCTATTTTTATATTTTCTTCACTGTGCAAAGAAATATTTGACTCATCATTTAAAAGAATTCTAAGCTGGACATATTGATATCACAGAAAATATTGAACACTGTCATGGGGCAGTTCTTTCAGGTTTTCCATCTGTTGTCTGTCCTGATTTATCTGTGTTGTTTGTGTTTATGTCTGTAACTGTAAGACTGCTACAGTAGACAGGTCTGTTCAGGAAGACACATTTTAGTTTAGATTAGATTAGACAACTTTATTTATCCCAAAGGCCAATTCAGTTTTTGCAGTCTACCCAGACCATACATACATTTACAAACAGCAAACATGGACAATAAAAAATAATAAAAAAAGAGATGCTCATTGACAAATATCAGCACCCAATAGACCCTGGGGTCAGGCAGATTTTAATGCACATTAACAAAAATCATGTTTTATGTAGTTCCTGATCTTACCAAGCATAAATAAGGAGAGAAAGTAGTGAATTTTACATTGTTATCTCAGGCCTTTACATTTTTTCTATATAAATGCGCAGGGACGTTTAAGTGCTTATAGCAGAATAAAAACATTATTTATGAACACAAAGTGGCCGCAATATAACAATTAAACACTCCTATCATTCTGGGCCTGGGAAAACGTGACATTTTTCTTTTTCATTCATGTACATATTCATGTTAAATCGATGTCAAAGTGAATATGAATTTACCGCGGTCGAGCGCCCTGGAGTTTACATTATTTTCCTTAATGCAGTTTCTTCCGTGAGCTCGGACCGGCATATCCAGCTGTGACGCCGTCATCCCTAAAAGACGTCGCTTCATGTGACGCTCCGGAGGAGAGGACGTCTCAATGCTCTTAAAATGAATCTCCTCGCCTCCTCTCTCCTCTCTTCATTTCCTCGCGCCTCTGGCATGCATCTCTGGTGGGCGGGACTAAGACGCAAGTGAACGACGCAGGTGGAGGAGGCGAGGATGGAACTTTGGAGCTTTGAGATGCACCCAGTGTTGGCTCTCACTGAGAGATGACTACAAAAATGGACACATCTGTTCATCTGGTTGTTTAACACGGCTAAAAATGATCATCTACTAATGTCGTTCCCACTCCTGCCCACTCCCGTTGCTTTTTTTTCCTGTCCCAATCACAGGATTAATTAAAAAATGACTCCCACCCCTTGGGATTCCTGCGGGAATCACGTGACCCACGGGAATCCCCCCAAAAATGTCATCCTCTACATGGGATCTGTTTGGTTGACCAAATTACAGACTTGTTTAGTATTATCGTACATCCATCCATTATCTGTATCTCTTTATCTGACCCTTTCAGGGTCATGGGTTGCTGGAGCCTATCCCAGATGACAAAGAGCAAGAGCTGGGGTACACCCTGAATTGGTCAGCAGCCAATCACAGGGCCATATAGAGAGACACACAACCATTCATGGGCATTTTGGAGTCACCAACTAACCTAATAAGCATGTTTTTGGTGTGTGTAGGAAGCTGGAGTGCCTGGAGAGAGCCCATGCATTCACAGGGAGAAAATGCAACCCCAGCACAGAAAGGCCTACACTACCTGCTGTGCTGCCATTTTCATAAAACAATGAGAAGAAACTGTTAACTGCATACTTTCACTTTCTCCTGTTGTCAGTCTGTGCTTTTTGCCACTCAGTGTCTGGAATTCCACTTAGTTGCACTAACTGTGAAAAATGGAGATAGAAGGTTCGTGCCTGACAGCGACAATATGCTGAAATGGCCCTGAAACATCTTTTATTTACAAATTACTTGTCTCTCCTCATAAATAAGAATTTAAAAAGGTGAAGAACAATGCAGGCCAAGGACTTAATTCATGTTTTTGCAGTGGGCCCCTACTGAGTTTAGTTACATGGTGTCTTAGGTTTGTACTTGTACCGTATTTTTACAGTACCCTTGTTCCAGAGCCAGTGTGTGAATTGCTTTATAATAATCTACTGAAAGGTGCTTGTGTGGGTGGTGGGGAAGCTGGAACAAGGGGCGATCCCAGCAGCATCTAAACTCCCCCTTCCTCATCCTCCACTGAGATCGGAACGAGTTGGATGTCACTTATTAGCATGGTCCTTTCTCTCATATCTGTCGCTCATTATAAGAAACAGCTTATTATTTCAGTCGCTACTGTGCTGACCGCAGAGGACATTACTTACACTCAATAGGGTCACAATGGCATTTACTGTTGACACTGTGGACCGAGGTTCATGGGTAATTTGAATGAAATTATAGGGCCGTGATGAATCCTGAGAGTGAGTGGGAGCCAGAGCAGCGAGGTAATCAGGTAATTGCAGCTTTCATAAATGTAATTTATCACAAAGCCAAAGGCCAGGAGTGGTAGCGGACTTGCTAGCACGCTTTGCCGTCTCTTCAAGGCTGACCTGCGAAGCTTTCACATGGTGACATATGTCTTTATGAGCTGTGGGGTAGCATAATGGGTGATAAGACAGAAATACCCCCATGGAAGCATCCCCGTCATATTACATAAATCACACTCTGAGCGGAGATCTTCCCACACCGTTTGCTTTTGTGTTTGTGGTTTACAGTCGGTAATTTGTCAATCACACTTTGCTGGAGTGGCACTGATGCTGTTAATGATGTTCATATAATAGACTTACAAGTGTCAAAGGTTATTATGGGGCGTCACAAACAGCAAACTGAAGGATGAGCTGGACTGTCTTCTAATCTGTGTATTACATAATCAACCCTGACAGGAAGCATAGCTTTCTTTTTTGTTGTAGTTACCTGAATAGAAATGAGAAATCACATGTGCAGGAAAGCCTACAACTTTTAAGAGTTTAACAGATAAACATGAACTTATTGCCATTTTTATAAATCCTTACAGCAAATTGCATACATTTAGACACATACTGTGGGGTTGTAATGAAAAGAAGTTACCTTGAAGTCGGTTTTAGTAATTAAATTGGTGAAGTGGCCACGTTTGAACAGATGTATTATCCAAGGTACCTTTCAGTTCGCCTCTCTTTCAACCGTTCTCAAGTATGGACAGATGGATGTTACCCAAGGATGTTAGACGTGGATTCTAAAAGACTTTGTGGAGGGTACTTAAAACATATAGGTTTCCTTAACAGTATAGTTTGTTAGTTTGGGAACATTATAGCGAAACTATATTCTACCAGTTTTTGTGACAGTAGTATGCAAAGTTTGCCATCACTCTCAGGCTTAAGACTGCACAGTCTCTAGCCATGTAAATAAATCACTGCACTGAGCAATGATTTATCAGCAGCAGTCAAGCACTGAAAAGTTAAACCTTGTTCTCCGAAAGAAAACAAAGACTCAATAAAATTAGAAATATCAGCTAATCATTTGATCACATGATGAGATCATCATTTGAAAGGCGTTGATCATTTCACACCTCTCTCATAGAGACAGCAGAGTAGTACACTCATCAACCACTTTATTGGGTTCACTTTGCATGTACTGGGCCTTTATTCAAGGAACTGGAAACGTTCTTGCAACGCTCTCAAGAATTTTGATAGATATGATTGTTTGAGATGAGATATATTAGTTTTTTAACATAGGACAGGCTCAGAAGAAAAAGTAGCAAATAAAATGAAAAGGATGTGAGCAGGAAAAAGTGTGGCTGGAGCTTAATTTGGACTTGGGGAAGTCTGTTGATACTGGCTTTTAATGTATGTGGTCAAGCACGAACTAAATGCAGCCCAGTGACAGAAAGCACATTTTTATGCCTGACATAAAACAGGACTATTACATCATCCAGTTTGACGTCCAACCCCCCTCCCCAAACTCCAAACTCATTCAAACGCCACTGGTTCCTCCTCTTTCCCCTCGGCAAACTGACCTCCTCAGACCTCCCAATATACCTGCTCCTGTATCGTCAGACCAGCTGCACCCTGAGGAGCCAAAAACAAACTTACCGCTGGGGCGGTATGGGCCCTCCTATGGTCCACCATCTCTTGCTCTGCGTGGTGGCGGCACTTCTGATGCAGCTCTCACACACTGAATCTAACAGCGCTATGAAATGTTATATACTGCTGAAGTCTTAAGGTGATCAAGTTGCAACAACTAAGTTTCCAATCCCCGGGAGGTGCCTCGCTACGTGAAAGCTGCAGCGAGCATGGAGGCAGTTTCCTCACGCATTCATAAATTCATTAGTCTAAACTTTTCCGTGTATCACTTACATTAAGCCTCATTAACTTCTTTTTTCCTGCTTTATATTAGCTAATTAGCTCAGGGGTGGCCACAAATTAATTACCATCTTCTACAGCCCCATGCAATTGCGTTGTGTTTATTTAGTCTCTCCTATTAACTTTTAATCTTTTCCCACTCGTAAAAACAGGCAATTAACATTTTTTGATAAACAAAAATGATGCCAGCTCAGGGATAATCAGCGGCTCGGCATGTCGTCCACACAAAATTACCCTGTCAGCTAATTTGACCCCCGAACCAGCCTCAGTCCAGAGCGGCATGTGTGTAGTTTAACAGCAGCATGCGACTAAAGTGTGACCTTTGTTTCCTTGTTGCTCTTTTCTTTTCTCTGGGTCTCACTTTACACGCACAAAATGCAATTCAAAGTCCATCTAAGCAATGACAGTTACTACTAAATAAGGTGAGGTGGCACTGACCAAAGTTTCGACTCTGATTTTTTTTAAAGGAGTACCAATACACATCTGCAATTTTTTTTATTTTTAATAAAAAATACAAAAAAATATGGTTTTCACAATGCCCTTATTAAAACTTTGATATGACTTTAAAAATCGGGCAGTTATATTGGTAACTAGGTTATCACCAGCAAATATAGACCTTTTACATGCCTAACTTTACTTCTTACTTTCCTAATTTTTGTTTCAAATCATAGACAATTGCAAAGTCCCACTTACTGACTGTCCTGCGAAAAATATTATAAGCGATTCTAAAAATATGTTGAAAATCTGTGCTGAAAATGTGGTATCAAAATATTAATACATAATGAATAATAGTTAATAAATGATGTCTTGAAACTTGCATCTTTAAAAGTAAGTTCTTATTTTTTTGAGTAGAGGACATTGTATGTTAATGAACATCCTTAACATGTAAATATACCCAATTATACTGGGTGTTTCTGAAGCACCGTGCAGCAGAGTTCAGCCCTGAGCAGGACATATTAAGATCAGAAGAGGTACCGCTTCACACAGGAACTGTGAGATCATGTGGTCACTGCCATGTAAACAAGTTTTATTCCCTTTCCCTGGCTGATTTGCATGCTGACAGCAGTCAGTGAGGGAAAAGACAAAAGGAGACAGAGATCACACAGAATTAAATCCCACCTGTAACTGGAAGTTTTATATAATCATCTGTCATGTTGATCAAGGATACCAAGCAAAGTTTCTTAGAAAACACTAACACTTTCTGTCCAGCTGTCAGAATAATTTTAAGGTGAAAACATGAGAAGTCCAGCTGTTGACCAAAAATACCAAACTTTAAGGTCTAAAGCCTGTGGTGAATAGATTCCTGATATTTAGAAGGTGAATTAGTTCAAATACAAAGAAAATATAACCAAGTTCACAGTCCAAATAAAAACTAGTTCACTTAGTCATTTATTTGTGATGATAATATGAGTGTTCAGTTCATCGTCAGTCAAAATTAAGAGTTAGCATTAACCCTATAAAGCCAATTGTAGATACATACTTTTATAATACCTCTATCTACTCAATATGATCAAAAAATTACAAAACAAAAATTTGAATACAATCAGGTAATTGATAAAAATTTCCTCAAATGGATTCTGAGTTGCCAAAAACACCTGATGTATCAAATAAGATATGAAAAATCTATATGTTGAATTTAATGGACATTTTGATTTTTGTAGGATTTAGCAGAAAGTGAGATAAAAATTTAATCTCCAAAAAATTAGAATTTTCAGGCTATAATCTATGGTCTTGGGCCTTACAGGGTTAATTTTACATGTTTGGGCTCATTACTGCCTGTGTGTCAAATATCGTTACCTTGTAATGAGGTTGCACTTCTACATTCAGGCCAAAGTGTTTGGTGAGAGCTTCACTGACATATGACTTTAAACATAACATGATCATATTCATATAGTGACCTGTGTGGGCTCAACAAAAGAAGAGAACTTGAAGGGTCCAGCTGGGCTTCTGACCAAACATTGAAATCCACTTTTCAGATTATCAAATGTCAACTAACAAGTGTAATAAGGGTGAATCCCAATTCTACCCCATAGCCCTTGTCTTACCTCTTACACCTTGGTTTTGTGTGCTCACGTCCAGTGAAGTGGTGTCCCAATTCTCCATAGCACCGAGGGGAAGGATTAAGACCAAGGGCTACACAGACCTTGACATGAAGACAGACCAGGACCTCACTTGAAATGAAGGGGGATGAGAATTTCCCATGATACACTGACGAGAAGGCAGAGCAGAGACTGAAGAAAGTGCATCATTATAAGTAATTATTTTATTGTCAAGTAAATATTAATCAGAATCTCTCGTTATACTGAACTTGCGTTCCCAGCTGTAGCTACAGCTCTGGGGGATGATGTGGTGGGAATCTCGTTTCTCAGGAGTGTTTTCACCCCTTTCCCTTGGCCCTCAAAACAGAGGTTCAAGGGGAAGGGATAGACCAAGGGGTAAGACCAAGGGGAAGGAATAAGGTAGAATCGGGATTCGCTCTTTGGTTGTAGTCCTCCCAACTCCATGGGGTCACCAGTGCCCCTTACAGTAACACTAACTTTGTTCCCTTATATTTCTGGAACCTCATGACAGATTTTTCTGTCGCAACTGTATTTGGAAGCTCTCTCTTTTGTTAATCTACGGAGGGCTTCAGGTCAAATTGATCCTTTAAAGATTGTTCTTTTCGGACAATAGAGATGTTGTATTTGTTAATCCACAACTTTCATATATATCTATATATATGTATATATATATATACATATATATCTATATCTATATCTATATCTATATATACAAATATATATATATATATGTGTGTATATATGTGTGTGTATACATGTATATATATATATATATATATATATATGTATATATATATATATATATATAGATATAGATATAGATATAGATATAGATATAGATATGTGTATATATATATAGATATATAGATATATAGATAGATAGATAGATAGATAGATAGATAGATAGATAGATAGATAGATAGATAGATAGATAGATATAGATATATAGATAGATATTTTAAATCTCAGTGATGTCACATGACCTCAATGTTGACCCCTAGAGTAGGTGACATCTTCTGGTCTTTCTATAGACCAATCAAAAGCAGTCAATGTATTTTACTCTTGTTGCCTAGATCGTAGTGTCCAATCCGGACCAGCCGAAATTCAACATGAGAAAAAAAGTTCCCACTTGTCAGTAACCAAAAGAATAAAAGATGAATGCAATGAAAGACATTTCAGACAAACTTTGTCTTAAAAATTAACACAAATATCTAAAAGGAGCTAAAAACATATTAAGAGAATGAGTGTAAGTACATTTATAGGTTTTGATGTAAGGTGTCTTTGCAAACTTGAGTTCCTCTGATAGCCAGGGCCTGAAAGAACCATGTTCTGATGTAAAAAAGGCCCACTTATTATCATTCTATGTGATTTGTATGCAGTTTTTGATATTTGGGTTTTGCTTTCATAATTTTGTTCCATCTTTATTGTCAAACAACTATTCATACATTCATTTTAAGATCATTACAGTTTAAATATTCTGATGCAGGATATCAGTTAGAACACGATATCCTTGACTTGATTGAACTTGAAAAAGGTTAAAGGTCTGCATACATTTTTAAAATCCAGATTTAAACGGCTAGAAAATGCCCTGGAGTTGCGAGGCTTGATTTAGCACCATCTAGCTAGCAGAACATGGAGGGACACACCCCAAACCAATGTGTGCCATGCAGTTTTAGACCATGTACTTGGGCCTGTAGCCTCACTTTTCTTACCTGAAAAAAATCTAATATATCTTAAAAAAGAAACATTTTCCAGGTTTGGCCTAAAATTTTTCCTTTGATTCCCTCCTTAGCAGTAGATGAACGTTGTAGTTCAGTGATATGACAGCGGAGTACTCACACTACGATGCTTTCTTCAGTGTGTTTCAATAAACCAACACAATGGCTGCTTCATTAGCCCATTGATTTATTAATGCAGTCATCATTCTTCCTCATATTCACAGAGCACAAACAGCACTGATACAAAAGGTAACAGTAATGATAACTCCATCTACGGTCGAATTCCTGTTAAGGCACCAGGCACCCATCTGCTTTGATAAAGAGGCCCATTTATACGCTGTCTCCTCACACAGGGTCATCCTTCTCCATATTCTGTGTATTGACCCGGGTTGTTCCTTTTATTACAAGCAGGTTTTTATTGAAGGATGATTACATTGAATGATGTCAAGCGAGGGGAGAAAAGATCGACCAGAATAATGACGTTCCAGAGAGGAGAGAAAGGGATGGGGGGGTGGGCGGAGGGGTCGATGACTGCACTTGCCCTGTCTTACTGCACGGCCTCACAAATTGAGTCGCATCCTTGCTCATCCATTATTTAAGGCCGATCGGACACTCTTGGCAACTATGGATTTGATAATCATTCCCATGTCCATATTAAATATGTGACATAAATATCACGGTAGGGGCTTGTCAATAAGAGAGCGGCGGTGTGAAACTGCAGCGTAAAAGAGAAACTAATATATGGATATGAGGCAGGAGGGAGATGAGAAGCTCGTCTGGATGTTTTCCGTCTTCTGAGACTATAGGTGCTGTTAGCTGGTGTAATTGTATCACATAACTACAAAGTCTCAGTGCACAGCGGTGAGAGGGAAACATCTCACACAGCTGCAAGAAGGCACAAAAATGGGAACTTTAGGAACGTAAAAAAAAGGATGATTTCCTTTAAGCCCAGATAGAAGGCCTCTCTACCCTTTCTGTCATGTGTTTGTGCACTTTTGCTTTAGTCTGCTAGCAACATGGGTTAAGGGATGACTTTTAGATATGAACAGAGCACTAAATGAATTGCATGCGGTCAAAGTCAGACCTAAGCTACATCTACCACCTGCATCTTTCTGCAAATTAAACCAATGCTGGATAGTGAAAGTACAGTGATGAGTCAAATGCTGGTGGAGGTGCATGTTTGGAACAATATCTCAGGTCACAGTGGCCTTGACTTGCTACCTACAAAATGGACAAATTTTGTCCCTGTGTCAGAGCAAATATTTGTACAAAACTCAAACCAAATCTTACCAAGAATTCCTCTGATATCATATTCACAAGCAAGAGGGAAACATGAAGCCAACTGATGATGACATTTGACTTTCAAAATCAAACAATAAAGTTTATTTATGAAGAACATTTTACAGCAACATTGAACAGCAAGTCCTGAAAAAATATGTATGTGAAAAAAAACAAGCAACATCGGAGGGAAAAAAATAAAACCAGACATAAAACTTACACTCACAACATGAATTTTCACACAAAGGTGCAGCAGATATAAACAAGGTTTAACAAAACATTCTGTGATCATCTTTAACTCTTGCAGATCTAGGCCATCTTTGCTCTTTTCAGTCAAAAGTCACTTCATTTTTTCTTTCTATCCAAGTTCGGTTCTGATGGATTTTAAACCACTTGCACCATTTTCAAGCCGGCTCGAGTTTGTTTTTTGGCCTGCACCATAAAGTAGTTCACATAAAGTTTAACTCCACTCCGAATTTAACAATATTAAAAAAAAAAAAAAGAAAGAAAAGCAAATCAGAGTTCTTTAGTCTGACTAAATGTGCTGGGTGTAAAAGTGAGCAGATAAAGTCTGAGAATACAGCCGGATCAGGGGTATATGAAAACTAGAGTTTTTTTTAACAGAAGTGATTGTGCACATACTTTAGCAGTAATTAAAACTGAAAAAATTAACCTGAGTTAAGACAAACTATGTGTTCTTTTATACTGTTTCAAAACAGTCTTAGTGTGTTTGTGCTAAGTAGGAAACACACGTTGGTGGAGACTTGAAAGCTATAACGTCATAAACCACAGGAAGAAAAAAAATTAGGAGGTATAATCTTTACAGAGGCATAGCAGATTTTTCTGTGAACTGAGAATTAAGTTGAAGTTGTTATGTTGTTTCTGCTTCCCAAGCCTCTTTTAACATCAGTTAAAGCATAGAAATTCAATTTCTCAGGATATGAGGCCTTACTAAAAACAGTATCCAAACTGTCTGCCTGGAGGACTATCAACTTACTAGCTCATAAAACATAACTCTAACTGTAAGTGAAGTTCGGAATCTAATTGTTAATGTGGTGTACACAGCAAACTTACAATCTAGTAGGAACATCAAACCATGAACAAGCAAATACATATGTAATTTTGTTCTTAACATGCATGTAGAGAAGTTTCCTTCATGCTGTCAAATCAACCAAAAAGGAGGCTTAATTCTTTTATTAAACGTTGCAAAGTTATCACAGGTTTCTCATAGTACAAACCTTTAGTATACTGCTTTTTCAGCATTGCCCACATTGTCAGGGATTGTTTGTTGATAAAGTACCACAATGGGCTATCTCTGAGAGCTCTATCTGTCACAAGCAACAGAGCAGACATTTATTCATATGAAAATGTGTCTGTGTGGGCAGAGCGGCGGTGTGAGAGGGGAAAAAGCGGGTGTGAGGTTGTAAGTCACCACATAAATAAGGTGCAGAAAGGGCTGATAACAAGAACCAGCATCTGCCAGGCAGGCAGGCAGGCAGTATGTCTCCTTTCTGCGCTGTGGACTCTTCGTCTCCTGTGATTTTCTCCAGCTGCTGGCCATGAATACTGGCCTATGCACTCTAGATTAAAGCACAACACATGTTTCTCTGCAGGCTAGACTATACATCATCCCCTGATAACCAATGACAAACGCTCTTACATATTGTCCCAGAGCAAAGATGGAGAATGGAAAACAAACAATGTTTGGATGTGAGCTGGTGAGGAAGTAGAGACGTTAGTCAGCAGTTAGACTGAGAAAAAGTCTGTCTCGCTGATATATGTTGATATCAGTCAGCTGGATGTATGGTACCGTTTTATCTTGTATATACATTTTGCACATTTGTTCAAGGACAAATATAGTCAGTAAGGATGGGCTGATTTGACTCATGCAAGCCTGAGGCCAAAATAATGTTTTCAAACCCAACTTTGCACAGAAACATTTGACATGATGGTAATTTATGCAGCACCAGAGAGACAAGATTGACACTTCTGCGGTCAATGCCGCCAACTGTTCATCAAAGTGCACACGCTGTAGGTATGACATATGGCGCATTTTTTGTTGAGTTATTGTTGCCTTTCGACGCCTCAAACTCTACAAATGCAGCTGCAGCATTATGACGTTACAGGGGCAGGTAGGTCTTACTCATCTTTTTTCCTACCTTTTTAGACAGATAAAAGCTAGGGCTGTCAGTTTATCAACATGATATCGTGAATAACGGTAATGTCTATTTATAGTTGACTTAAGATTGATCAATGAGTAATATACCAAGCATTTTATTAATTGGCTGTTATTATTATTAGAATTTTTTTTTTTCAAAAACATATGGTGAGGCATTTCTTACGGGGACCTAAGTCAGGAACGAGGTTAATTTAAAGAACTGCTATTTGATCATGAAGACACACCCCAACCAAAGAAAGGAATATAATTCCTCTTCCTGAAAAATGTTTTCTTACAGAGTCCATCTCAAAATGATCCCCCAGTGATCATCTGTACAGCCTACAGTTTTTGTTTTTTTGGCCCTGACCAGGGCCAACGAGCTCGGTTCGTAGGGGCTTTTCTCAAATATGTCAGAACAAGCAATTTCTAGGATAGAGCATGGTGCTGGAAAGCAAAAGTTACATTTGCTTTATGGTAAGATACAGCTTAGGAGAATTAAAATCAACAAACACCACGGACCACCAAGCACGCGCAGCGTCCTTGAAATGTACTGCACTTCGCTCCCATTGTAGTCTATCGGGCAAATTCCACTGCACGTGCTGCGGCGCATTAGCGTCGCGTTGCTGAAGCGCCGACGTGCGCCAAGGCACGAGAGATACGCTTCAGATCGATTTTCTGCGCGGCTGCTTCTAAACCCCGTAAATTCACTGTCGCTAAGAAAGCACCAGACAGGAAGTCACCGTGTGGAGTAACCGGAAGTTTAGAAATTAAAAACAATGCACGGACTCTTGCACATAATTTTCCTCAATTGTTTGTCATTACGTCAAAAGCGGAGGCACGAGCATCAGGTTAGCAGTCGGTCAGAGGGCCCCAGAGGCAACACGACACCATGAACAAAGAAAAGTGAGTCTTAGAGGTACAGAAAAATATAAGATTGTATACATGACACCATACATCTTTTCTACACGGATATAGGTGGATAGAAGTTGAATAAATCACAAAGCTGTGTGGTTGGGACCAACAAAGAAAACTTAGTAAAGCCAAGCAAGGTGTTGTTTATTTCTTTTCTCTGTCTATGACACGTTTCATGTGCGTGTGACATCGCTATTCTCATGAGAGCATGTGGCTCTTCGGGGATCAGCCCTCCCCCTATGGGGCTGCGCTTCTGGGCGCGCCGCTTTCAGTGGGGTTTGCCTGTTGGAGCAAGACCACGGCGCGGCGCTTTCGCGCGTAGTGGAATTTGGGGGTAAAACAGGAGGGGTTTGGGTAGTGCCAAAGTCATAAATCTGAGTGTGTGTTAGGTAAAAAAAAAAAAAAAATGCCACAATGATGGAAAACCTGCCCTTTTCCAATTTCCACCAGAGAAAAACTATGTGGGAATGGATCATATATTTTGAATATACAGATCAAATGTACTGCTGTTTGGAAATTGGGAACCAAAAGTTTTTCACTGGCTAAAATAATATGCTTAAATCAGTATGGTAACATCACATAACTTAAGAAGTCCTCAAAGAGAACAAACCTCTGGTCATTTCTGAAATTCTTAACCAAGTTTTGAGCAAAAATGTGGAAAACTGCCCTATTTAGCAACATTAACAGATCCTTTTAAAAATTCCCAGATCTGCTTCTGGATTTGACTCACAACTAAAATCTCAAAGCTTCTTCCTTAAAAAAAATACACTAGCATTTTTTTGGTGTCTTGCTCACAGACAGATAGCAAAGTGTTACTGACAGTACATATCTGATATTTGTTCATCTTTCATTGATTAGTTCAGCTCTGCAGAAGGGCCTGTGTGTCTGGGGTGGGGTGGGGTGTGTTTCCTCGAGGGACGAGCCATAGTTTGAGAATAGTTCTTGCTGGATCTTAATGTTGCCAGGTAACCAGAGTTGGTGTCTGCATATCTCAGTAACTCTCTGTGTGCCTCAGATTTTCTTGAATCCATCAAAATATTATTTGATAATATAATGTCCTTATATTATTTATAATTATTTGAAAAGAATAATGTCCTACCACTGAAGACCAGGAAATGGCTCTGTGGTTAATATGAGGCATCTCATTTTCTCCTCCTCCATTGTTGTTTATAAAGTGAGTGGCAGAACTTCACTTAGAAAGAGTGACACTGATGAGTGCATCCAACTCTCAGAAGTTGAACTAGTTTCAACTGACAGCACTGGCCCCACAGCATCAAAAATGAGCTGACACTAAAGCTGTTTTTCCACCAAAGGAGTTAAGCACTGACAGCACTGGACACTGTGTTGAACTGAAAATGGTAAATGGTAAATGGTATATATTGCTTTTGTAGTCTTTTGACTACTCAAAGCTGCTGTACACCACAGGCCACTCTCTGATGGTCCGGAGTTTCTATGTTAGTTATCCATCAGTATCAATAACACATTTGTGCCCTTTCATGCCCATTTACACACCACTGGTGATATAATGATATATGATATAAAACAAACAATGCAAAAATCATTTTCTTTTAAGATTATCATTTTGTGGTTCCTCACTACCTTTAAAATGTGGATTTTACTTTTTTACATATTAGTTACTCTTTAGTGGAGAGTTTATCTTAGCACATTTGTTTTATATTTGCATATATTTTTTGGACAATGTGTTATGCAAGCATAGCAGATGAGAGTTTTGCAGGCTGAGAGACATGTAATACATGTATTTTTTTCTAAATTTATGTTTGATCCTTCCAAAAATAAATTGAAAATGCTTATAGAAAAATTTACTTTGACATATTACCACTGTCTGGGCTTGTATTAACACCTCTTAAGTGTCTATATGGATCTATACCACAGCCTGTTGTTCTTCGTCTTTTTGGGGAGTTGGTACTTTAAACCAATGCTATGTAGTTTTCCACCCTAGTGTAATATTTCTAGAGTCATTGTGATGGTACATCACCTTACAACAGGTTAAATCACATCTCTCCTATGGTCAGAGGAGGTCTGTTTCACCTTCACTGGCACAATATAACCTCACTGTGGATGGCAGGAACACTTCCACACTAAAAACCTTCAACTTTTTACTGCTTAGACTGCTTTATGGCATACATCACTTACCCCTCAAGACGAATGCTAAACATTTGGATAAGGAGAATGTAAAGCAATTTTTTTAATTTTTAAAACTAATTAAATGAACAGAATGTAATTTAAAGTAAATATGTACTCATTTCACAATGAAAATAGGGGCCTCTAGCTTACACTCCTGCACAGTAAGTGGCGGTAATGCTCCTCTGATGTTGGATGTCACCAGCTGTTAAACGAGAAGAAGAAGAAGAAGAAGAAAAAAACTAAATGTAGAGTTGTTATCATGGCAGAAGCAGTGAATGAACCCAAACAAAAAATGTTTTATAGGAAGAGATGAAAAAAGAAAGCAGGATAGTAACAAGTCAAATGCCCGTACAAGAATAAAAATTGGCGTTCACTCGCTGACATGAGCTAAAAGACGAGGAGGGATGTCCTACCGATGCTGATTTTGCTCTGGCATTGTTGAACTAATAAGTACATGATGATTTATTCAAAAAGAAACATGATCAAACTGTACCTTATCAGTCCACATGGTTTATTTTCTCTTAGGGCGTCCTGTTGGCTCCCCTCTTAAATACACGTTGACGTGAGGCGCTCTGGATTACAACAACACAGTTACACTCAACGACCTTAGAGGCCCCTAGACAGCTTAGAGCTGCAATCTTACATAGTGGGACTTTAACTCTCATTTAGGGTAATTGCTGAGTCTTTTTGGAGTTGAAATATAAATCCTTGTAAGAGTCAACAGTGTCACTTTTGATCGACATATATGTAGTGCTACCAATGCACTCTCTCAAAGTAATTTCTTTCAAATGACTTAAGTGTTAACTCTATATCAACACAGCAAAATGTGAAAAAATGCTGTATTTTGACACTGTACACTAATGGAGAAATTAGCTGAAAAAAAGATACCTTGTTTGGTCCAAAGAACATTTATTTATTTACTTTTTAATGATGGGATGTTATGGCATGTGGAGGTACAATAATGGGAGACAGATAGAATAATTGACTATACAGGTGTAACTTACAGGCTCAGAGTTTAGAGTGAAAAATATCAGAGTTGAAGATCTGCATTGACACAAATGGGGTTGATTGATTACAACATTTTGTCTTGTTTTTGACACCAACTATTTCTCAGCTAAAAGAACATTTTCAAGGATTTGAGTCCAGAGTATAATTATCTCTGCACTTGCTGAAATTCTATACCAACAGCTAAACTTTACCTCTATCAACAATTTAACTGAAGTCAAATCTAAGCCGGTCTACTCACTTCAAACAGATATCACTCTTTTCTCTTTTAAATACCATGTGAGAAGTGAAAAATGTTTTTCCCTGTCAAAGATCAGAGCAGTGTTAATCTGGCTAATTCGTGAAAGACACATCTGAACACACAGAGGCTGTCCCAGTTCAGTCAATGAACTCCAGCGTGACAAGCTACAGATGGCATGTGTTTTTTAATCATGACAGGAGTCAGGGATTATTTATATCATGACAATTTATGTTATGTTTCTTTGTCAGACTGAACAGAAGGCAAGCCTGCCCCTGAACCTTCAAACAGTTATATCTTATCGTATTGCATGACCAACCATCTAATTGGAAGATTATACATTTGATTGAGGTAATTTGCTTTCACTCTTCATAATATGCTCTGTTGTCATGTCAGTTTGCTTATTTACAGGCATGTTTAACCGTCTTACATAAAAAAGACAAACAGATATTTTCAGAGTGTCATGGAAACACAAAGAAATGCTGCATTTCTCACAAATAGTAGCATCATCTGTAGGAACATTTAGTTTATATTGATGGTATGAAATGGCTGTAAAAAATTGAAAATAAGTGATAACCACAACAAATAATAAAGCTTAACAGGTTGAGACTGCTGGTGAAATGCCCATTAGTAAAAACAGCCTCTTTCTCAGCGTTAATGAAAGGACCCACTGTCATTGTTGTATCTGGGTAGAGGTAAGTATCAGTGGAGCAAGGAAAACAAATTCAATAATAATTAACTTGGGTCATCTACCCATCTGTTATGGCTCATAAAGCTTAGAGAAAATTTCCCCCAGAACTTTTTCAAAGCATTAAAAGTCTCTCACGTGCCTGCAGGAGATGCTTGAAACCAAAAGAAGCCTGTTGTGTCATTTTGTTATCCAGTTTGTTCAGGTTTTAAAAAAAAAATCTGTCAGATATCCTATTGTTATTTAGAATGAAACCCTGAAATCTGCCTGGTGCCAAGAGCCCTTGGAACTGTTGCATTGTCAACAAGGCCTGTGGTCTCCAACCTTTTTATTCTTTAACCATGACAGGTTTGGTACATGATGTTATAGTCATGGGCATGTTGTGCTTTATAAACACAAGTGATCATACCAACATGACTTTGAGCTTGTTTCCCTGAAATAACACATAAAAACAGGATCAGTGTATAGATTCAAAAAAGTAACCATGCTATCTGGTGACTCTACGTTAAATCTGGCTATATTTTGTGTAGTATTTCCTTGAATGCATATCTCATGAGGACATTTTTGACACAATCAAAACAAATAGATATTCACAAGAACTTTCAGTAGCTGCTGTAACAAAGACATTTGAGAGTGTAGACGATTGAAAGTCACCTGTTAAAATGGTAAATTATTTCGCTGTTAACACTTTTATTCAGATATAACTTATATGTTATTTCTGAGCAAAGAGGACATAAAATACATGCAGACAGTGTTGATGGTGGGTTTTTCTGCCCCTGGTCATCAGTCTGAGCTGATTTGATGTTTCTAATGGTTACTGGTGGGTATTTGATCAGTTCTGACCTCTGACTACTGACCACACCATTAGGATGTTGTGTACAGCTTCAATGCTGTAAGAAATATTTGCAGCAACTTTTATGACATAGGTCACAGGTACAGAAGTGATCTACATTTACATGTTTGAGACCAACAACTTAAAGGGACTGTGAGGAGAATCTTTTACCAGCGACATTAAGACTCTGCTACCCATGAGCACGCGTGGCGACTGTCGTAATGCTGCGTTCCAGTAACCTCGGAACTGGGAGTGACATCATCTCTGACTTATCAGCGTTCCAGTTGAAGTCGGAAAAAATCACGCCGATCTACCAGGCTATTGTTAGCTGTTGTTAGCACGCCCTGCGTTGTTGTATGAAGAATGTGATGATCACTATGGTAGCATTTTGTAAATCTAAGTCTAACAATACTATGTATACAGCTGATCTAGAGCGACACACCTCAGTCAGAAGTGCAAATAAATTGATTATTACAGGATCTAAATAACTGTTCACACTGGGGACATCCATCTTGGATTGTCAACTGGGGGGTGGCGAGGTTCCCAGCAGGAAATTCTGACTTCGGGGGACGTTCCAGTTGCAGTTTCCTACTCGGAACCCGGAAATTCCTACTTCTGACTACAACTGGAACGCACCAAAGACGTGACCCAAGCCAAAGCGTGTGTTTGTTGTGATGCTAATAAATGCAGCTGGATCTTCCTCAGAACTCTACATTGCTTTACAACTTCTTTTTTCAACAACTTACAGGATGCAAAGCGATGAGGTAATGTATCTCTTTCTAGTTATGTAGCGGTAGTTTTTGATGTGTGACAACAAGCAATTTTTGAAAAACTTAGAATCGTAGTTTTGTAGCCGGCTATATATCGCTACTTACAGCCCGGTGCTCTAAGACGTGTCTGAATAATATAAATTTGCATTAGTTTTAATTGTCTTGTTCCCAAAGTTGAGTATCCAGGCCAGTCCAGCCCTGTCTGACCCGACTGCAAAGCTAAGGAATAGCATTTATAGATAGGCAATTTTGATGCTATAAAACTCATCTTAAAGTGTGTATTTTGATCAGGTATATATCTAAAAGTGAGACTTTTTTGTAATTACTTAGAAACTCCTCACAGTCCCTTTAACCTTTACATGTCCTGGCTGAAGGGCTTAACGTCATTGTGTCACAGCCAACATTCCTATCACTTCAAGTTGGGCTGTGCAGTCTGCAGTTTTAACTACCCGCAAAACTATAATATAATGATTAAATGTCCTCTGTTAGATTATACAGATGAACGCATTTATTAATTTGGGACACACCTTCCAATTTAACTGAAACAAACTCTATGCATGAAGAAGAGGGGCTTTCACACTCATCAATGGACAACAGGAGACACCAGATAGCACAGAAACTTTCATAGAAAGTGACTATAGAAAGGCCACTTCTTTCAGGTGAAAAGCCTGTGACAGGGATTTACTGCAAACAAGATGGACTAGTGAAATATTTTTTGTAAAGAACAGTTTATCTAGTGTCAGGTTAAAAGGGCCCTGACCAAGGTTTGAACACAGGCCTTCCTTAGGCTGACTGGCACACTGGTTAACTGCTCAGCTATATGCTCCCCAAACTGAGAAGCCTTGAACCAGGTTCCCTCCCTAAGTAGGTAAAATTGCTCACAAAACCAAATATGTTCTTAAGATCTGTTTCGTACGGAGGTCATTAGATATCTATCTACAAAGTGCGGGGCTGAAGAGAAACAAAGATTCATTTGATTACACTTTTTTGTAAAGCTGAGACAGAAGGGTTTGATTTGGAAGGGATGACCAGATACTATCTAATCTACAGTATGTAGATGGACTGTAGACTTTACAGGCTCTCTGTCTCTGTCACCGTAGTGATGAACAACCTGAGATAAACTCACTGTTGAACCTTGGACGTATGCACCCTTCCACCTGTGCTTTTGGCATAGTGCAACATTCTTTTACTTTGCTCCGTGTGCGTAATAGTAGGTGAGTCAAGGCAGACAAGAGTACTCAACTAAGAACTAATAAAATTCCTATAAGAAATGAATAAGAACATCAGACATCAAGGTGCAGCAGTTTAAACAGATACCTTGTCAACTGGTGACTTTCAATCTGATTCTGTGGTATGGTGAGTTATACTACGCAAAATATGTGTTTGTGCCCTGCAAGGGTTGATCTGTAACTGTTGTATATAACATAAAACCAGGCCATGGTACAAAAAGCTGAGGGATCACTGGTTCAGCAAATATGCCTTAGACTGCAGTTTCCAGTCAACAATGTCTCCATTTTTAGTAAAGAAGCTGTTTTGTTTTGGGGCCTCCTGGAGATGCATTGTATATACTTTGAGTTTGAAAATGTGTTTTAAAATATAAAATGAATAAATTTAACAGCCCTGTAATATGAATTATGACATAATCATTGCTGTACAAGAGAAAACATTATTATAATTTGACATTTTATAGAATAAAGACTGAAGAAATTATCCCAAAATAAAAGGTGAGGTGTCTTAAGTATCTCTTTGTCTACTCTGTTTATATTTAGAAAACCTCCCTCTCCTCCCTCCATCTACTATCTTTTTACTCTCCCATTGCTGACCGTGTGGCCCCTTCAAGGTGCCGACTCTGTTGTTTTGTGTCGTATGAGCCGCTCTCTATGCCGGCTGTCAGCTGGCTGTGGAGCTAATATCAGGGCTGCCTCTCTGGCTGGCAGACCCAATCAGACTCTGGAAGCCGGGCTGATTGGACTGACATACTCCATCAAATGCAGCATCAGAGCGCCTCGGACCATACACTGGGGTCTGACTGCTTCGGACATCGCAGAGTAGGCTGGGCTCTGGCTTTTTAAAACAATCCTAATATAGATCACAGAGGTTTCTCTCTCACTGCCGCTCAGTGTGCAGAAAATCAGGACTTTTAGATGCATTTTTAAGAAGTCTCAGGTTGTTTGTTTTGGAGTCACAGTGAGGAATGTGCTCTTGCTTTTGTTGCAAAGGAATTATTATGAAGAAACCTCAGACCCTTGGGTGTTTTTTTTGTCTGTTTTTGAGTTAAATTTCAAGGTCTAGGGTGAAATAAAGGAGTTTTAAAGGATGTAGACAGATCCTCCAGACGTTTGCACCGTGTAGTTTTAATATGAAAGCATGTGGCATCAAGACTTGCACACTTTGAACTGCTCTTAATCCGAGCATCTAACCATACCGCACTTCCCAAATAAAACGGTTACTACTTTGACATAATTAAGTATTTCATATAATTGGCTTGACTTTAATCATCTTTAATCACCCAAATATATTCTAAAATTGAAATGTTTATGAGAACACGGGATTTTTGTGGGCATGATCACAACCCTGAAAGCCTTGGACAAACATGTTGAACCTTCTAATTATCTGCTATAGTGAAGGAAGTACAAGGAGCATATGTGCGTGCGTGTTTCATTCATTTTCGCCCAGAGGGGAGCATAAAATGTTGTGAAAATTTGTCACACTGTGCACGAGGAGCTTTTCCAATGTCAACAACATTTTGAGAAACATCTTAAAAAGCACTCCCAACCATCAAAGGCCTTGTTTCTTCTTTTTAAGTCCTTATAAGAATTGATTCCTTTTCAGAAATAGAGGCAAAAATACAATTTTAGCTCTCAAAGCCGCCTATTACAGACATCTTAATGGAGCATTTGTAAATGATTTAATTGTCCGCTTCCACTGACGAGCTGCGCAGCCAATCATACCCCGTCCCCTTCAAGGCTGAGGAGGTATGCCAATCATGGTGCTATTGTTTCCAAAATGACAACAATATGGATGAAAATGCATGAGTGCCGCTTAGACAACATTTACCTCTCGGCGCTGCATCCATTGTGCTGCAATTTAAATCCCAGGGGGTCCAGCTCGGAAACTGTAGCCAGAAACATGAAGGCCTGCATCACAGAGCTGAACCCTCTGCTCCCAAGATGCATCAGGCTGTCCTCTGCCACCACAGGGGGGGGATGTCAGCATGACTAACCCCACCACCCACAACATGGTACCCACAAACACATATAATTATCACATATACAACAATAAGAACAACGGTGACTGCAATTCAAGGCAGTGGAGCAGAGGCAGATTGAAAACAAGACATCAGGTCCTGAGAACAATCAGTGATACTTTAAATGTCATTATGATCCAGGGGTGGAGCCAAAGGGGGGTATGAAATCTGATAGGCCACCCAAAAAATCCTGAGCCAGCCAATCCGGATTGTGTTTTTGCTCAGCAGTGTTATAACTGGGCTTTAGTGTCTTTCTCCTAAGCTTAGTGTAAAATAAGGACATCCTAACCTTTTTCATTATGACCTTCCTAAACAGAAATGTAGGAGGATGACTGAGCAACTTTATTTCACTCACTTTCAATTCTTTATTGTAAAGGAGTTTGTTGGGGCCCATCAGATTTCAGGAGACCCTGGCCTGCTATACAGCAGAGGCTACACTAAGGCTAATTCCCATATTTGGACACAAAACAAGAGAAAAATGCACAAAGTTCCTCATGAGACTGTTGGAGAATGAAGACGGTAAGCTCAGACTGTTTCATAAACATGATCTGGATCTAGATAGTGTGAATACAGTGCTCTCTTGAGGCCTTATGTTTAGTTTTCATCTATTATTTAGCCACTGTCAGCCATTTCACTTTTCAAATAAACATACATACAAATATACATACATACAACTGTCATGAAAAAATAAATATGTGACTTAAATATGAGCCAGTCTCTTTAAAGAAAAAGTTCACAATTTACTTTAAATTTCAAGAGTTTTTTTTTTTTTTAATGTATTTTTTGGCCATTTTGTGCCTTTATTGATAGGAGAGAGACAGTGGATAGGCTTGTGAAAGGGGGTGAGAGAGTAGGGGAAGACAATCTGCAAACTGGTCACAAGCGGGATTCGAACCTGGACCGGCAGAAGCATGTACATGGGGTGCCTGGTTGCTAACTTCTTCACCAAACCAGCACCCTGACAGTTTGTTTTTTAAGAAAAAATTTGTCATGGAAGTTTTCCAAGAACCATAAAACAGCTAACTAGATCATTGACTTTGGTCCCCAACACCAAATTAACAAACAGATCTGTTTAAATTGAAATGTGTTTTGCCTAAAGTAATTGAAAATACAGATTATTCTTACCTCTATAAAGACAATGACAGAGAACCCCGATGGGCTGCTGGTTAGGGCATCATAGAATCAAATTTACAAAGTTACAAAGTCAGAAAGTAAAACAGTCACTGCTGCCATATCTCCTTTTAAAGAAATATTAAACAATAATGTTCCTGCTGACTGGTCTGAAGGTAAATAAGGGTTGAAGAGGAGTCTCCAGACTTCCGTATCCTGATAAATGCTTTAGGTAGCAGTGGCAAGTTGAACACAGGGTGGCCTGCAAGACAGACAGTGGTGATGAAGGCTAAAAGTAGAGGATTCCCCTTAACAGACAAGGAGTGTGTGTAAAATTTAATGTATATACATGTATATTTATATTACAAATGAATTTTAAGGGGAGCCTTAATTGCATTTCTTGAGTGGATTTGTGAGCAAGAAACTTTAAAAATATGTTCTAGGGACATTTAGTGCTAGTGGAAATATAATCCTATGTGACCTTTCCAGAAATGATGTAGGCTCAGTGGGACTTGTAACCCTTGAGAAGGAGAACTGAAATGCCTAAATATAAAATAACAGTTGGAAAAAGCTGTTTTGTTTGATTGTGTGTGCTTTTTACTTCAAGATTTATCTTTCTCCCTAAAACCAGTACAAACAGCAAAGATGTCCTTACAACACTACACCTTTTTATTTTTATTTCTACTTTTTATATTATTGCTTTTGGGCACAAACCTCCTCTCTGTTTTCAATGTATTTTTTATTATTTTTAATTTAACAGTGCTAATGTTTACCTTCCATGCAGATAAATGGATGCTGTAAATTTTTACCCAATTTTAAAACAAAATTGTATATTTGTTTTCTGGAAAGTACAATATTAATCCACAATATTCAAAATTCACAATATTCAACAAAACCTTAGTTGAAGGCATTGTTTTCCATTTTCTGAACATCCAGATATTCTATATTTTCCAGCTTAATATGACCATTTCTACCCACACTTGTACGTGTGCAAGCATCACTTGTCTGAAGTTTATTCTTTATGTATTGTGTTCTACATTTTTGTTGCATTTTATTTGCCAAATTTTCACTCCAAATGTAAATGCAGCGGCCTCTAACTGAGACCTGTCTCTGTTTACCAACTCTGCAGCACTGACGGGCGAGTAACTGGGACTAAGCCCTAACCTCACGGGTTTTAAAGTTTGAAAAAGACCAAGTCCAAGTCTTCAAGAGAAAAAATAAAATTGGAAATTCTTGGAAGCACAGTACAATGACAGGTTTGAACCAATTCTACCAAGTTTTCTGTTTAAAAAAACAAAAAAACACATTTCTAGTCTGAGTCTTTGATTTTAGAGACATGGAAATCTCTTATTTGAAACTCTTCTCATATAAAGGGAGTCATGATGATCTAATGCATTGCTTTTTTTGTGATTTTCTTCTAACATTGTGTGGAACCAACCAATTATGTTTGTATCCTTCCTTGTGGCGATATTCAATGAATGCACTAAAGGCGGGGTTGAATTAATGATACATTTATTCATTATCATTTTAATATAGCCACAGTGCACAATCAGCTGCAATACAAGCATACAGAGCTAAGAAAACAAATTAGCAGAGAGCCT
This sequence comes from Scarus forsteni, assembly GCA_036419115.1. Taxonomy (NCBI): domain Eukaryota; kingdom Metazoa; phylum Chordata; class Actinopteri; order Labriformes; family Labridae; genus Scarus; species Scarus forsteni. Next base: position 8,538,183 of record JAZDUH010000040.1, on the reverse strand, counting down.
AAGGATTATTTTTTTACTCTCTATTCTGCATCCTGGTGGCATATGGCTACCTATTTGCAACAAGAGTTCATTTGCAGATATATAAAGAAATCAGCGTAGGGACAAATAAAATTATGTAATAAAACTCAACCAAGAAGAAATATTGCCTGTGAAACATATGGCACTGTCAAAAATTATCACTACAGACGCTAAACAGAAAACACTGGCGAGTACAATTTCAACACGTTCAGTCCTAAATGAATTAATTCACTTCATTATAGAAGAGAAAGGTAGGAGTTATAATCGCTGCAATTAGAGCGAAGCCATAAAGCGAAGATAATGTATATGTAATTTCTTTTAATTTAGCTACCATCTGTTTGTTGCAATTGAACGCACTGTAATATTTAGCATTTCATTAGTTTGTTTTTCTCTCGGCGAGGCGATCATTGTGTATGAGAATGAGGATGTTTGAGTTTAATAAAGCCAGAATGACAGATTTCATGTGATAATGGAGTTTAAGTGCAGTATTCATAATGCAGACGTCTTTATTCAAAAAGAGGAACACTCAGACACATTTGAAGGTAATTACTGCATTTGTGAAGCTTATTCAGGCCCAGTGAAGGTTCATAAAGAGAAATTAGAGTTATTGTACGTGACAGCATGTATGGCAGGGCTGTGTGTTCACAAGAATCAGCTAATACAGTATAGTGTCCTGAAAATGAGAAGACGACACATTAAATCAGGAAAGATAAGTTATGACAATGTTTGAGGAGGTTATTTCTTTGGAGGAAGTGTAGTGCTTTTATTTTATTTTCTATTGTGATCACCTTAGAGGAAGATGATGGTGCTTTTTCCAACTCCCATTCTCCTGCTAACAAAATTCAATCAAAAATGCTTACATCATTAGAGTGTTTTACACAGAAGTCAGTGTTGTTTTTCTTCACCATTTACCATTTTATTTTAACTTTAAATACTCAAATGATCATGGACTCCCTCCGATATTCTTATCTAAGGTTTATTTCCCATATGACATGTCTAGTCAGGGACAAAATGAACTTTTCACATCTTTGGAAAGTCTGACTGATAGTGTAAAAGCTAATGTGAACTTCTAGTGCAACCAAAGAATGGAGCTCTGGGCCGACTGAAAACAAGGAGTCTTTCATTCACTTCAAAGCAAACTTGAGTTTGGCCAGCTCTTAAAACACTAAACAAGCTTAATACTGTACTCTGACAATATCAGGGAGAGTGTGGCTAATGATAGCATAGCTAGCACTGCCAGACTCTGGTTTTCTACTCTGTCTATTACAAGTTCATGCTGGAAATAGTTGCAAATCACAAGATCTAATAACCAATGCAGCCCAAATACAACCTTAGTTTGTTAATATTATTCGTTTTGAAAGTCAAAGTTACTTCCAAGATGCTTCCAATGATGTATTACTTCAAATGGGTCTTGTATTTTTAGGTGATAGTGCCTTAAAAGGTCAGGCAGCAGGACCAGACACTGCAGATACTGTCAGGTGTCTAAATGACACAGTTTATGATGTTTGGACCACCTGACAAAGAGAATTAAAAGTAAACCAAATTGAAATGAAACAATGTCACAAACTTTAGGTGTGAAGTGACCTTAAAGATTTCATACACAGGACCATTGCTGGTCTACGTGACAGTGAGTTTGCGTGGCATTAACAGAGTGACCTTATGACTCATCTGTGCACTCAACCCTCACAGTCGATTTTTTGCAGACATTTAGTGGGGCTCAGGTAAAATTTGTGAATTGTAAGCCTAGCAAAGGCCACATGAGCTAATTGTTTCTAGAGTCAGACTTAATTCTACAGCTGAAATTAATGTAACTGCGTGAATACTATGAGGCACATGGGACAGAGTGATATATGCAATGGCATTTTTCAGTACTGTTTGTTAAACTACACAAAAATACCTAGTAATATTTTGTTCCATATCAGTCTAAGATGAATCTTCAACCCATAATGCACTTGGGTTATGTTGTGTTTTGCTGCCCTTTCTTCTTTTCCTTAATGCTGATGTTATTTTAGTCCCTTAACTAAAATAAAAATACTATAAGAGTTTTTCTTTTCACGGGGCAATATGATCTATGTACTTTAATAAGATGAACTGTCTTACAAGGACCGACATCCTGGGTTCATCTTCCTCTTGAATGCAGCTATGCATCATGCTAGCAGGTGGAGAAACAAAAACTGTGCAGATGCATCAAAGATTTTCATTTTTATTTTTCACTGAAAACAAAAAGTGAAGCAAAGGCCATTTTACTCAAGTGACTTTATATAACTTGCTGAGGTAACTTATACTGGATTACTTGACTTATTAATTAAAGAATTTCATAAATAAGTAGAACATACAGGAATTTTGCCTCTTAAAGATTCTATGAGGAGTTTCTAAGTAATTACAAAAAAGTCTCACTTTTAGATATATGCCTGATTGAAATTCACACTTTAAGATGAGTTTTAAAGCATCAAAATAGGTTATCTATAAATGCTATTCCTTAGCTTCGCGGTTGGGTCGGACAGGGCTGGACTGGCCTAGATATTCAACTTCGGGAACAAGACAAGTAAAACTAGAGCAAATTTACATTATCCGGACATGTCTTAGAGCACCGGGCTGTAAGTAGCGATACATAGCCGGCTACAAAAGTACGATACTAAGTTATCCAAAAATTGCTTGTTGTCACACATCAAAAACTACCACTACGTAACTAGAAAGAGATACATTACCTCGTCGCTTTGCATCCTGTAAGTTGTTGAAGAAAGAAGTTGTAAAGCAATGCAGAGTTCTGAAGAAGGTCCGAGCTGCATTCATTAGCATCACAACAAACACACGCTTTGGCTTGGGTCACGTCTTTACAACAGTCACCGCGCGGGCTCATGGGTAGCAGAGTCTTTATGTCGCAGGAAATAGATTCTCCTCATAGCACCTTTAAGTATGCAAAGTCTTTGACAATAAATCATCAAAACAGTGGTCCAAGGAACCAATATCTTTGATATAGTTGCAGTCAGGGGAAAAAAACGTAATTCTCAATAACTGTTGCTTTTCAGGAATTGGAGGAAAAGCTGTCATACTGTTGAATAAATAAATGTTGTGCTGTCTTGGATGTTTTTTTTTTTTTTTTTACTTTAAATTGGTTTCAGATACATCAAACCAACTCACTGGCGAATGTAACCAATAACTCTGTTTAATTGGAAAAATAGGATAGTGAAAAATGGAGGTACGGGATTTAACCATGAGCACAACAATATTTTAATGTACCATTGGTTTCCTCCACCACTAATGAACACTACGGGGTTACAGACCTGCTTTCATCTGGTTCGACAACTAAAACTCTCTCAATAGTTCTCCAGAAGCCTCTCAAGCATATGTCTCCTCATCTGCTTATCTTGGCAAACACTTGGCTGCGTAGATGAGGGCCGCATGGAGGAGAGGAGGAGTGGAGTCGTCTCCTTTCCCTGATGGTCTCACAGGCCTCGCTGCCTCACTCCGCTGCTGCACACAGAGCGAGCGCTCTCCTCACAAACCTGCCATATGGGAGCCATAGTGCTTTTCTTTATCATCTCTCCTTTTTATGCCTACTGGTTGTGTGGCTGCCTTTGTTGTTGTGGAATAATCAAATGTTGATAGCATAGTTCAAATGGACCATTAAGTATGTGAGAATGCTCTATGGAGATGAAGCAGATAAGAGAGCGGGAGCCAGGCAGTCTGCCACGTTCAATAGCCAGCCTAGTGGTGGTGCTAATTTGATTATAATATAGTCATCTCCGAAGATTAGAGCTATTCAATTAAATATTCTAATTAACCTGAAGTATTAGGCAAATGATGCTAATTACAAATATCCTCAAGAGAGCCGGCTGGATGAAAGGCTCGGCTCACGACTGATACTTCAGACCAGTGTCTCGTAACAAGATGTCCTATATCATAGACTCTGCGAATATTAAATTCCTGGCTAATTTGCCTGAGCCCCATTTGTTTAATGGCATTTGCATTTTGTTTGAAATTGTAATAAACATGTGTACGCAGCTCTTAACTTCACAGAGAAAGTGCACTCTAGGGGTAGCTTAGCATTTCTGTTTACACAGCTCCCCAGAACATTCCCCCCACCACCACCCCTCTCTCTTACGCACACATGCACACACACACAAACACACTCACACACAGTCATAGCCTGGCCCATTAAATTCAAAGTGCTTGTACTGACTGCACTGTGGCGGCAATATTTTCTAGGCCTGTGCACAACATCCGATCAATTTTTGAAAGAGGTTGTATCTAATAATTAGAAATATATAATTTTATTAAGGCTGTATCTAGGGCTGGGCAATGTGCGGTTTTTATATGTTCATACTGAGTGATGCAATGTTGTGTGTCATTGTAGGTTATGATGATGTTAACTTAAAAACTCCAAGATTGATGCTAAGAAATGCTACTACTACTACTACTAATAATAATAATAACAACAATATTAAAATGCATTTTATTTAAAAGCACCTTTCAGGACACTCAAGGACACCGTGCAAAATTAAAACAGCCACAATAAAATCGATAATAACAATTAAGTCAACAATAATAATAAAATCTACAACAGCAAAGCACAACAGACAATGACAGGTATGGAGAAGAAGAGTTATGATACTGTCAAGTGGGGTATGCAGTCCTGAACAGGTGGGTTTTAAGTCTGGATTTGAAAAGAGACGGAGAGTTCAGATTTTGAAGGCCTGGAGGGAGAGAGTTCCAGCACCATGGGGAGCAGAGTGCCTATCAAAGCTGTCATTGGGCGAGAGGTGAGGTACACCCTGGACCAGTCGCCAGTTGATCGCAGGGCCACATAGAGAGACAGACAACCATTCATGCTTACACTCATACCTAAGGGCAATTTAGAGTCACCAATTAGCCTAATGAGCATGTTTTTGGTCTGTGGGAGGAAGCTGGAGGGACCGGAGAGAACCTAAGCATGCTCGGGAAGAACATGCAAACTTCCCACAGAAAGGCCCTGACCGACCTGGAAATCAAAGCGGGGACCTTTTTGCTGTGAGCCGCCCACAGAAAACAAATTAAAACAAAAAATGTATTTAAACAAGAACATTTATATTATTGTTATTATTTTAAACCTACCTCTTTCAAACACATAGGATGTTAATAACAGCTGTTTTAAAGCATTTTCAAACACTTGTGAAAATCTCTTCTGTAAAATGAGTTTTAAAAAGTTTGTATGCCAAGTGACAGTTAAGGCTGAAGAGATTGTGTTTTCAGGTTGTCTGTCTGTACAAACATTGACATGTGTCAAATGTGATATGACAAACTGCACCAGGATTTACTTTAAATATATATGATTAGATTTTGAGTGCCAAAGCTCAAAGTCTCAGGCATTGTCACGGCGCTCATAAATACTTTTTTGTGAAGTTGATATCAAAAGAATGTTCTGAGGAAATTTCTGCAAACTTTACACAAGTATCTACCAGGTAAAGGGACCTCTGGGCCGTGCTTTGCTTCCAAGTATCACCGGAATCCTTTTAGGGATTTCCATCAAACTGTCCACAAACATCCACTTTGTCATATGAACTGATAAGATTTGGAAGGAAATCTTCACCTCACAAGAATGCTTCCGGAGATTTCCTCAGATTTAACACAAATGTCCACCATGATGCAGAAATAAAATGAGTTGATATTAGAGTTTATAAGTCAAAGGTTATGTTACTTTTTCTTTTCCTTTGGATGTTGTTTAGGTATTTTTTTATCTCTTTGTCCTCAGGAATCTCCTGAAATCTATTCAGGGACAACAGATTGAAATGGTAAGGCCTTGATGTCCTGGAGCTTCATACATTTGAACTCAATCAGTCAAAATTATAAGAGGGATACCTGTCAAACTTTGCACATTTGTTCACTATACTTCACAACGATAATTTGAGAGGTAGAAAGTCAGAAGGCAAATGACATAACACTGTTTCCCTGTCTAAAAAGATTTATCTCACAAATGTAAAAAAAAATGCCGTTTTTGTGATCTTAAAGGTGGAAGGTTTAGGCATGACAGCATGTCACAGATGAAACTAGAAAAGCACTCGGAGAGCGCAGTCCTCCGCCAGCACCACAGTTCTCAGTCATATTGTGATTTTAACCATAAATATTAGTCCTACCTTTATTTCGTCTAAATATTTAGATTCATTGATCATGAAAACATACCATTAGCAACTAGATTTAACATATCTATTTCAGTTCAGCAGTTATTCACGAAAATCGCATTTTTCGTCATGGCGGATCCAGACGGTGATCCGGATCAACACCAAAATCGAATCACGTCTTCCTTTTCCCATGCTGAACTTTTCCTGAAAATTTGATCAAAATCCAGCCATAACTTTTTGAGTTATTTTGTTCACAGACAGACTGACAGACAGACAAACAAACAAACTCTCCCAAAAACATAACATAATAAAATATGACAAGATGCTGCTTTGTCCTTAAGTCCCAGAGAGACGCTAAGGTGAGTGGTGTGCTGCTGCAGTAACTCAACTTGAGTGCCTAGGACAACAAAGAAGCAGCATTGAATGTAATTCAAGGCAGTATTAACTATAGCAAGGGAAATCAAAGTCCCCAACATCCAATATTTGGTAATTTATTGTTTTCAAGTACTGAAAATTGCAGAAATTGTCCAAATATACAACACTGCTGTTAGGTATAAACCTCTTATCTCCGAAATATATGTGTTTTCAGGGACTGAAAAAAATGCTCGGCTATTGACTGACTTGACAATGTATTTTCCTGACTACATGTTATATTTTGTACTTTTATATGGCTAAAATGTTATAAACCCAAATCACCAACATCAAAGGTGACTAATGTAGCATTTCGTGAAGAGAAAAATGGAGATAAGCGGTTCGTACCCTAAAAAACAACAACAATGTTTGTAACAGTGCCCATGGATGGCAAGGGGCCTATCTCCAGTAGTGTACTTAGAGGTGGAAAATCATGTGGTATATGCACTTTATCATACTAAACATAGTGGCATGGTGGAGCAGGTAGTGCATGTGCCTCACAGCACAAAGGTTGTCAGTGTGAATCCTGTGTCAAGTTTACATGCCCTCCCTTTGAATGTGTGGGCTCTTGCTGGGTACCCTGGCTTCCACCGACAGATCAATAGCATGCTCATTAGTTTACTGGCGACTCCAAGTTGCCCTTAGGCATGGATGGGAGCATGAATGGTTGTCTGTCTCTCTATGTGGACTTGTGATTGGCTGGGTTAAGGGTGTATGTTGCCCCTCGCCAGATGACAACAGTGATAGGCTCCAGCACCCCTGTGACTCCAAAAGTGACAAGTTGGATAGATAAGTGATGGATGTTGGATGATCTTAAATAATCTTTTCACAAAATATAGTCCTCACTTTTTTCTATTAAACCATAAAAATTACTTAAATTTGACTGGATTTTTTATTAAGTTTAAGCTCTGGAATTGTAACTAAAAAAACAGAGCTGCATAAAGTGTGCTGTTTTCAGCTAAATAATACAATATGATTATGGTCCATTATTTCCAGCAGTCATTGCTCCCACACATTTGATGCTGCTTGTGTGTGTCGTGAAAGAGAGACAGACTTCCACAAAGCTGCAGAAAGAATTCATTGTGTAAACCCAGGCCGCTCAGACCCCAAAGCTTTTGTTTAAAATCATGAAATCATCATTTTTGACAAAGGTTAGAGGAAAAGCAAAGCTATCATGCCCGAGAAACATGTAGGTGCCTTCAGTGATTACTTTATATTCATAGTTTTTCCACTCCAAGGTCCTGAATATGTCATGTGCATAATGCCGGCCCTCAGTGTGGCATTATAGTCACTCTGAGCAACGTGTTTCAATAAGGCAATTTTCTCACTGCCTAAGAACATCAGCGGGGCGCCATTCTCAACAAAGACAGAGTATGACATGTTATCCAAGCATACATCGGCGGGACAGAACTATACTTTATTAAAGGAAAATAGGATTTCACAAATGTTTTGACAAGCTGGGAGAGGCGGGGTGGAAGGGGGGACGCAGGTTGAAAAGGAGGGTGAAGAAAGAAAGGGGCTTGATTCATGGATTGTGAGCAAGATTCATGAAATATAGAAAAATGTGGTTAACCACATGAGAATCAATTACCGGCAGGTTGTGGAAAACAGCAAAACAGTTTTTGATATGGGTGATAGTCTTTGCAATTATTATCTTTTAATAGATAAATACTAAAATATGGTATAATAAAGTCCACATAAGTACAGCTTATTGCCAAACATAAAGGAGGCCCATTAAGGTATTCGCTGGTATATCATGTGCCAGAGTGCAATATTTCTTAGATCAGGGATGGGCAACTTTGGCTGGCGTTAGGTTGACATTGAAATTACCCTTAATGCCAAAAGGCTGTACTTTTGTGATTTGAGGACACCAGATTAGACAAATATATAGTATAAAGTGGTTGTAGAGATATCCATATTTACATTTATTTATACACATATACAATCAGAAATAGTGTATATAATGTGCTTAACACAGAATTCAAGTCAGTTTCTTATTAGTTATGAAATATCACTGTTATGAAAGTATAGCTTACTTAAATCTATATTTCTATATTGAAAGACACGATAACTGGATTGGAAGTATCAATTACTGCTAATTATGGCTATATTTTCTTGGAAATGTTTTAATGTCATGGCAGATTATGTCAGATTTTTACACTGATATTTTTGTTTTATATTATGTTTCATGAGATAAGTTGTTTTACTTTTCATTGATTTAGGCCCCATCCACATGAAGACAAACAGAGGTCTAAACACATACGTTTTTTGCCGAATCTGCATATCATACATACGAAGACGGCGTTTTGGGGGTCTGTAAATGATCATTTTTGAAATGAGGTTCCAGAGTGGAAAGATTTTGAAATTCCATATACGCAGCTCTGTGATAACTGGCTCTCCGCCACTTTTCAGATACAGTCACGTCATAGTTTCATATCTTCATTGACACGCATGTGCCACACGCGGCAACGACAAGAACAATGGCGGTGTACGGTGTAGCATATGTGCTGATGAAGCTAGTGACCTGACTATCCCTGTAGCAGCAAAATCTCCTTCTTCTCAATCACCATTGAGTTAAACAAACAATTTTCGAGGACACATTACGGTGGTCTCTGTTTACAACTTTTGCCACAAGTGCGCATGCCCACTGTTTTCTTGTCTGTTTCCTATGGAGGTATTTCAGGTGCAAAACGTTTAAGCTTGTTTCCATCATATCGTTACAACACCCTTAGAGGTCTGGCATGTGTTTTACAGCATTGTAATGCGTATCGAGTCCATTTTTGAAAACGCACACATTTTCTGAGATGCCTTGGTCTTTATGACGATCGTTTGAAAACTGTTAAAGAGGACATATCATGCTTGTTTCTCCTTTGCCAGACTAGGATGCCTGTAAAGCATTTCTGCCCTCAGTACAAGTCATTTAGTTCCTTCATTGCCCCACAATAGCGTTCTCAATATCCTCATTTTAAGCCACTATGAAGCCCTCGTTGAAACACTCGGATCTGAGGATGACCTAAAGTTACGTCACAACGTCACAGCCTTTTGTGGTCTGATTGGTCAGTTCTATCGGGGGTAGAGCCAGCCTGTCCTTCTTCTTCTACTGTATTTTCCGGCAGGCTCAATGCAGCGACCGCGTATTGAGTCCCCCTACAGGCCAGAGCTGGTAATGAGTGAATGTGAGCTAGGGATCTATATACCCCTGCTGGTGGATGTGTTTCTTGGTGACAGTTTTGTGGCTAACGGACATCACAGAGGAGGAAGTGTTTTATCAGATTGTTCCAATAAAAAGAAAGGTACCTCGTGTCATCACGACGTTTGAAATCTTGCGGACATCTCGCAATGACCTATTTTCAGAGACATTAAATCTCGTTCTAGGATATCAGAAAAAATACAATATCTCATTTTTTGAAAATTAAGGGGGTGTAAGGTCTTGTTTTCAAATGTATTATATTATATGTAATTATTAAATCATGCATTAGCATGATATGTCTCCTTTAGGTGTTTTTTCTTCGTGTGGATGGGGCCTTAACCTCTTATTCTTGTCATGCTCCCTCATCCCTTCATTATGTTCCCTGGTCCTCACTGTTTCGTGTTCAACCCTTCTTACTGTGATTGTGTCCACCTGTGTCATTGTCTCACCTGTGCCTGATTACACCTGTGAGTACACAGTCTGTGTGCGTGACTGCTCCTCAGTGGCACTTCATCCTGTGTAAAACCTGCACGTTTCCTGTGGCTCTCCCCTGAAAATCCTCCTCATGCACCACTTGTGTTTACCTTTGTAATTTTTAATTCTTTTTTTTTTAGTTTCCTGATGGTTCTTTGACTATTTTTTGTTAAATAACTAGGTTTTGTTATTTGATCCTGTTTTTATGTTGAATAGCTTTTTGTTAACAAGTCCATTTAGTATATTTTCCCTGCACTTGGATCCTCTTCTTATTAGCTTTAAAAACCCTCACTATAAACCACAGGCAGGGCACATTAAGGGAGACGGAGGGCCACTTTGAGCCCTTGGACAGCCAATAGCCTGATCCTGTTCTAGATGGACAAGACTATTCCTTATAATTTGTTTAGCTAAATTAAAAAAAAGAATCCCAGTTTGGGTATTTTTGATAAAAGTCTTTATATTTTATGTAATAATCCCATGTTTTACTTTTTGATCAAATGATGTCATAATTGTATGTATTCTTTTTAAATATCCTTTTCTTTAAGATTCATGATGTCAGAACTAAAATTAAATGTTAAATCAAAGGCAAAGATCATCAACCAAAAAAAAATACACTATTTTTTTCTTATTTGTTTTTAGGATGCCCTTCCTTTAATTTTCTTTCACTGTGTGGGTTTTCGCTGCCTCCATCCAGGTTACTTCTGATTAAAAAGACAAACAAAGTTAAAACAAAACTTTAGCTAAACAAATTTAAGTTTTTGTCTTTATAAAAAAATCATGTTTTTTTTATCTGTTTCCTTAATATTACATGAGTAGCAAAAGAAACATGAGCTTTAACTGCCACATCTTGTGTGGGTCATTTGTTGATGCGTTGGCAGCCCACTGTTAGCTAGCCACACAGTAAAAACAGCAGCCCAGTGGATTGAAGCTTCCATGATGTTCCCTTTAGATACCCTCCACCCTCCACCACCACCACCACCACCACCACCACCAAAAAAAGGAAAGAAAGACTTTCTTTTAAATTATAAAAAATAACACATTCCAACAAAAATGTCAAGTTGAAAAAATGCCCACATATAAATTAAAATAGTGTGGCACAATTTCTTCAACCTTACTTCAATAATGACCAATTTGACCTTTCAGGTTTTTCTTGTCAAACATCCATAATCATAAAATATAAAACCAAAGGCTGGTGTTCCACCTCTTCTCCATTTTTACCTGTCATTGTCATTTCTGTACCAATGGCCTTGAAAGAGACAAACAAACACAAAGGCATTTTAAATCCTCCATGAGTGTTTTATTTCTCATTTTCTCAGATTCCCATTCACACCCCTGTTTTACCAGCATGCAGTGCAGACAGAGCCCCTCTGAGCTGGTTGGAAGTCTGCACTACGGTTGATACAGCGACTGTATTTACTACTGGGGGATATCATATGAGTCGGGCTAAGCCGGGAGGGATGATATCAGCTTTTGTTTGAGCCTGGGTTACGTGGAGAGACAGTGGTAAGTACTGTACACCTGTCTCATTAGGAGAACCATGCTGTTGACCCAGTGTATTAGCCCGGGCCTAATCCTGGCGGATCTGAACAGGCTTCTCTAAGCCTCTCATATGGATAAGTCTTCCCCTGAGCCACCATGACAAGGCTGCAGCACAATGGAAAACCGGGCCATGCTAACACATCATTATGCTCTCCAGAACAGATACAGATTATGAGAGACTGGGTTTTGTTTGTTTATTGGCAACATTACTGTCAAATTATTGCTCTTATCAGCAGGTACTGCAAGAGGATATCCACACCACAGAAACACACTTATAGTCATGCAGTAACATGTCCAAATCACAAATTGGACCTTTTGAAGCGGCTAGATTCTTTAAAATACAGTTAATAACAATCAAGTTCATCATGGCTCTCTTTATGTCATCTTAGGTTGCAAGAAGAAGGAAGCAATCAGCTGCTTAAAGGATAAGTTTGGTTTCTACAGCTTTCACATTGTTTATAGAATGAAGTAGAATAATATACTCACCCAGAAGGCTTTCCTGATCCAAACAGTGCTTCAGGAGATATTTAGTTCCAAAATCAAGCGGCGGACATCCGTATAATGGTAGCGCACATGTACAGCGCCGCTCCTCAAACTGCATTAATCGTCCAAAAACTCATTCGTTTCACCAATATTTCATCATGGTCCGCTCACGCTACTTCATTCTATAAACAATGTGAAAGCTGTAGAAACCGAACTTATCCTTTAAACCATCCCATGGGCCTGAACACTGAAAAAAAAAAAAAAAAAAAAAAAAAGTGAAAGAGCCTGCATTGAGCTATAAGTTTTAACACATTGGTCACTTATGTTTTGCACTTTATTGGACTTGCTGATCATATTCCCAAAATATGATCATATGAAAATAAATGTGAGTAAAGTAAGTGTTGCACCCTTATTACACCACTTTAAAAAGTTAAACAAAGCACATAATACAGTCAGATCCAGAGGACCAAACCCTGAGTTTCTGAACAAAGTCAAACACAATACCTTACACTAAAACACAGTTAAAATTATATTTTAATCATACTACATCTATCTAATTTAATATGAGGGTAATAAAATATTCACCGACTGTTGTTACCAAAATACTTCATTTCAGAAGACTAAACCAAAAGAAACATTCATAATGAGCCGCGCAAGTCATCAGTTGTGTGACTGATCGCAAAGAAGCACATGCAGTCACAAAATGATCTGCACACCTGGAGGCCCACGTAAATGGACCTGCTTTGTATTCTCTTTGATTCTTGGTTTTTAGAAGAAGTACCAAGACGTTTTTTGTGATCATGTTTCTGATTTGTAGGTCGAAACACCAGAATAATTGGCATGGCTTGTCTGGATCTTGAAAGATAGAGTCCCGATGCTTATGGCTCATGTTTGTTTTAGGTAGAATTACATTTAAAATTTGACCCAAGGGTGGCAGCGGCCTCCTGATAAACTTTGTGCACTTGTTTGATGGTATTCAGCAGCTCATCAATGTAATCTGTGGTGTGAACTGAAGTCAATGAAATAGTGTATTTTTGCAGATGTATTTCAGCTTTACATTTGTCTGGAAATATAAGTCATATAAGGGCTTTCTGCTAAGTCTTTCTGCCAATTACAAAATAAATTGAGGTTGTAGTTGAGCATTCAGCATTACTTCCTGATACCCTTGAAGATGTTTAAAATTATGATAGGAAGCCCTTCTTATGGAAAATGGTTATACAAGATGAGGTTGTGTTTATTTATTATCTATTAGATAACAAGAAAGGTTTTCTACCTTATGAAGACATCAGTGGTACACCATAAAGGTAAACTGTATATATGTTCAAATTTGGTGGACTAGTGTTAAGCTTAAGTCTAATACTAACTTCTTATTGTATGTAATGATATATGTAGAGCATTGCCCCAAGCTATTAGACTGTAACTCTGTGTAAAATTACATCTGATTTAATTACAATTAAGAATTAACTTTAAACCAGCCTTTTTTAAAGTAGAACTGTAATAACGTTGCATTTTAGTAAAACGTAATTGCCAAAATCACTGAGAAGGAAAGTAATTAAGCAAAAAATTAAATTAAATAGAACCCTTTAAGTTTATCACCCTGTTTATGACAGAAGTATTTTATGTTATATCAAGCTTTTGGAATTCTGGATTTAGTTAAGGTGCTATGTTCTACTTTTTTCTCTATTCATTTTGTACTTTTTACATGCACTCTTGAGAGGGAAACAGTTGACAAATGTAGTTTCTATGAAAGATGCATCAACAACATCAAAAATAGATGTAAAAGAAAAAAAATACATCCAGGTTAAAGAACATAACGAGCTCTACTACATTTTAATGAAAACAGTACCACCTTTATGATGTAAACCATTTTTGTATCAGCTGTTTATTCCTAACTTTAGATTAGCTCTACTCCCTGGGCCATATGCTTTATATCTGACCACAGAGACAGACTCTGAAGCCAAACTTCATGTATTACACCAGCATGATCTTTTTGGTATCAATGAACTGAGTTGAGGAGCTTTGTTCTGCACATTTTCCTCAACTTACAAACATTTTCCCATGTATATTGTTCCTGCAGTAGCTGCTTCCTTAAAAAAATGAGGTTAGACAAGCCAAAGATGCTCAGGTGTGATTGTCTATAGAGTAGCTGTGCTATCTAGTGACTTATGGCTGCCTGATTCTTATGATATAAAGCAGCATTTCAAAGATGTAAGAGCAGTGAAGCAAGCCTTCATCTAATAATTCAATTGTACCATCACCACAAGCTCACCCAGTATGTGATCCATATAGAGAAGTATTTGAAAAGAACACCACAGGACACCAATTAGCATAGGCTCAGTCTAAAACCTACATCATTAGAGACCCGACTTCTTTGCACCTATGCACAAAAATAAGCCCAACACACCCTACCGTACCGGTCTGTCTGTTGCCCCAGAAAAGTCTACAGATTTGGCCACAAAGTTTCATGGTGTCACACATTAGCATAACACATGCTAACTATCCAAGCTAACTGAACTAGTAGGCTATCATATATATATGGAACTCAAACAAAAACGGCCTAGTTAGCTTCACCTGTAGCTAAAAATAAAATCTCCACAGTTTTCTCTGGTCTTCTGGTGCTGAGTTGGGCCAGAAAATTAACCTCTGGTTTGAGACAGAAAGCAGAGCAGGTAGTCTGTTATCTGTTATTTGGCTCTAATTCTCAGTGGTGGATCAGGGCTAGCAAAGACTGGAGCTCGGGGGCGGCGTTCGCAGGGGGAATATAGGCTGCAAGCTGGTTTTGTAAAGAGATGAAGCAAATCAAAATGACCTATATTCAGCAGGGCTTTTTTTTTTTTTTTTTTTTTTTACATCTGAGCCTCATGCAGGGACTTTTCGCTCAAATATTCTCAGGGCTGCTAGACCTGGGGATGGCCGTTGTTTATGTGTATTTGAAAGAAAAAACATGTTTTTCATTATATGACTCTTTTAATGATTAATCAGGCTCTCTTACTGCATGAGTACCTCAGGTCAAATGAGGCAAAATCTGGACTTTTTTACACAGCAAGCAAAATGTTGAATGCTCTTTTGTTTTGTGTATTTTTTTTTTCTTTTTTCTATCAGCACCACTGAGGCAATCAGAGTATGATAATACAGTCTTTAATGGCAAAGTGACTTCAGTAATGGAATGTGCTCGTGTGTTTTCATCAATGTGGATGGCCTTCATCACATCCACCATCATCAATGTCATATCGAGAGTGAGAGAGACACACAGAAGGAGACAATAATGTCTGATTTGGACTGGAAGTAGAAATCAAAGCCAATCACAAAGCTCCCTCTCCACATATTGACTGTTTTTTGTAAACATCAAGATGAGCAGATTGATTATTGAAAGGGGTTAAAGCAGTGTCGACAGCTTCTCTTCACACGTCCTTGTCATTACTCTCTGTTGTTTCCTCACATTATCATTTGTTGCAGTATCGAGGATTTAAACTTTACAAACTATTGAAGCTTTAGTGTAATTGAATGGAAGCCTTACAAAGCCAAAGTCTTCACAGGTTTCCCAGCTGTAATACTGTGAGGTTAATCTGCACTGTAAGAATCAGAACTCAGCATGCTAGCAGATGAATATGTCCTGTCTTATTGTAACCAGTCTGCAGCCGTGACCCTGCCGTAGATGAGAGCTGGTGATTGAACAAAGCGCTCTGTGAAAGGAAGCTGTCGAACCTCAGAGAGCTGTGTGCATCGCAGCTCTGCCTGGCAAAATGCAAATGTCAAGTGACACTCGACAAGTCTGGGATTAAGATTTAATAGAGAAAAATGTGAGGCGAGGATATTAGCCTAACAAAGACACATCAGCTGGCTCTCCTCAGGGTGCTCCTTCCTTACGTCTCTGTACACACCATACTACTGCAGAGGGGGTGTAAGTATGACCAGGGCAGAAATGATAAAAAGCTACAAGGAGAAAATTGAGGCAACTTAGCATGTGCAGGAGAATTTTATGCAACATGCATTCAAATGGTGAACTTGTTTGAAATGATCCTGTGTCCTTGAGAATTACACTTTTCTTTATTTATGTATTTATTTTTTATCATTAATGTTTTTTAAAGTTGTTAATATGTAACTGTAATTGTTATATATACACTGTTAAAATTTCACTGCAATCGTTCAATAAGTTACTGGCTAAAAATCATAGAGTTTTCACAGTATAGTACAGCTCACAGTAACACTGCTGTTAATTGTTATGTTTATCAAGCGGCCTTGACACATAAAATTCTATAAAGTTACATATTGTGAAACCACTGTGAATTGTTGTAAATCCCTCAGTTGTAAGAAAGCATTTTTTTGTAATGCTGATTTATCAACACTTAACTGTAATTCTAAAGAAACCTAGAAATAATCTTATTACAGTAAAGTGTGGTAAAATCACAGTATTATACTGTAGAATTATTATTGAGTACAGTGGGCTCACAGCAGTTAACTATGAATGTACAACACTTTACTGTGATTTTACTGTACCTATAATTTAAACATTCATGACTGTAAAGCCCCAGTATTTGATCATGAAATTACAGTATGATGCTGTTGTGTTTACAAAAGTCACCTTGTAATGTAACGTCACTACTGCAAAATCACCAGAAGCCAGTTGATTCATGCTGAAATGAAATAATGAAGGCTTACAAATATTTATCAGGGACTCACTACAAATGCCTCATTACAATAATATGCTGCAGGATTAAAATGACAGTATATTAGGAATTAGATTAGGAAAATCTAGGGGTTTTTAAATGTAAATGTTTGTCGAAAAAGTTTTAAAATAGCAAATTGGTTTGCCTGTATGCACTTATTAGACTCCAGCTCCTAAGTTGAACGGTTAGTTTTTTCAAAAATTGGATCATTTAAGATAACAGTGATAGATGGTATAAAGTATACTTAAAGACATGTTGTTAGCAGTTTGGGACATGCCTATCAGTAGTCTGCTTTCTTACGACATTTAAATCTGGCCAATAGCTACAAAGGCACAAATTGGATGGATTCTGTGTTGTGATAATACAGGGGTATTTTTTGGGAGTAACACAAAAACAACCAATCAGTATCAGATCTCATTCAAACAAATGTGCTTATGTTGTGTGGTCACAGTGTTTTTGGTTCATGACTCAAGTTAGTTACATTTCTCCTCTTTTGTTGCATCATAGAACACAAGACACACTTAAGAGTGCCATGTTAGTTACATTTCACTGGAGCCTTCCAACAATAACAGATTTCTTTTTAAAGATGCTTTGGAGTGCTGCATTCATCTGTAATCTTTTCAGTTACCAAAATTTCAGGATGAACCTGTCAAGATGTGAGTTGGCATTATTACTTTGTTTGTTCAATGTCAAATAAATGTAGTCTTTACACATTTAACTACTCTTTTGTACATACATGCATGTACATACATTGAATGCACTGAAAAGCCTGTATTTATAACAGTTGGCACACAGCATCCATAAATATGGTCAAATTTCAACGTAAGTCAAAAATCCCATATCATGCTTCTACGCACGAAACAAAGCAGCCTCAGGAAACAGCACCTGTCGCAGCCTGCAAAGACCAACCAGTGTTATGTACTACCAGTTTTTCTGTCACCCATTGGTTCAGACTGGCCAACCGTGTGCAAGGGGTAGAGTGTAAAATGGATGCAGGGTTGTTGAAAACATGGCACTGAAAAACAAAACAAAAAAAGAATTTGGCTGCCCAGTTTTTAGCCATCTTCACTGCTAAGTGAAAAATAAATTTCTTACTCTACACAAGTAAGCTAATAAGGACTGCATGATGCTAAATGCAAGTCTATAAAAGAGAGTTTTAAGAAGTGCTTTGAAGAATGTCACTGATTCTGCATGCCCTCTCTTCTAGGGTAGATTTTTCCAAGTTTAGCTCTGATAGAAAAAAAAAGTTACCGTATTTTCCGCATGTCGTGTGTTTTTACTCATGGGTGAAAGACAAGGACCCGGTGGACTTGCTGCGGCGTTCAACAGTCATTTATCAACAACGCATGCCAACGTACATTCTCCGTACATTTGTTATAGGCTCACCCCGTGACGTCACAAACCTGCGACTACTACACCGCACTATAAGGCGCATCGGATTATAAGGCGCACCTTCAATGAATGGCCTATTTTAAAACTGTTTTCATATATAGGGCACACCGCATTATAAGGCACATAGAATAGAAGCTACTGTAGTGGCTGGGGTTGTGTTATGCATCCACTAGGTGGAGCTGCGCTAATGGGAATGTCAACAAAACAGTCAGATAAATCAGTCAAACTTTATTAATAGAATACAAACCAGCCTTCTGAGAACTCCATTCACTCCCAAAACAAGTTAGTGCATTCACAATCCATTGGCAGATAGTGGCGCTGTCTCCCCATCTTGGTGAACGTGTGTTCGCCTTATGTCATCCACTGCTCCCACGCAATTTCGCAATCTAGCTTTGAACGCCCTGTTGACACCAATCCATATATAATGCGCATTGGATTGTAAGGCCCACTGTTGGTTTTTGAGAAAATGAAAGGCTTTTAGATGCGCCTTATAGTGCGGAAAATATGGTAATTTGCGTCCTTGACTGTTGAACGATCATGAGGTTAAGTCAAGGACTCATAGTCAATAGTTCTGAGGTATAACATAGGGCTAGACTCAACTAATCCTTGGATGACACTGAGTGTTGAGAGAGGTGCCTACAAGTATGAATTAATTATTAATCCTAAAACATTTAGAACAGTCTGTTAGAAATGATTTTCTTCATCTTCAAAGTAAAAGGTCTTCATCTCACCAGTCTGTTATAATACTGTCTGTCTGTTTGTGATTATCCTTAAACAATGAATTCAGGGTCTCCAAAATGCACTTCTCCCAAAACATCCCTACAACCCATGCTTTGAATTTGTCAAGAGCAGCAGAATTGCCCTGAGGTCAAAAACACAAGGAGGAGAACATGGGGATAAATCCCATGAGCACCCTCACAGTCGAAGGTCAACGCCGCAGCACCAGCACTTAGCATCCAACACCGTCACCAACCAATCTCTCTGCTGCAAATCTCCTCTGAAATGTAAAAAATTTAATTTGTCAACATGTTTCTATCATATGCTCCATCACTGTCCAGGCCGGTGGCAGGGGCCAGAGACACAGGGGGGAGGAAGGGGGGGGTTGACGTGTTCTGAGGCCGAGGCAGCTGCTCTCAGATGGGAAGACGGTGCTGTGATTAGGCCCTCACGCTGGCTGGAATTGTCCCAGACAGCCTAGAAATCAGATTATTAACTCTGATCACAGACACTCTGTCTCCTGGCTGGGATTAGCATGAAAATTTTGATATGGATCGATAAGCAATCTTTCCCCTTCTTCACAATCTCCCAAGGCTTCATTAATCTGTGTGTATGTTTATG
Source organism: Scarus forsteni (assembly GCA_036419115.1). Classification (NCBI taxonomy): domain Eukaryota; kingdom Metazoa; phylum Chordata; class Actinopteri; order Labriformes; family Labridae; genus Scarus; species Scarus forsteni. Next base: position 8,518,573 of record JAZDUH010000040.1, on the reverse strand, counting down.
TCAAGGAATTAAGACATCCCCGTTATCCTGTCAGCCCCCTCCCCTCCTCAGCTCTGCCCCCTCAGGATGTTAGATGGGAGCATCTCATAGAGATTTATTAAATCAAGTAGTGATTCTACTCACCTCAAAGAAAATTGCCTCCTGTTTCTCCATCCGGCCTGTAAGGTTTGTACATAAGCCTGAGGATTCCCGGCCCCCCAATGCCATTTTAAAGGAAATTCACTCTGCTGTTCATATTTGACTAAACTCATGTTTGTAGACTTTACGCAAAATTACGCAAAAACTACTGGATGGATTTACATGAAAATTTTACCAGAGGCGTGGTTTGATCCAAGGAAGAAGCCATTACAATTTGGTGCTGATCCGATCCAGATTGAAGTTACAATGAAAGTTTGAAATTTATAATGGCAAATCCCATTCATTTACAGAATTATGAGAATTGTAGTTTATTTGCAAACTGACGTCAATGCTTTTTAGGCCAATGTTACTACATTTCCCAGCTTCCCTTGCAATGCCAGGGGAGGAGTCCTCCATGATACCCTGACCGCTGTCCCTAATCTGTCTCCAACATGATCCACCCACAGCAGCAATCCAACGTATACATGCTCTGGTTGCATGCAGGGCTACCACATGCAAAACAGCCAATCAGCAGTGAAAGCTGTACATGCAGTTCTACTCACAGACATAGCAGAGAGGAGGAAGTTTTTGCCAATGGATAAAGCCCGGCACTGTTCATGGAGCCTTAGTTTCTAAGATAAATTAAGGTAGCCAACTCACTCCCAAGATCATACTTTTGTAATAAACACCCCAGTCCTCTACAACTCACAGCTACTAGAAACATTACTGTGAGCCCACTAACGTTATAGTAATATACATGGCAGCTCTGCTCGCTGCTGGTCCCTCAAGCTGTGCCTGTTAATCACTTGAAACAAGGTTGCTGATAATGTCAATACAGAAATAGTCCGTCATAGTAGAAGTCTGTGTGTGTATGTGAGTGTGAAAAACCTAACCCCAAATTCTACACAGAGCAAACGCTATGCACAACGCAGTGCCTTGGTTTGCTCCAACTGACAGGCTGGCGACATTGCCCATTGGAAGTGCCGCTGCGAGCTCTACACCAACATCTGTACAAGCAGCAAATTGGTTCAGTCAACAAGTTACAAGACCCACTACTAACTAGGTTACTCTATTGGATGATGTTTATATCAACAGTAATCACACTTCTTGAAGATTGGTGTTTTACGTTCTACAATGTGAATGTGAAATGTAAAAATAAATATATAGGACAATAATGTTGGGTGTAATTCATAATGTATGGGTGGAATTGAGCTGCTTGGTGGTGGTCTGTGCTCGTGGAGAGCTTTTCTAGTTTTCTATCACATAGAGAGCAAAACTTGAGAGAATGTGAAAATACTGATCTAATCTGAGGACATGAAAAGAAATGGCAAGATATTGACATTTGATAAAGGTCCTTGAGTAAGAAATTATTTTAAATAGAAAATATTTTCAGACAAATCTTAGTATTTTTCAGGATAAATTTAGAACTTGAAAATGATCCTCTGTGATCATTCTGTAGGATCCAATTCCCAGTCCACTCTCAAAGAAATAAATATATGACTGTAATAAATATAGAACACAGATAATGACAGGACCATGTGAAAGTGTTGATGGATGATCTGAAACTCAAGGCCTGGGCACAGAGTGCCCGCACAGCGCCGTTGGAGTGGATCAGTGCCGGTATAATTATGACCCATACACAGAGCATAATTAATCTGGCCTGCATCATTAGGAAACACGAGTCCCACCATGTCGTTAAAGTGCTTTTAGTCGGCTTACTGTCCTCCCTCTGCCCCAGTGCACTCTTTGTTTTACCAGCCCACTGCTGGCCATTTACAGAAAGAGCACTCATCTCAGTGGCGGCACGACTCCTCACATATTGTCTTTATGTCCAATCATGGTTAATAATGAAGAGCTTTAGAAGGAAGGAAATGAATACATTAAAGTCTGTGGGGGAAATATGGAGTCAAGTTTGACAGTGATGGAGGATTTCTGTTAGGGCTGCACTTGGCTTATTTTATGATTTGATGAACTGCGTCGGTCAGTGATCGGGTTTAGCCTCCGCAGCTCAGTGACATACATAAAAAAGTTCCCCCCTCCTCGAAATAATTTGCATTTTTTATACATACATATACATATATATACTAGTACTGGGAAAGGTCAGCCTGTTGTTTGTTTCAGGATTTTTGCAGGTAAGTTATGGTGGGGAATTTTAGAAATATTCCATAATGGAAACTTGACATGGGAATGATTGGAACATATGGGAATTAACTGGAAATGGGTGTGAGTTAAGCAAACTTTATCAGATTCTAACAATGATTTAGACATTTGATTTTTCATAGGCCGACTTTAATTCAAAAACAAAAAACTGCTAAAACATTACATTTCAATAGATGCATTTGTAAGTAGAAGATTATCAAGTTTAAATATTTTTTTTAACAATCATTTTAAACTTCACTTAATGTCATTCACAGGCTGTGCTGTGTAGCTTCAACATCTAGTTGTTTTTGTCATAATTATGCTAAAATATATTTCCTTAACTATGTTTTTCCATTTTTCTAATTTTTAAACTCTATGTTAGGGACAACCTTCAATGTGAATTCCAAATTTATTCCAGTTTATTCCCATAATTCACCATCAAAAGTTTCCAATTTAAAAATAACTGGAATTTTGAAAATTTAAATTTTTATTCATGGTTATTGATAGCATGAATTTTAAGCCATGTATCATTTCTATTCATGTATCATTTAACTCTTGTATCAATCAATTTAGTCATGGACCAATTCATGCAACATCTAGAATTACTTTGTCCATGTATGTGTGTATGAACTAACTATGCTGAGAATAGAAGAAATCCACAGAGAAGTCTGGTAACCAGAAATAGCTTGACCATGTATAGAGAACAGACACACAAACACAACCATGTAGAGAATGTCAAACACTATATAGGTAACCCTCAAATGCCAAGTGACCTCCAGTGAGTGTTAGAGTGAGTGCGCCAGTGAGAGACAGCATTGAGACCGAGACACACACTCAACCGATACCCTCACTCATTCACTAACACAGCATCCAAATGTATCTATGTCTACTTGTAACGATCATGCAATAAACAATGTTGATCACAGTCTGGTATCAAGAATCCTCCATTGAAACATCTCATGATCTGGAGCGCGGGAGAGCAGCTGAGAAAAGATGGCGCTGCAAATACGTCTTAACAGCTTCTGCAATGTCACAAGATGTATTTCCATCCAGTGTTGCATTACTTTTCCCCACAGATCTTGTACTGATGGTGGAGAGTCTGACCACTGCTCAAAACCTTCTCCAGCACATCCTAAGGATTCTCAATGGGGTTAAGATCTGGACTCTGTGGTGGCGAGTCCATGTGTAAAAATGATGTCTCATGCTCCCTGAACCCCTCTTCATACTCTGTTTGATGAATCTTGGCATTGTCATCTTAGAATATGCCTGTGCCATTAGGGAAGAAAAAAAAATCCATTGATGGAATAACCTGGTCATTCAGATAGTCAGCTAAAATTATTTTTGGGGCCATTATGTTGCTGAACCCCAGGTCATAGCACTGCCCCAAAGGCTTGTACAGTAAGCACTAGGTATGATGGGTGCATCACTTCACCCTGATGTGTCCATCACTCTGGAACAGGGTAAATCAGGACTCATTACACCATAAGACCTACTTCCAGTCCTCCAGAGTCCAATCTTTATGCTCCCTAGCAAACTGAAACCTTTTTTTCTGGATAACCTTACTGATCAGTGGTTTTCTTAAGGCCACACAGCTATTCAGTCCAAATCCGTTGGGGTCTCTTCACATTGTGCGTGTAGGCATGCTCTTACTTTCACTGTTAAACACACCCCTGAGTTCCACTATTGTTTTTCTGCAATTTATTTGGTCAAACGTTTAAGTGATCGCCAATCACGATCATTTAGGATTTTATTCCGACCACATTTCTTCTTCAAAGACAATGTTACTCCACTATCCCTAAAGTTTTTTAAAAATGCACAGGACAGTTCTTAACCCAATTTAAGTAGTTTCTTCAATCTTCTTACATGTTTTTTCGGCTTGATGCATGTCAATGATTTGACCCTTCTTAAACAGACTGATATCTTTTCCACAACCACAGGATGTGTCTTTTGACATGGTTGTTTACGAAAAGAGAAGCCACTCATTGCATCTGCTGGGGTTAAATAACCTGTTGCCTGCTGAAAGATAATCGCCCATACAGTAATTAACCAATAGGAGGTTCATACTTATTTGCTTAGTTAAATCAGCTTGCGACTTTGGTTTGGATAGGCAGTCTATATTATCAGTTATTACTTGAGTTTATATATGTGTTCATGTTATCCTTAGTTGTCTATGTGTTTTTGGAAACCTTTATGCAGCAGCTGAATTCACTGTCTGTAATCATGCAGATCCATCCTGCCAAGCTCCGGTCCAGTAACACAGTATACGCCAACCTTCTAGATTATATGATTGGCCCCTAACAAATGTTGGTGGATGAAAAATTGTCCAATCACCTGCCAGATGTTCTTCCTAAAGGTTCTGCACTCCATAAACACTAAGCGCTGTTTCCCAGATGGACTTGTGAAATATTTTGAATGGTCTGTCTGGTGTGTCAGGTCATATTTTTGGAGTGTATTTATTGTAATTTTGGTTAACTCTCAAATATTCAGGCTTTTCTTATTTGTTTTTGCACTCAGCCTGTGTTGTGCATTGCCTTTACTTTGGTGCATTTTTATTAGAGCACTGACTAAAACGTAAGCACTATACATTAAAAAGGATATTAAATGCAACATTATTGTCACACTTTCCTCTGTACTTTCCATGTAGAGTCGTATTATTTACTCAAGTGCTAATCGTATTCTCCCATGTCCATTAACAAAGTGAAGTATGTGTATAGGTAAGTGGATCCAATTGGCTAAGAGCTTGTGGTTTCAGCAGAGAGAGCTTTCAAGTCTGCACACTCCAAAGTATTGCACTCGGGGTCAGGTTCAAATTAATTAAGGGGCTATAAATGAAAGAGGCCGCTAATGACTGCAATCTTACCTACCCAATATTTAATATTTCATCATTAAACAGTAAAATGACCCGATATGATCCTAATACAGTCCCAATTATGCAGCATTGATCAAAGTGACCTTTTCATACCGAGGAGTGGAGAAAAATCAATCCAGCACCTCCTCCTCTTTTCCATTCTGCCTTTTATTCCCTGCATACTAAAGTTCCTCTGGCTACAGTCGCCGCCCTAACATATGCCTATACAATATATGGCAAGGAAAAAACGGCTTGTCAAATCAAGTGACCTCAGCACAGAAAGCAATCTCTCCATGCCCACACGTCTAATTCTTTTGTTCACGAGCGTGTTGTATTTCTTTTTGTGTTTGTTTGTTTTTTGCCTCCCACCTGTGTCCCCTCCCCCTCCCACCGCCTCGCCTTGTCTGCCGCCAGACACCCAGCCATGTTAAATCCCAGAGGCAGAGACAGGTGACGAAAAGGAGGCCAGACTTCTCTGCCCATCAGTCGAGGCGCCGGGCTCGGAGCCATCATAATGGCTAATTCCTCCCAGCCCGGCCCAGGGAGCAGGAAAAGAAGCGAGACGGGAAAAGTGAAATCGGTACAATGCCTAAACACATTTCGCTGCAGGATCTGTCTTGATTTGGTGTACTGCTTGACACTCTCCATTTTCTGTTTGACTGGTAACTGCTGATGTGCTTTTCCCCTGTCAACTCACCATGAAACAAGTTCAATGTATTTTGTAAAGATTGCAGAGTTTGGCTGCTTTTTAGCTGGAGAACAATGGAGCGGATCCACTTGATTAAAGTTTCAATGACTAAAGAGGCATTCTCCTAAAGAAAAAACATTTTTGTGTACAGTCTGGAGGGAAATGTGTTACAGTGAGGACATCACAGTTTGTGCTGCAAGAAATCCAAGGACATCTTTCAAGCAAGTCCATAAATGTTATTCTGTGTGATTGCTTTTTGAGCAGTTCTAACCATCAGTATATTCAAAACATGTGCTTTTGTCAATATCCAATTGCTCATTTTGGGTGTATTGCTGAAATCAGATGATTTATACACAATTATGGCCTAATCTGACAGGCCAGAATCAAGATCAGGGACCCATCTGTCACAGTAATTGGTCATTCTGTCTCAGGTGTTTCATAATGACTGACAACAACAGACCAGATCGGACTCCATGACAGAAAGTCTAGCAGGTTTGCGTTTGGTCCTGCCTCCCACAATTTGTTCCTCCATGTCAGAGACATTGACCGATGAGACCACAGAGAGATCTGCATGTGTGACAGTCACGAATATAAACAAACTGTGGTTGGTGCCTTTAGAAAAGCTTGAGAACTATGAGAGAGAACAAGTTTTCAAAGCTCTGAAAAACAACATCCTTGTCCTCATGATGGGTTGCGCGGAGCTACTACTGACTGTCAAAGGAGAAATGTTGGAGAGAAACAGCAGATGCAGCATGGTTAGTGACAGCTAACATTTGTCTGCAAACCAACATAATATTCGCCATAATGTTTAGTGATGAACAAAGTATCATACTTTAGAAACAATATGTTAGTCGGTCTTGAGTGTCACTCCTCCTCCTTCTACTGTCAACATGTCTGTCGTTGTTTGCAGTCTGTTTCAGTCATGTAGTCTGTCATGCTTGGCTGGCAGGGTTCAGCACAAATTTCTGGCACCATGGTCGCCTAATCTGACATACGGACAATCATGACAGACAAAAACACAACTTCTGACCTCGGTATAAGACAATATGGTTAAATTTGGACTGCCTATGTAGTTCATAATGAAATTGAAAGCCAGAATGTCAATTTAGAAAATAAAGACAAAAACGATGAGTCTTAAATTCTCAAGTTTTAGATTTTATACATTTTCTTGTACATCTTTTTCAGTTTGATCAAAAACCACATTTTGGATGTAGAAGGCAGCTTTAGTGTCAGTTCTGTATACACTGTTTAAATGTAAAAGTTGAGATATTTGCAGGGATGCATGTACAGAATCAAGTGTAAAAGTCAAATGATCCCAACCAATACAGCATCATTTACACATTTTAGTAATATTAGTTCAGCTAAATTCCTAATGCACCACTTTTACCCAAGTAATCAGTCTTATTACATCTACACTCACTGGGCACTAAGCTTACCTGTCAGTGCCAGGTTCAATCTTTTTTTTTGCCTACATCGGCAGAGCAGGAACATGTTGCCTGGTCTGTTGAGTCATCATTTCAGCTGACATTCAAGGTATGAAATTTTTATAAATGTGTTTGGTACAGAAGCTAGGGCTGTGTATTGCTGCACATGGTGTCACTGATTCAGCATAGCTGAAATAATTTGGGGTGAAAACATTTATCAAAAACATTTTAGGATGATAACACACTATAGCCAGAACATTCAGAGGCTGCCAAGAGGAGCAAACTGATAACTTGACTTTGTTTAGTCTACAAATAGCACAACAATTTAAAAAAAGATTTTTTTAGATGCAAAAATGTTAAGAGATCATCTTGCTAATCAAGCACATTAATTGGAATACATAGTTGTATACCTATGTCTAGTAAACATTTCTAGCTCAGTCTACCTTATTAACAATACCCTTAAATGTTTTATTAATGTTGCCCAAAATGTATCCGCACCAATCAGTTGGCCAAATTTTGAAAAAAAAAAAGAAAAAGTGACTAGTTTATTGGAATTCATGCCTCCAACCACTGATACCTACCACCGATCTCTGATGCTCTGCCACCCTCTTTCATAAACTGCAGCAGCATCTCAAAAACTTTACTTCTGTCCGATTAATAATCAAGTGTCTATATCTGTACTGAAATTTACACTGAAACCAACAACATAAACGTTCATCAAATAATCTTAATGGGCAACACACTGCTCCAAAAGAACTGCACACCATGTTTTGTGATGCATTTGAGATTTGTTCAGGTAGACACAGTCAAATAAGTATTTAACAATGCTATGGACATGATGTGTTTAAATGTATTTTACAGAGTTGGAAATTTAGATTTCTGTTGAACCTTAAGTAAATACAGTTTATTGGAGGTGGAATTTGTTTCCTTGACATCATGAAACAATTACAGAACAGAAGTTATATGATATTAATAAGTTCACATTTCCAAGTGTTTTGCTTTTTAATTAAACTGTTTTGAATGTTTTACCTGTTAAATTAACATTATTAGTCAATCTGTTAATACTTATTTTTGTCCACACTGTTTAGAATACAAATGATCATGACTCTTTATTGTATAATTCAGATGCTCTTACTGTAGGATACTTTTTGCATTGCTCCTTTTGATCTTTTGTTGCTTTGTTGAGCAAACCTTTCAACCAATTTCTAAAAATAAAAAGACAGGAAAGTGATCATAGAATCATAGATGATCTTAGAAACAAGTGATTGAATCAGTTTTAACTTTCTGTCTTGTTTCATGGTTTGGAAATGTGTCCTTAAAAAAACAGAACTGTTTAAACCAAATCGTGAAATGGTCTTGTAAAGCGATTGAAGAGTCTCAGCTTTACCCAGAATCCCTGTATGCCAAACAGCTACAGAGGATTGGTAACTCTATTGTAAGAGATGACTCTCACCCTCTTAATGGAGAGTTTCAGTGGCTCCCATCAGGTCGGAGGTTCGTGGTTCCTGCTTGTAAAACCAGACGCTACAAAAACAGCTTTGTACCAGCAGCCACCCGTGCTATTAACAAATGAGAGAAACTGCAGCCCTACCTCACTAATTTATTTATTCCTTGCACTATTTCTTTCATCTTGTTTTTATGAATGACACCTATAAATCTTTTAGCTTGGTTTGACACATCTTTAGGCCTTTTTTACCTACTGATGTTTTAACTTATTTGCTTCCTGTCTCGGGGCTGTCCTCCTTCTTGTTCTTGTTCTTTTAGCCAAAGCACTGTCATCACTTTGTCTTGTTTTGTGTTGTTTTGTGTGTCTATAATAAGAGATAACTCACTCATTGTAAACTGAATTTACCCAAGGGTACATAGTCAATATACTTACTCATTACTTTCTCAAAAGACAGACTTTAATTAGACTCTTATGATTGTGAATTAGTGCCTAAACAAAATATTTTGCACTTGGAAAAGTAAGTTGTTGTAAATGTTATTAATATGGCGTTTTTTAAGCTTTGTTTTTACCAATAATTCTGTTAATGACTTGGAGTCACTGGCACCATCTACAGCAAAGCATTGCCCTAGCTTCCTTTTGACTATATATCTGAAAAGATGTAGATCTGATTTCTGTCACTGTGGCTTGTGTTCAGGCTAAAACAACATCACACAATCAAAATTACGAACTATTCTTTTATGGACTTCTGAGAGCAGAAGGGTCTCTGACCTAATAAAGTGGCCGGCAAGTGTGTGACTCCATTATGTCAAAATCTTCTGTTGAAAGAAACCCACATTTGGCCATGATCTTCATAAATAAACAGCAGTGTTGTTTAGGAAACATGCCCTCTTTAATCAAAAGATGAAAACAAAAAGTGTAACCGCTCCTCTTATCCGGCCTGAATTAATCACACTCAGACAAATGTGAGCCCGAGTCATAAACTAATCTCCCACATCCTCATTCAACCCTGTGCTTATGAATCATAGCCTGTTCAAACTGTATGGGCTTTAGCAGAAAGGTAAAAGATTGCTTTTATTCTTTATGACTCGCCTGAGGAACAGCAGCTTATAATCCACTAAGCACATCTTAATCAATGTTCCCCTCCGCCGTGCCGGGGCCAAACAGAACATGATGGATATAATCTGTGTAAAACCTTTGCTCCCTGGAGCAGATTAATTATGATCTTTGTAAGTCATAAACACATCTTCTTAATTATTGATGCCTAACCCTTTGAAATGAAATTGAAATTAAATCTGTGTGATTTACAGTGGCAGCGTTATGAGCCGCCTCGCTCTGGGCTGCTTTATAGAGAACGGGGAGGTAAGTCTGCAATTGCATAAAACATTTCATTGGCTAAATGGAGAGGGATCATACGCTCACATCAGAATTAGCTCATTTTCATTGACGCACTTTGCAGGGTTTCAAGGTGAGCAGGTTGATGGGACATGTGTGTGTTTATAGGTGTGCGTGTGGTGGTGGTGGTGGGGGGGGACTGGAGGTTTACCATGACAGCCCTGCTTGAATCAAGTGTGGCACCCTCATATGAGTGAAAATAATGGAATCCTATATGTCTTTGAGCATGTCAGCGCTTCACAGCAGGCCCAAATGGAAGCTGACGGCTGGTCGCAGCACCAAAGGAGGACAGAGATGGAAAAATGGGAATCAGGCGACCACGAGGGCATCGCTGAGGCTGACCCATGGCGAGGCAAAGCCGAGAGTCGCTGTCATCAAACATCAAGCATCTGAAAAGGCTTATCCTCTCATTTTGATCCCTTTGTTTACCTGAATGTTTATGGGACAGGAAAGAAGAGAGGGTAGACGAAGAATTTCCATGGGATTCAGCATGTTTAAAAGTCTGTGTCATCAGAGAATCAGTGCACACCAGTTACCAAAGGACAGGATCAGTTTTATCAGTGGTCATGTTGACGATTAAATAGGGTTCATTTGATTGTAATGGACATAAACAAAGTGCTCAGAAAGTGTAAAATATACTGTATGTACACTTTTGAAATTGCTTTTGTGTTTTCTCAATTAGAATGCACAATTGTTGTTTACACACATAAATTGGAAATTCTGTACCAAAAGAGAATTTGTTTGCTGGGCCATAAAATGAAAATAAAGTTTGTCTTCCTCCTAAGAATTAAAATCTTTTGACCTTTTTTCAGTGTTTCTGTCAGGAGTTCGTTTATGCACAGCATTTATGCTTTTCTATTTTTATTTTATTTTATTTTGACTTGTTTACATAAGAAACTACATGAACTGGAATGCAAGAAAAATCACTTCATCCATTTCATGTGAAGTATTTCCATAAAAAGCCGTGAAGTCTGTAACTCTAAAAATCACATTAACTTTCCAAGAAACACTGTTTTGTAGTCAACAGAAATAATAGGTGGCATGACGTTTTTCTGTTTTACTACAACTTATTAATTTTAAAATGTGACCCTCAGTTTAAATGTGTATTGCTGATTAACTGAACAACATAAAAGCTTCAAATTAATTTCTGAAAAATATTTATGAAATGGTATTGTAACTGAGCTGTAATAATTGTATACGTAGATGTAAATAAACTTGTATGAACTAATAGAACACAGTAATAATGTACAAGTTGATAGGATATTTTGTATGCACATGAAAGTGTTGTATAAAAATTTGCATTAGGCAAGACAAGTTTGACAAACCACTGCACTTACATTTGTTTTTATCACCTATGGTGTCCAGTTGTTGCAGAAAATGTCCATCAACATTTTTTTAAACAAGATTTTTCTGTGACCAAGTACTGTGTAAATGACAGATTCAAAAATGTAACGTTTTTATATCACAAACTGCAATTTCTGCCTGTTGTAATTAGGTCAGAGAAACATTCTTCTTGGTGCCTGTTACATTGAATAATTGTGTTCAGAAACAATATTCATAGCTGTGACTTTGCACTCTTGAGTGACCATCCCCCTTATGGACAAGAAATATCCCACTTGCAGTTGAAGTTACATTTTTCCTTTTCTTTTGAAGCTGAAAAATGTTTTTTGTTTAATATGATGCATGAACAAATGAGGACACAAGCCAAATTTTACTTCCCTTGTGAAAAACAAAAATAAAGAAAAATAACTTGTTAGAGTTTACATATTTGGCCTATTAAGTGTTAACTTGCTAAAGCTGTTTATGCTAGTCATCAATGTTTCATTGATAAGGACTTTAGTGCCCTTTACTTCCTTAACAGTAGAATGATTGACCCAATAACATTAAATGACATGAAGACACATGTACTTTAGCAAATATTTATGCAATAGTAGTAGTGTAAAGGGAAGAATTCTCCACTTAAAACCTGTGAACATCACTGGAAAGAAGTTCTGCTGAGACATTTTCTTGATTTCTTAACTATCAACTGTAGGATTGGGAAGAACTGTGGATATCAGCCAAAATGTAAGCGTAATAATGGAGGCATGCTTGTGTTGTCTATGCCACATGTATCCATGTTAACAGTGGAATATTGTGTTACAAACATGATAGACACAGTTCAGTAACAATTCCCATTTTTGCCTTTTAATCAAAAGTTGCCACTTCTGCTGAGAAACCTCCCTTTTGTGTACAAATTGATTTTATTCTGAAGTTTCCTTCGGTTAATTACTCAATACTTGTGGGGAGATTATTGTGGTTCTCCCTAAAACTTTTTTTAGTAAGATTTATAAAGATCTGATACTCATAGCATCACAAGCAAGACCTGACACATGCAGAATTCATCAAGCTGTAAATCCTCACCATTTCTCGCACTGAGCTATGACGAACTAAAAATCAGATTTATTACAATGTGTCATGACTGCATGACTTAGCACACATGTAATGTCCAATGAGCTGCACACTGAGACGTGCTGAGACATCTCTGTGTCATCCTATGCCTTACTCACCTCACTGCCTGAAATATAATTACAAACCTCCAGCCTGAGATAAAGGGGCCGCGGTGTACGGCTGATTTAAAGCGTCATAGGAGTTTCTTGAGTTTGTGGCTAAAGGCAACATGCTCTGCTAAGTATGGGGGTTGGATAACCTGGAACCACTTACAACAGAGGATGTCCTTTTTCTTTACCAAACAGCGGCTTCCTTCCACTCTACTGTAACACACTGTAGAAAAACAACAACACCTACCCCCCACCCACCTCCCCCTCAACCTGCTTTCACATGACTAAGCCATTATCCCTCCACCCCTCCAGCGCCACCACCCATCCTAATCAAAGATACTGAGATGAAAAGGCTTTATTAATAAAAGTTCCCCCCTTCAGGAGGATGGGAACTAAATGATTGCTCGAATGTGCCCAATTTGAGGCAGATCTGCTGGCAGACTGGGCATCTGGACTGGGCGGGGCCAGCAGGAAACTGGTGCATCTGGAAGCTGTTTACTCTGCAGAAATTAAGAGACGCACCACGCACAGATATACCACCCGCAGTCACTAACTCAGAGTGTAAGTGAGTCTGCGTCAGTAACACGTGTTTGGTTTTTTTCCATTTTCCTGCCCATTTTTGGTGTTTGGCTTCCCTATATTGCTCATTTCTATAATAAAACTGTATGTGTGGACTTTTCTTCCATCTCACAAACTGTATTTTTGTCTAACGCAGTGGAAACACTTCTTAGCGTCCAGATGTAGCGCACAATACTTCAGCTTCAGCAGGTTTAATGGATGCAAAGTGAAACAGATGCAGCTGTGATGCTTCATAAAAATCCATTTGTTTACAACAAGCCATTACACTTCTGCAACAGCGAAGGACATCCAAAAACACTTTACAGAAGATGTGGAATCTGTGCCTGTACAGAGCAGCACTGTTTTTTCTTTCTGTCTCTGATACTTTTCTGCTGCTCAGAGGCTTTTCTCTGGTTGCTGTGGTGATGGAGGAATGTCACATTAGTCTGTGATTATCTCTATGAGGTCTGCGTTCGGTTTCCTCCAACTTGAGTAATTGCATTTTTTCTCTTTCTTCTTCCCTTTTTCCCCCTTTTTTAATCAAACTCACAAACAATAAGCAAGCAGGCGTTGACAGAAAGTCAATGCGGCTCGGACAGCCGTGTGGTCCGAGAAGAAGGCCTGACACCGACACCTTTTATGTTGGGGATGACGAGGCCAAGCGGGGCCCCCATCACACGGTGGCCAGGTTAAACAAAAAGCCTCTGAGCGATCGGCCTCGGAGGGGCTGGAGCGAAATCCGGTTCAGCAGGCGCAGACAGCCACCACTGTGCAATTCTGGTCATCAGACAAAAGACTGATGCTATCTAATAAAGAGGGCTGCATCCATCTGAAGCACACAAACATCAGCGACAACATGGAGAGCTGAGAGAGGAAGAGAAAGGCTGTTTGTAAAGAGAGGCAGCCCTGACAGTTGTTGATTCTCTTGTACCATAAATAGCCGCTGTAGTCTGTCAATGAGAAATGAGCTAAATAAATGAAGACTGGGGGAGTGAATTGCAGATGCAGTGCAATAACATGGGGTCAATGGTGTTCAAAGGGGGGCCTGTGGACTCAAAAACGCCCTTATATGCAGGGGCCTCCAATCACTGAGCCAGGAATCAGCACTGGTCCATACAGAGGTATGAATTTAATATTTTCTTTCCCTTTTGTGTAAATTTGAGCTTGCAGAATAGCTTGTTCTGAAAACATCAATGCTGTGACTACACAGTCCTCTCTAAAGGAATTTCCACTGCCAGGAAGTTTATGTCAAGAAAGTGAAAAACTGCCTGATTTTAGACTATTCCATCAATATGACCAACACTCCCTGAAAATGTTATGAACAAAAGTTTTTTTCTTCATTTATTTAGCTCATTTCTCAAAAGATTTAAAAACTCATTTGTTCCTACTGCCATTAAGTTTTTAAATGGTGCTTTTTAAGGCTGCAGGGATTGTGCAATAGTCACAAGGTTTCTTTCTTTCTTTTTTTTTTTTACAGCTGTGTATGTGCAATATGTGTATAATGTGCGATTTATGTAATGTGCAATATGTGTTTGTATGTGCAATACTGGCAATACTGGCAATGTGAGATTTTGTGTTGTTTGTTTTTATCAGACTGTGGAGACTTGTAAGCAGCAGGCAAGTCCATAACAAATTTCCCTAGGGGGACAATAAAGTATATCGTGTCGTGTCGTGTCGTGTCGTGTCGTGTCGTGTCGTGTCGTGTCGTGTCGTGTCGTGTCGTATCGTATCGTATCGTAAAATCAGTTGAGAACTTACTGACTTTGAAAATTGTGTTAACAAATTAAGTCAAGAAGTTAACACATCCTTAAAAAATCTTACTCTGCGTTCAGGTTCAGTTCACCACCAACATTCAACCTGAACTGAAAATGTCATAAATTTCCATTCAGATCTTACTGAGATTCTGAAAATGAGGAAAATTGCCAAATCTGGCAATGTTGGCTAATCTTGAAAATTACTCCTGGATCTGCATCCATATTTCAGATCACCACCAAAATCTACCTCTTTCTTCTCTTGCCACAAACAATATTCCATGAAAATGTCATTAGAGTCTGTTGACAATTTAGCACATTATAAGAAAAAATGTGGAAAACTGCCCTATCTCACAGAGTTAAGAAATCCTTGAAAAAAAATCCCTACTTGATCTACATTTGGGTCACCAACAAAGTCTAATCACTTCCTCCTTGTGTCATGATCAGCATTTCTTAAAAATGTCTTAAAATTCCATTTAGATCTTCTTGAATCAGTGGAAATGAGGAAAACTGCCCAATTAAATGCTGAAACAAAATTCTGAGTCTGCATCCAAATCCAGATCACAATCAAAGTCGAACCATTTCCTTCTTTAGTCATGACCACTGTTTCATGAAAATGTCTTGATATCCATTGAAAACACACTGAGTTATTGGGGAAAAAAAATGGAAAACTGCCCTATCTCACAGTCAACTTTTTTCTTTTTTAGGAAAACTACAAAATCTAACCACATCTTATTTGTGCCACGATCAAAATATCATAAAAAATCCACTGAGAACTTGAGAATGTTCAAGTACAACAAACTGGTCCAAGGTGAGCAATGCTTTGTTTTCCTGCTATTTGGTGGGTGCAATATGTACACAAGGGCAGTACACTGGTGCAGCAGATTGCACACATGCCTCACAGTGTAAAGGTTGCTGGTTCCATCCCAGTTTCAGTCAGGGCATTTCTGTATGGATTTTGCATGTTCTCCTGTGCATGCATGGGTTCTCTGGCTTTTTCCCACGGATCAAAAACATTGTTAGGTCCATTACTTACTCCAAATTGCCCTTAGGTATGACTGTGAGCGAGAACAGTTGTTTGTATCTCTGTGTGGCCCGGTGATCAGCTGGCTGGTTTAGGGTGTACTGCGCCTCAGGCCAAATGTCAGCTGGGACAGGCTCCAGCCTCTCAAGACCCAGATTATATGGATTATACAGGTAAGATGTAACCTGAAAGGCAGGTAGCATTTGCCAAGACACAAAGTCATATACATTGATAACTGAAACGAAAATGGCAGATCTTTAATTTCAGATGGCAAAGGACAGATCGAAGTCATAGACTTATTAAAATTACCAGAGCTAATTTAGGCACCTGCGTTGTATGCCTTACCCCCCGTAGTACGTCTTAACTGTAAAAGTAGGTTACACAATGTATAACTGTCCCATCAACAGTGGACTTTTAAAGAGGACTCCTAATACTAATCAGTTTTTCATAGACTATTACAATAATTGTCAGGTATATAAAGTGACAGTAATGTGGACATGAAATACAGCTTTCTCCGGGTTTAAAATTAATATGATAATGATTTCTCATCTGCAGGTAGGAGACATGTGCATGGTGATGAGAGGTGAAAAGGAGCTGTGAGGGCTGGATGAGATTTGACTGCTGTTAAAATTGAATACTTGGTGAGAATGCACTTTCATGGAAACAGGAGGCTAATGTCAGCCTGCCTGTTATCACCTCTAACATATGCATGACAGCGGCCGCCCGAGATGTTTGCTAATTTCCCCCTATTTTTAAAATTCCATTTTATTTGTACTCATTGATTTTTTGTGAGGACGGGAATGGCCGGCCATCAGAGCTGCAGGAATAAAACGCTGGCACTGACCTGTGCATAGATAATTCGCCATGAAAGACAATCAATAAATAACAAACACTCCCTAATCAGCCAAGGAGCTGACAGAATGACATTCCATTATCCCCATCTGGCCCAGTGCAGTCAGAACAGGCAAACCTCAGAGGGCCAGGTTCCTCTACACACACACACACACACACACTTTTACCAAAGCCTGTCCTGGCCCTGTTGTCACATCACAACACACACACAGGAACAGATAAATAATTGCCTTACAGACACAATGTGTCACTGCTCACACCTCCAGCAGAGCAATATAGAAACATAAAATAAATCAAAATGCAGATTTGTATTTAAAGAGAGGTTGACATGAACATTATTCTCAGATTTATGGAACATCTGGGAATATGAAATGTAAATATGAAAAAAATTATAATACAGATGAAAAAATTAAATGAATATTTAGATCACAATTATTGTGCATGATTTCTCAATATCCATGCAAAATTTTGAAATAACTTAGTAAAGCAGTAGCTCAGTCTGAAAGGACTTGAGTTGGGGATTGAAATGTGGCTTACTCATGTTAATACCCAAGTTGTTTGGAAGTTGGTTTGGTATCTTGAAAGGTTTCAGCTGACTTCCTTGCCACTGCCAGAGTGCCTTAGAGCAAGGATGAACCCCAAAACTGCTCAGTAGCTCTTCTTCAGGAGCAACAAGCCATCACGCTGACATTTCTTCATTTGTACATATTTGTAGGACCTGTGAGTGCATGTGCATTCGTATTTTAGCCTATGTGTGCATGGCTTAACAACAGAGGAACTGAATTTCCCCATGAGGATTAAAGTATGTCTTAAATCTAAATACCTCATGTGCATCCACAGCTGTCTATGAAACAGATTTTTTTTTTTCGAAACCTGAGGACATTTATTTAAAGTAAAGATTAAAAAGTATTGGATTTCCATCAACAGGTTGTTTATCATAACTGTACAGAGGTTGTTTTGGTTATTATGAAGCAGCATATGTGCTGCTAACTGTGCTACGTTTGTTATCTCTCCTCCAACAAAATGTTGATTTGCTGCGTCCATACACTGACCAGTAGAGAGGCATTTGGTATATTTGCCAAGGACACTACAAACTTACATCGCAACTACTGCCCAGGCATGCATGCTATCGCTGTTTCAGTCGTTCTTGCAGATCTGTTTGAATGCAACAACACCATCTCTATGGGAACTCGGAGCACTTTTGAAAAGGCAAAGGACAAAATTGTCTATTTCTGGTGACAAAAGTTGTCTGAAAATGAGGAGTTGTTGGGTGCAAAGCTATTATGTTTCTTACTTGTGCATACAGAAAATGACTGTGTTTTAAACCTCCTTACTCCTGGTCTAAAGACTTAAATTTATGTCACAGTTTCAGCTATTTTAGTACACATTACAGATTCGCACATATCTCGGTTACACATCACACTGTCTTTACTTTATTCATATAAGATGCACAACAACACACCCCTGCAGTTAAATATCAGAGCATTTGTAAATAAATTCAGTTTAAAATTTGGAATTGCACAGAAAGATGAGTAACTGCCTGAATTGTCAGTGCACTGAGAAGGGCTGCACTCCACTAACCATCATACATCCAGAACAAGAAAAAAATCATATGATTGAAGAGTTCTATGCTGCAAAGAGTTGCAGTTATATAGGTGTATATTCAACTGAATGACAGTGCTAATTATGTTCACAGATGATAAAACAGGCTATCCAGTGTGTTTAACACAGAGAGAAAAGAGACAGAGAGTCTGGTGGGAAAATGAGAAAATAAATTAAGCCAATGATCACAAATCTGTCCGACCCTATAAGTCTAGTGGGAGTAATATAGGCTCTCTGAAGAAATTTTAACAGCATTACTCTACCTCTGACTAATTTTGAAGTTGCTTGAATGTCATGCCAAATGTTTGCCCACTCTGCAGTTAATTTGACCCTTAAATCAAGTTCCCACTGTGATTCTGTCTTGAAGTTTGGATTTGGGGAGGCATGAAGCAGTAACTTATACAAACCAGAGACTGCTCCTTTGTTTGATGAAAGAAATCAATTTTTCGTCAATTGCATAATTACAATCAAAATATTCTTCGGGAAATTTGGAAATAATTGACTTTAAATGGGAATATTGAAAAAAAACTATTCATACTCAAGTTACGTCTTCTCTTCAGTTCCTCAAAGGGCAGATTCTCTCTGTTCCCTGCAACTTGAGAAGTTTCTGTAATACTGTGATTGCACTTCACCATATTTGTCAGTGGATTCCCTGCTGCTTTAAAAGCATTTTATACCATATTGGGGAGTATGGAAGAGCTGAACTTGTAATGTCCACTCTTTTATGAATTTCTCTGCATGGAAACTTAATAATATAGTTGTCCAACTTTGTAGGTGGAGCAGGGGTGTACCAAAGTGAAGATTATGACAGCAATTTACTCTTCTCTTTTGCAAGATGCCAGTCCCAACAACTGAACTGTTAACTTCACCACTTTTAAAGTGCAACTATGTTTATTCAGCCCTTCCAGGCTCAAAGCTGCAGGACAGGCAGAGCTCTGCTTGGAATCAAGTGCACTTTATTTGCCACACATGACAGGACGAGCACAACACAACATGTAGGCTGTAATCATATCATGCTGGTTATGTTGTTTTTATGATCATAAGAGGCTAAAATTGAAATGCGGATTGATTACAGTTGTGGGTTTAAGTTGTCAAACAAGAATGTAGTCCCCTGGTTACTGTCCTATGTTTAGCCATTTCTTACCTCAATCTGCTGTGCCATTCATAGATACAGCAACCTAACTGTCAGTGCACACAGAAATTACAGCACAGTGCTGCTCTTTGTCGTCATAATCCGAAACCACTTCCCATATTGAAGCTCCCCACTCCCCGCTCAGCACACATCAGTTGGGTGAGTCATGTAAAATAAGAGGCTGTCTCCACATGACTCTTAGACCACAGCTACCCCTGATTTATCAGTCTGCTGTATGCAGTTTGAAGTGGTGCGAGACTTTTATGATCTTACATGGAAAGTTTTGTAGGATCACTTCCAGAGTACATTAAAATCTCCTCTGAGGATAACTGTGTGGGTGTGGGCTACTGGATATACTTCATGGAAATATAAAACATAGAATAACAGTTTTTTTGGTAGCTAATTGAAATTTAAACACAAGGTTTTTGCTAATGGAAAATTAGACCATCCACTTAACTATGATCATCAAGGCTTGTCAAATGGAATCCATTTATTGTCATGGGGATCTCTGCGATACACAACCCTGGATTTCCTTAGTGTCCATCTTCGGAGCATCCCATCCTCACCATGGCCCTGCTCTAACTCAAACATTATTGTTGTAAAAAGAATTGTCATGAAACTATGTGTGTGTTAAAATAAAAGTTGTTTTGGTTGAGTGGACATATAAACAAACGTTTAGATGCTTGTTTGCTGAGCTACCTAGCCAGAAGTTAGCCATGGCCTGTTTTAGCTAACACTAAGTTGGATTATACAAGTGCTTGCTTAACATTTATGGCAAGTTTAAAGAAGTTGCAAGTTTCTTTAAAGAAATTCACATGTTAAGAAATGACAATGGATTTAGAGAGACAGTTTAATTTTATAGGCTACTAAAGCTTAAGCTAATGAACAGTTATGCTTTGAACTATGTACAGTGTAATTTCATACTCGGAACAACTATTTTTTCCAAACATTGATGTGTTGGAGTTTTTTTGTTTGCTATCTTTCTACCCTTGCTAAGAAATGCAATCATGAGGACAAAATATGCATTGTGGTAAAATTGTCATATTAAATGTGTTATTTCAAAACACAAAATCTCAAAAAATCATATACACTCAAATGTATAATAAAATGTTGTAATGCTAGTAGTTTTTTGGTGCTTAGGGAGAATTTAGAAGCAGCACTGCTGGTATGTGAGACTCATTCGCACTATTCCAAAGCTGAAGCACTGTTGATATTTCAGTTTAAAAAATGCAAAACAAGCTCTGTTTCAGTCTCTATCCCAAGGTGCTTATTCTTTAAGCTGCATAAACCTTTAAGGCTTTGTTGTTTTTTTAAAGGTGCTGTGAGGACAATCCATTTCCAACGACATAAAGTCTCTGCTACCCATGAGCATGCGCGGCGACTGTCATAAAGACATGACCCAAACCAAAGTGTTTGTTTGTTGTTTTGTTGCTAATGAATGCAGCTTGGACCTTCCTCAGAACTCTGCATTGCTTTACAACTTCTTTTTTCAACAATTTACAGGATGCAAAGCGCTGAGGTAATGTATCTCTTTCTAGTTACGTAGTGGTAGTTTTTGATGTGTCACAACAAGCAATTTTTGAAAAAACTTAATATCGTTGCTTTGTAGCTGGCTATATTTCGCTACTTAAAGCCTGGTGCTCTAAGACGTGTCTGAATAATATTAAAATAGTTTTAATTGTCTTGTTCCCAAAGTTGAGTATCCAGGTCAGTCCAGACCTGTCCAACCCAACCGCAAAGCTAAGAAATAGCATTTATAGATAACCTATTTGATGCTATAAAACTCATCTTAAAGTGTGTATTTTGATCAGGCATATATCTAAAAGTGAGGCTTTTTTGTAATTACTTAAAAACTCCTCATAGCATCTTTAAACTGCTAAAAAAAGCATATAAAGTACTGATGGATTAGGACCTTTCTGTGTGGATTTTGCATGTTCTCTGCATGGGCTTCAGCTCCCTATCACACAGCAAAAAGTAACATGTTTGTAAGGTTAACTGGTGACTCTGACTCCAAATTGCTAAAGGTGTGGACTGTCTGTCACTCTATTGAGCCTGGGTACTAGCTAGCAATTGGTTCAGGTGTACCCCACCGCTCACCAAATGCCAGTTGGGGTATTATCCAGCACCCCATGACCTCATAAGGGGTAAGCAGTGTAGATAAATGATGAATAGATGCTGTATAATTGAAGTAGTAATACATGGTCATGAAAAATATTGAAGCACACTACAAGGCCTGAGAACAACTGAATTAGTACATCCAACTCTACAACAAGTCTGCCCTTGAGTCTAATGGGTTGATAGTCAGCTCCACCTCTTTGTATGTTATACATTCACTAAAAGTTTATTCAAGATGGTATTTTTAAGATGGCTGCTCTAATGAGTTGACTCAAGAGCCCTTTCTATCCAGATGTTTGATGTTGACGTTTGATGTTTTGAGCTTTGAACAATATTTTCTATGGATGAATTTTGAACCACAAGCTGTTAACGACCTACAGCTCTTTTTGTCAGGGAAATAATAGTAGCACATTGTTTACAGCAGCGAAATAAAAAGCTTACATTATCTAATGTGTACATTTGTGTGTGCGTACTTAACCAATGAAGGTCCCCTGGTCTCTCTTGCTGACTTAGGGGAGTGAGGCTATAAAAGCAGTAAAGCTCTCCATGTCTAAGCGGTTTACAGTTAACCCCAACTGGGAGGTAACAATACCAGCCCTGGAATTACACACATATTGTCTCTGATGTGTGTGTTCGTGTGCAGGCATCTGACAAGGTAACACTGCTGCCTACAGTGCTAAGCTCTCATTGGTGTGATTCACTCCCATTCAAAACATGAAAAGCAGTATGACAGACAAGGACAATTAGCATGCTGGGTTTTGTAAAGGATGAATTGAGCGGCATAAACAAAGCCTCTTAACATGCAGCTGACAACATTTTGAGGTGATTATGTGGGAATAAAGGATGAATAGCGTATAGGTACATTGTGTCAACACTCACAGTTGTGCAGATTATGTGTAATCTGCTGTTTTGTGTGTTTGCATGTGAATATGTGTGCACTCTCTCGGGAGTTTCCTATTACAACGGGCCACCTCATCATTCATGCTCCTCAACACCAGCAGCTAGTTTTCATAAAGTGCCAATATGACGCACGGACTGAGAAGAAGTGTCGGGATTAGGTTGCCTCTCAGCCCGCCAAACCACTTATTTTATTCAAAGATGGGACGGAAATGGCACGCTGTGAGTCACGTCTCATGCTCCATTTTGGAAATTAAACATTCCTAATTAATCTAATGGAGCTAATGTGGCGATACTTCCTGCCTGAGATCTGCCTGTAACCTGAGGAGACACCTCGCTCAAACTAAGAGGCGCTGGAGGGCGAAGTGCTGCGAGCCGCCACAGGCCTCTGGACCTGTTCCTCTCTGACATCATGGCCTCTGTTGTACGAGCTGTCTAAGCAGCTGATGGAGCATGGAGACAGAAAGTGTGGTGTCATGACCTGGCTGCTGCTAATATGTTAATTATTAAATCATGCATTGCAATTCACGAATAAACTACTGCTCCACAAGACAGCGCTTCTGTCCAAGGAAAACAAAGACCAGTTCAGAGTGAAAGAACCTGCGGTGACACCTGCATATCTGATTTAATGATGCTTCGTTTTTACTCTATTTGCAACTCTCTTTTGCTATAGAGCAAACTTTCAGGGTTTTGCTGCACTTACAGAAATTTTACCAACACCAAAAGTTTCGTTCTTCTCAATTTGCTGTATAAATATTCTTTAAATCACAAATTGCTCCCAGAGTAACAAGAAACTGCAAAATATGGGATATTTATGGCATAGGTGGCATAAATTGGTGTAAGCACCTGGGGTGTCCCGTTAAAACACACATGGACACTTCCAAAGTCTTGATCATCTAAGTTTTTATGCTTTAGCTTTTTGGCCAATTAGAACTGAAGCTCTATCAAGTAAATTGCTATGAATGTCTGCATTCATGCCATACACTTAGCAGCAACAAGATGACCCTGTTGTGCGGATAAATCATCTCTTACAGTTATTTGAATTGAATTCACACACTTTAGGAGCATTGCTGAGACCTGCCGCATCTTTGGTTCTAAATTTTGAACCAGTGATCATCAGCTTGCAGCCACATCAGTCCCTTCACAGCTTCCCATCTGGTCCCAAGAATATTGTAACATTCAGACATTGTAAGGGAATTTTTGAAGTGGATTTGAAGGTATTTTGTTGTTGTTTTGTTCCCACATGTATTTCGCAACCCATCTACAGTTGAGATTAGAGTAACTTTATCAGAAGTTAATGCTTGATCTGTTTTACAGAAATCCTCCTGTCAGCTATTATTCAGCCAATATTTAACCAGGAGTATGAATTTCTTTGAGTAAAACACAGTGATCCAACATGACTGTCCAAGAATGAAGTAGCCAAGGTATTTAAATTGGCCTTATGTGTCTGGGTTGCGGGGCTGATCTCACTTTAAAGAGATATACATTTGAGTTGAAAAAAAAACCCCTGAAATATGTGATTTATACCCAATTATTAACACTATTTCATTTACTTTTAATCCAACCCCCACAGCACTCGTCAAGAAGTTCATGACCCTGCTCCAAACTTTAAAAATGAAAGTTGTGTCCTGGCTTTAACAGGTTTCCCCTTTTTTTAATATTATTCTTATTTTGGACATGTCAGTGCAGAAAATGTAAATACTATGCCTTTAAATATGTATTGCAGGTTGCAAATAAAAATCCACACCACAAGAAGATATTTCCGTCTATGGAAAGAGTCTACGATTGCTCAGTATCTGGTGACCACTCAAAGTTTGCCTATGAATACTTTAAGGAGCTGCAGTTTAATTATTCAAATGGCTCAATAGTAAGTACTCTGAGTTTTTACTACTCGCTGCAACCATCCCTCACTCCTTCTCAGCCACATGTCGCACATTTTCTCTGAGCACTCAGGGCCAAAATGAGTTTCAGTCATGGATCATGGCAAGTAATGAAATAATCCCAAAATGACACTGTGAAATTGCTGGATGAGAGAAGGTGCCGCTTGTCAGGCAGCTGATTCTATTCCCTCGTCTATCTGTGATCTGCTCGAGTCACACACTATCAAGGAGAAGTGCGGCTGCTGTATATATTTGTTTGAGATGTGCCTGCCGGTGACAGGGGGTGAAATCAGCCGTGCGGGAGTTATCGGATGTTCCAGTTTGTGCCCCCATAACATCAACATGAGACACCTCCTGCCTCTCCCACCCCTCATTTCTGCGGGCGGTTAAAGGTGGGGAGTTGAAAGAGCAAACAAGAAGGCAGCGGCCACTCACTGACTTAACCTCTGTCATCGGAGTGCTCCAGTGTCAGCGTGCGAATCAAATCAAGATGAATGGGGCCTATCCCGACCACTGGAGGCGCGCCTCATTGGGCCCAATTTCATCAGCGCCAGTAACTGTTCATATAGAAAGATTAATAGAGCGTCCGAGCATGCGGCTGGGCGAGGAGGAAACACAGACGCATACAAATAGATTCCCAGTCCTGGAGCGAGGGGGAGTTATTACAGCGTTGCGCAGCAGGAAGAATAGGTGGAGGGGCCTCCACTTTGATGCCTAATTGATAAGGTTCCACAGTGACATGTTCATTTGTGAGACTTTATTGTTTTAATTGTGTTACACTTTGTCACTGAGCTATTGTCTGCTGTTCTCCTTCTCTCTTTTGCCCCTGCTGTAATTGTACAGTGCTTTACTCGGTTATTTGTGTGCCACCAAGGACTAGGAAGCTTTACGGGAGCACATACTGGCTTGAAGCCGAGCATCATTTTAAGTACGGACATATTTTCCAATAAAACATAAACATAAAAGTCATGTGCTGAGCTGGTATATTTGGATTAGATTAACTGCAAGAGATCTCTGTAAATGATGCACAAGTACATCAACAGAACTCCTGCCTGACAGTTAAATGCCTCTGTGAGTTATACAGCCTCAGGCAATGGAAGTACAGTTGCGGGTCATACGGAGGAGCTGGGGTGGGCTTTATAGTACTGTGATGGTAAAAACTCAAGTTTTCAATATTGTAAAGATGTAGCTTATATATTCAACACAGGTCTAAGAAAAAAAGCCCAATGTCAATATTGTCAATAAAAAGTAAACAGAACAAACAGTCCAACAAAGGCCATGAGGAGTGCCCAAGAAAGCTCAAGAAGTCATTGCATTTATACAGTTAGTGTTCATGATGAAACATTATCATCAACATAAAGATAAACCAAAGAAAGACATTTCGTTTCTGGGTTCATAAGTAACACTTTTTTCCAAAAGAGATGGGTGGATAAAGAATTAAAATCCAAAAAAGGAACTGTTCTTAATAAACTCTGAGCTTACAAAATTCGAGGTCTCAAGGACCTTGACCAATAATGTGCAAATCCTACTCAGTTCATTGTGGGGTCAAAGACAACATTGATACAATGATTTAAGAAAAGAATAAAAAGTATTGTTGAGATATTTTGCTTACAGGAAGGGATACATATGAGACCTTATGACATTGAAACCTGACCTTCAAAAGTAACCAGATGGACCTGTTGGATGTATTTCTCCAGCCCATCTGGGAAACAGGCCACAGAAAGAGTTTGGGAGTTGGCAGAGCCTTTCAAAATCATGTCCAACAGGTGATTGGATGATCATTCTGTCATTCAATAATGGAGCAGTCAAGTGCTGCAGATGTAACAAAAAGTGAACCACTTTGCAGAACAAAGTGTCAGTAAAACATGCCCAAAGTAGAGTGAAAAATATCCCTTCTATTGCTGTGTGCTTTCAGTGTTGTTATTTTTTTCTATTTAATAGGCTATAGCAATGTCATCTAGATCTGATTAATTGCAACTGAAGCCATAACCTCTTTATGAGAAGTCACTTCCTGCTGTTGACTCCCTCACTGATTGGTCTGTCTGGATTGGGTTTGTTTTGGGGCACTTACAATTGGAGAATCAACCCCAATCCGCTCCACTCAGTGGCAAAAAAACTACTCCACTTTTGCGAAATGGGCTCTTCTAGTCAAAATGATGGCGGCCATGACTACTCAGTCCTGAAATCCTCTTAACTTTAAATAGGCAGTTTCAGAACCAAATGTTCAAACACTTACAGATAGTCATTCTCTCTTAAATTATCAAAAATGTGTAATGACCCATTAAACTTTGTCATTCTATTAAAATTCCTGAAATATCAAGTCATATTCCCCAAGGTTTAAAGGCATCATTGAACTTTTTTTTTTTTTTTAAATGTATATTTTTGGGCATTTTGTGCCTTTATTGATAGGAGAGAGCCAGTGGATAGGCTTGTGAAAGGGGGAGAGAGAGTAGGGAAAGACACTCTGCAAACTGGTCACAGGTGGGATTTGAACCTGCCTGGCAGAAGCATGTACATGGGGTGCTAACCACTCCGCCAAACCAGCACCCCATTAAACATTATTTTTATATGCAGTAGGTGGTAAAATGGCTAAATGTCCTTTGATATTAAATAATGAAGCATTTTATCCATAATTCAAAATAGATATGTGACAAAAGCAATCATTAAACCCCTTAAAAACTCTTGGGATTTAGCTTTTTCAAGAAAAAAACAAACATACAACACAGTGACCTTGACACTTGACCTTATTCCAGAAAAGTCTAGTCATTCTATATCTGTGTCAGAGTGGATGTTTGGTCAATTTTGGAGAAAAATTCTGAAAGTCCTCTTGAGAAATTAATTTTATTTAAAAGCAAAGGTTGATTATGAACCCTGAGGACTTTGACCGTTAACCATATTTGTGCAAAAATCCCTAAAAGAGTCCTCTGCAAATTATTTTGCCATTAACAATGAACATGAGACTAATGAGCGCATGCTTGATTTAGAGTGGACATTTGTGCAGACCAGGGTTGAAATCTCTCAAAGTGTTATTGAGATATTACTACACAAAACAAACCTGATCTTGTAATGCCTCCAGCTCAAGCTGTAGCCAACAGGCATAAAAATCTACATCAGGTTAAGCAGCTCAGAGCGTCAAACATATGATCAGAGATTTCAAAAGCAGTGTCATTCCTGTAAAGGTTAAACCGCTGCCTTCCCCCCAGCTATTATCCTCTCACAGCCGTGTCGACAAGCTTATGTTTATGCTGTTACAACATCCTGTTATGCTTCGGGATGTAATCTTGTTAATGGTGTAAGCTGTTTTGTGTACTATTGTTTTGAGTATTTGTGTGAGCTATTGTGTGTCCTCACTCATTCTCCTCCCTCCTCTCTCTTTATTCTGTTTCTTTTTTTGTTTGCTTTGGACCAGCAGTGCAATGCAAGGTCTGTAAATACAATTGTGGCCCAGTTAAGAGACTCCACTCTTCCATTTGAAGGGTAAATTTTCTTGTTTTCTTCTTCTCCTTAACATGATTACAAGGAAGTTGGCTGCTTGTAACTTCTCCTGGCTGCTGAGTTAAACATGGACTCTCATAAGCACACAACATCATACAGGAGAGTAACACTTCTTTGTGAAATATGCAATGACTGTGATTTAAATACAGCACATTAATTAAAAGAAGACATATGCTAATTAGGTACAAGGATGTTGAGTTGAAAACCATAACTTATTCAGTTTTCTTTTTCACATGCCTTTGAAATTACTACACACAGAGGTTGAATGAGTCTTTGCCTTGAGGTGTCTTACAATGTCATTTGATTTTTTAAATATGTAGTTCTGTAAATTTCACAAATATTTAAGGCAGGATGCCCCTGAGATCCTGGCCTGTTTTATTTTCAATATTTTATTCATAGCTTTCTTATAATGCTGACACACAAGATAAAAAATAAGGACAGCTAGTAGTATCACCAGCAGTGATGGAGAGCATAACAAAAAAGGGGGCAAGGATACAATCTAAACGTCCAAAGCTGACAACAAGAACTGATTCAAAAGGACACTGGCCCGTTTTTAATAAAAAAAAGTCCTGGGTACAAAACAAAGTAAAAACACACACACACATGGGTGGGAGTCAGTCAGAATCATCAGTCAGTATGCCATGAGAGAGAATTCCTACGTAATATAGGCATAACATAGCAGCACGGACCATGATGAATACATTAAAGTTTTATTCAACCACGTCAAGAAGGGTTTCCACACCTTAATATAAAATCTGTTAGATGTCTGCTTGCTAATATGGATCAGTTCCATCTAAGCAACAAGAAGCATTTCATTAAGCCACATTTTAAAACATGGGGATAGACTTCCAGTTTAGCAACATCATTTTTAGCTGCAGCCTTGCCTGCATTAAGAAGATGTTTTTGTAAGATGGAAGAGGCCTTGTCCAGTCAGAGCTGCCGAAGATAGCTATACTAAAGTCAGGCTGAAAATTTACTTCATATTGTTTGGAAAACCAGTAAAATATTTCACTCCAGAAATTACTTAGTACTGGACAATGCCAGTACAAGTGTGATAGTGATCCTGGCCTAATTAAGGTAGCTAAGGTTAAGTTTAGAATAAATAATTCTTCAAATAATATTTTGAAGTTGGAAAAGTTACACTTTGACTAATTGTAGGCTGACTTTAGACTTTAAATGACGAATCTTCCCAGCAGGAAGTGACAGCATGTACAGGGAATAGCACAAATGCTAACAGCTTCTGTAGCAGTTTTATCTGGACTGCATTTCTTTATTTACTGAAAAACAAACAACACTGAAAGCATTTCCTGGATAGAGGGGATATTTTTCTTTCCACTTCAGACATGTTTTGTGGAGTTTGTTCTATGAAGCGCCTTTATTCAGATTGTATTTTACACTGTGATAGCATTGCCTGCCTGTTACATTATCTGATTGGTCCTTAATGAATGTAATTGATGGAGTGATCATCCAATCACCTGCCAGATATGCCTTTTAAAGATTCCCAAGCACTTTCAATGAAATACTTTGAACAATCCATCTGGTGAAGGTCTGAATATTTTTTATATTTGCTTGTTACAAACAAAGAAAAGCTAATAAATAAATAAATGCAAAGAGCTGCATTACCATGTTTCTAGCAACACCTAGTAAACTACGGGGTATTTATCCTCATAGTTATGAAGATAACTTTAAATGTGGGGTTCAAACCTATCTCCTGTTTGCTCTTTGGAGCAGAGCACAAACATCGACAATGTGGTATAGATTTTCAGAGACAGACATAAACAGGAAACTAAGGTGTGCATATCTGCAGCAACCAGAAGTTCCTCCTCAAACTTGTGCACAGAGTCAATTTTTTTTCCTCCTTTTTAACGCTTCAACTAAATGTTGCTAGGTTTTTAAAAATAATACAGGTTTCCATTTGGGTTTAAGCATCAATGTTCTTTTATTTAAATGTTTGAATTCTTTATTAACAGTTTTTCAACGCCTGCAGTTTTTGAGTGTGACATTGGTCACATTTACATAGACACAAGTAATCAGAATAAACGCTTGATCAGAATAGAAAAACACATGTAGACATCAGTTGGAAGATTCTGATCAAAAATGTATTCTGAATGAGGGGATGGTTAATAAAGATCGTTAATTCAAAGGACATGCATGTAAACATTCATCCTGAACTAGTCTTCCTGCTTCACTTTCTCCCCTCTTCTCTCTACTCAGCATACATGAGCATTTAAGGAGAGCGGCGTGCCCAACTCCACTGGTCCCACTCCACAGTTGGTTCCAGTGTGGTTCCACTTCAGACTGCTTCAGCTCTACTGAGCTTTTTCTCTGCCTTTTGTCTTTTTTAGCAGTAGCGTTTTAGTTTCTCTAAAGAGAGCGGGAGAGAAATGCTGCAGAGCACTGTTTTGGTTCATTTCAGAACAGAAAATAAAGACATCCAGAGTCACTGACAGCTGCAAGGGAATAAATACTGTGTCACATCAAACAATGACAGATGACAACAAGTGACAGACAGAGGTGACAGAGGTGTTTGTTTATGACAGAGGAGGAGTCGTACTGTCGACTGAAGTGTTATCGTGCAAAGACACACTGAAATACAAAGATATGAATCACGCTGTGTAACCTCATTTTCTGTTAAAAGGCCCTAAAAACAGAAAGAATCTTTGTCAACGTACCCTCAAGCGAATCACGTCTTGTTCATATAGTTGATGGCGACCACTGTAATGTTTTTACAGTCAATACTGATCAGAAAATTAAAGCACTTTTTTGGTTATTTTAGGAGTAAAGAATGACCATTACCTCTGCTGTCTCTGATTTTAGACCTTCTGAGCATGCCCAGATGCTTTTAGTCTGATGACATGTTAGATGCATGTGCACACATTATGATCAGAATGTGTTCATGTTAAGAGTGAATCAGGACATTGTAATCTGAATGGTTTAATGAGACTGAAGAAAAAATGCAGGTGCAAACATGGCTAGTGTTACTGTTTTACCTCTCCTCTTGTCATTGCACTGACACAGATTGTTGTTTCATAATCTGAGTTTCTTCCCTCTCCCTCCCTCTCTCTCTCACTCCTGTTTTCTCCCTCGCACGCCCCAGGCCACTGGCATCACTCTTGTCCCGCGGCTTGCATTAATGAATTCAATAAATAAAGTGCCACACCAAGCCATCCATTACGTGCATTCATTTTAGAACAAAACATTAATCAATCCCACTGTATGTACTAATGCAGCGGCCCCAATCAATTTGAACTTCTTATGACAATTAACGAAGCTTTAGCGGTCGCTCTGAAACATGCTGACCCATCAATTACTGTCTCCATTAAACTGCCTGGCACTAATGGCAGCTCACCCCTGACTCACTCTCTCTCTCTACCGTACTTTACTGTGCGAATGCGAGCGCTCCCTCACACAGACATAAAGGCTTTGTGGAGAGCAGACAAGGATCAATTCATATCAATTATACATGCTTAGTAAGACGTGTTAATTCACATGCTTGATTACACCTCTACATATTCATGTGGCATCAAGGGGGGAGTAAAGACTGCAATACATATCTCCTGTATGGGCTGCTTTTTCTGTCCTTCTCTTTTTTTCTTTTATTTATTTATTTTCTGTACTGATCAGACAAAAATGACTACATAGAGGTTTCAATCTCACTGTCAGTTCTTTGAAACCAGGAAAAATGGCTACCCAATCCAATATAAATAAGCTCCTCTACCACACAATGTGAAATATGTTAAAATATGGGTTAACTTCTTTGCCAGAATCTGTTTGCAATATCAGTCTGACCACAACTGATTATACAAATCTTAATATGACTCTGAAATGTTTGATTTTGTACTGAAACTGCCTTTTAATCCTTTGCAACATTTCAAACCCGAGGAAAATGAAAGCATATGTATCTTTAAACATGTTTTTTAAAAGAGAAAGAGAGTGGCAGCTTTCTGCAAGATGGCTTAATTTAATAAATCTTTTTTTTTTTCTGTAATCTGATACACTTTTCAATAAATTAAAGCGTTCTGCAAACGTTTTTCTGCACTATCTTAAGCTGGGTAATCACTCTGACCTTGATTATATTACTTTAAAGTTTTTAACAGAAATAAAGAAAAATCTTACATCTGCTAACAATTATACTAAATCTTTACCTGTCTCAAGGAGGGCTCTCCTTCTGGAGGTCAAACATTACCTAAAACTAAAAATGTGGACACAGTTTTGAACTTTAACCCGTTGTAGCTTACTTCCTGTAAATGCTAGACTTTTTTTGTTGGTCCACACATTTTCTATAAATGTATCATGGCTCTATGTTATATGCATCATTGAGGCTGTGCATTTTTGTGGTACTTGCATGTAGCTGTGGAGCCCGTTTTTGAGGTGCATACAGGAAAATATTACAGGATGTAAATTTCACCCTTATTTTCATGCGTCACCAAATTCCATGTTTTTGAGGACGTTAAACCCCTCAAATTAGTGATTCTTTAAAGAGAGCAACTATAATCCATCACAATCAGTAGGGGCCTCACTGTAAGGTACTGCAGGACTTAATGAAATGCTTTGCCTTTATTACCTACAGCTTGACACACAACAACAGCATCAGAGGACAAACTGGCATGTGTTTGTCATTGCCTCCTCTTTTTCTCCTAATATCTGACTTGCAAACTCTCCTGTGTCTCTGGTAAAGGCATGAAATGCTCCAAGAGATTAAACAAAAAAGGAATAAAGGTGTAAAAATGCAAAATACTCTTAACACTGTTTTTTTTAAGCTTTGTTGTCTTATTGTCAAAAATGTCCTGAGAACGTTTTCAGCAGAGACAAATCTGCCCTCCATGACTTTCTTTTAGCTTTCTCAATATTCCTACGGGGACCCCAACTTTTAAAAAGACTGAAAAATTGCATGTGTTCATATTTTCATATACACAACCAGTGTATTGCCTTAGGGTCAGCTTTGACTCTCTGTTTAAAGTCATAGTTCATGTTACACATCATAAGCATACACCATCACACCATCATCATCACTCCTTCCAAAGATTGGTCACGGGTATATGTTATTTTTATGCTTTAGTCCAGTGACAATGTCTAAGTCTGTGTACCAATAAAGAAAAAGCTGACATTACATGCATCTCCTTTATTAAGTGTCTTGATGGGCTGTTGAAAGTGCATGTGTGGGGGAGGGGGTCTTTAAGGATAAGGTTGTTAACCACTGCACTAAGGCCTTGTTAGATTTCCTTTTTCTTTCATAAGTCTAATCCGTCCATCTTTGTAACAGAGCAGGTCAGTGTTGAGAAACAACCACAGGTGCTAATTTCCCCTCAGTCAGTGCTTCCTTCCTTATTCATTCTTGTGCAGATTTACTTCCTCGTCCTCAGCTGTCTCTCTCAATACCCCCCCTCCCACCTTTCTTTACCCCCATCCCTCAGCGGGGCCTCGGCGACGGCCCCGGGGCCCTGATCCCATGTCAGAGGCAGCATGTTGGTACCAGAGTTCAGCCGTGAGCATGTCTGCCTGCATAATTAGAGAAGTGAATCCAGCCACTCTGTTCCTCAGAACAAGCGTCTCCCTCCTCCTCTTCCTCCTCCTGCCCCCCCCCAGCACCCTCTCTCACTCTCTCTCTCTCCAGGCTTCCTGCCTTTTTGCTGTACACGGCTTAACACGAGCGTGTCATGACTATAACAAAGGTGAGCGGAAGATGGTAATTAAAAATTAAAGTGGACAAGGGGTGGCTGGATACACCTCTTTTAACAGCAGGCAATCGAGGAAAAAAGGAAAAGACGAGCTAGTGGCAAACCAAATAAGGCTGCCTGTTAGGAAACCCAGCTGATCCTGCTTTACTTCCCTATGATTTAGATTTAATCTGAGAGAAATAATCACAACCAAATGTTGATTTTTGTTTCTGTGTGCTGCATTTGGTAACTAACAAATGCTCAAAAGTGCTCAAAGGGGAATAACTGATTTAGGTCATAATTCCTTGATAAACATGAGTATGAAAACTTTGCAAAGCTACATGGGTGAAAGAGGTGTAATAATTGGAAAATACTATTTTATTAGATAAATCCAAAGTGTAAAGAACAGAGATGAACAAAAACATTGTTAAATCTCTGTTTTTGCTTTAGTTTTTTTGAAAATATCCCCAGTGTATTTGACTTATCATTTGCAAATGTTCACTCATTTGGTTGACAAAGACAATTGCCAGTTCATATCTACTGTCACTTAACCTTGCAGTGCAGCAGGATCTGCTTGATTCAATGTCTGTCATCAGGCAGATCCATCTTGCCAAACTCCAATCTATAATGATTATGCTTACCCTGAAGCAGCACAGCCCAGACAGCGTCCTTTAAAGCAGGGAGAGGTGGGGGCTACAAGTGAGATGACAGTTGGGTGCGACTGCTGGTAATTATAGGAAAAACAACACAGAAATCTTTTCTCAGTAGAAAGGATTTTTTTGTTCCAAAGTAACTGACATTCTGTCTTTTTACACAGTGGCCATAGCACCCGCCTACTAAAAGAAATGGTCCAAAAGAAATGTGATTCATGGAACTATTGTCCGATCACCACATGCTATTCAAATGATCTGCCCGTGCCCAAACACTTGGGCACGGGCAGAACCCACTGCCCCACTAAATAAGTGAAATATGTTGGATAGTCCCCCTGGTGTGATTTAGTGTCACCAGTGCAACATCTGATTTTGGATCAGCCCACATGATGTCAATAAGTGAATCCCATTTGGGCTTTACTTTCTTTCATGATCTGGCTCAAACATGCAGCTCCTCCTAAAAACACAATGATATTGTCCTGTATATTGATATAAAAAAGGAAAAGATACATAAATTACTTTTTAACATTGTTAGTAATTTCCTTTTTTTCATAAGCATCCTCTTTCTCAGGATTTTCCATCATTATTTACTTTATGGCTTGTTGGGTGATCAACACAGACTTTCAAACTTAAGATGTACTTGCTGTTTAATCCATGGAGAGGATGTTTAGAGACTGCCATGAGTTCCCTGGATCATGCTAAGCATGTCTAACAGAGCTCATGTGATGAATGTGCGAGCGGTAGAATACAAGTCATCAGCAGGATCATGGCAGAGGAGAGATGACAGAGTTTTGTAAACTACTTCTACAAGTGACAATGGATTTTGAGTTACATTTGAGATGATGGTCAATTTATCGTAGAACTCAAACTTGGGTGGAAATTAACATCATTTCCCGGCACCATGACACCATTATCAACTTCGTCAGTGGATGTGTTTGTTAACTTTGTTTTCTCTGAATTTTCTTACAAACTGATTAGTAGTTCTGATAAATGCTAAAAAAAAAATCATTTCACAATAAGGCACTGAAGTTAACACCCTTCGTTTTTGCTGGTACCACAACATCACTGCAGTCAGCCAGAAGTCATCTGTTAACATGGTTACTCATTGACCCATAACACCAAGACAGTGATGATGCTGCAATGGCCTTCTTGTTGTATGTTAATGGAATTATGTGCACCATTCAGAAACATAGTGCACAATATATAATAATAAGGGAGATATTCTAATTCAACCATTATTTATTCATTTATTCTACATCAAATTAAATTTGTGAGTTTGATCTACTTTCAATTTCTCTTTCTGTGTCAAGGGTCAGAAGTTCAGACACAACTTCACCAACTTCTTCTTCCTGTATCAGGGTCAGACTGAAAAACAATTTTATAAAGAGCTTGAATGTCATTTCAGCAAACCAAACTATCAAATGAAACACAAAATCACAGTTTCTGATGGAAGCTTTAAATTTTGGTGTAAATGCTGTGAAGTTCAACAGAATTTATTGGTCCATCACTTTTATGAATGAATGCATAAAATAACCATAAATTCACAAATGTACTCATGATGAAACATCATACAAATATTAGTATTAATTCAGTATCCATAGTATCTTATGCATGGATTCATTTATTAATCAAATCATTAACTAATGTGTTTTCATAATCTTGATTCATGATATTCAGAAGTTGTTTAGATTTTTTAGTATCTAACGAAAGGAACATGAAAATACTGATCAGTCTAATTAATTTATTGTAATAATAATGATAATTATGAATCATTATTGTATTTTTCATCATGTTAGTGGACACTAATAATTTATCTATAGCACTGATGAACTATATGATTATTAAAGATTTATGATTCATGATGACTGATGTCATAGTACATGTGTATGGCTGATTCAATCATTGAAGCATGCATGAATTTCTGTTTATATTGTGTATCAATTTTAGCATGCAATCAACAATATTTTGTGTATCCAGAGTGTTACTATTTTTTCTGTTTTTTGAAAAATTACATTAAGAAAATCAATTTATCAGCCAGGCCACATGTATCATATTAAGCCCTCACTTGGTGATCTTTTCATATAGTTTTACATGAATATCTTGTTAAAAAAGATGTACAAATGCATGTAAGTAAACAAATCCACACACATTTTTTAAAGAATGTGTGTAAATACAGATTAATAAGCATAGGAATGACTAAATCACACACCTGTTTTACGCAGTGTATGTTCACAATTATTGAAACAACATTCTTTTTAGGCAGTTGATTGATTCGAAATATAATAACTGGTAAGTGTGCTATTACATCTCTGGCCAAATAGTTTCATTTGTGCCATCTTGACTAAAATCTGGAAATGTGTACAAATTTGTTTGTTGTTTTTACACTGTCTTTGGTAATACTGTGCATATTTTACTTGCTTTAGGGGAACAAAATTAGATTTGCTTAGATAAAACAAATAATTAGAATACTTACTTGATACTTAAACATCCTATGGATAAAAAAGGGAAAGTAAAACATTCCTGTAACTCAAGACATAACTATTTTAGAGTAACCTCTGGGATTTCTGTCAATTTGGACATCAACCAATCCTAACCCTTTCCCTTTTTTTTTTTTTGGATACAGGAGCAAAGATTCAAGACAGATTACTGATGGACACTGATGTTAACCTGCAGCATGCTGTTTCATGTCTCATTATTTTAGAAAAATGATTTATCCCTTGCATCATCTAGTAAAAAATGTATTATGTTCACAAATCATATTTTCAAATACTGGAGGTCGACATGAAGGCTTCCTAAGTCAGCTGTCGGAAACAAAGAAACCGAAGACAGGCTCAGTTTAGTCTTTTCTCCTGCTGCTTTTGTTAAGTCAGTGCAGAAACACAGAGAGACAGAGCAGAGGGGAAGCTGTAACCTGGAAGTCTCTGCCAGCACACTGGAGTCTATTAAAGTGATCGCTGCGAGTAGCCCTAAATCATTCAAATGATGTAAACACTTTGTTGTTATTTGGTCCCACCGTTTGGCCACCAGTGCACTGTTTTAGAGAATTACCTGGACCATTTACATAGCGGCAGGTCACACTGTTGGACTATTGGATTTTATGTGGCCTAAATATAATTTAGGCCTCTGTCGTGTGGAAAAAGCTGCATAGTGTTTTAGGAGTGATAACAACCTCTTGCATTTACATATACATTTACTTTGTCTCTTGTCACAATGTCTTAACCTCTCTGTCCCTGTTCCAGCCGTAAATGAACCTGTCTGAGATGCCTTTCTCTCTCTCTGCACGCACACGCACTTCTCATTCCCCTCTCCTTCCTCTTCTTCTCATCCTTCTTCTAAATTGCAACCCTATATTTCTGGACCTCTGATGCAATTATGCCACCTCGATTGCCTTGACGTGGAAGCGGGAGGAGGTGAAGAGAAAAAAAACAAGCGCGCACAAAGCCTGCCTTTTGTGTATCAAGAAAATAAAGGCTTGAAATTGCCTCAGACCGGGGCTCTGTCTCTCGTATTCTCCTCTTCTTTCTCACTCCCGTGCACACAAACATGCTCTCGTCGGGGCTGCCGTCTCACTCGCACACAAACACAGACAGCCGGGCCTCCCTGAGATGGGACAGGATAAAAGTCGACAGTTTCTATTATCAATAACAAGATAAAATACAGAGGTCTTTTATCTCTTAAAATGTAAATTTATACACGGCTCTGTACCTCCATGCTGTAAATATCTAACATCTCTTAAGACCACAGTACTCGCCTCAATTGATTTTCCTCCCCTCCTCCTGGCTGCAGCCATCTGCAAAATCTCCAAGTCTGGCATAATATCAATGATGAAATTAAAAATCCTCCATTTGTCCAAACCATGAGGGAGATCACCCCGGTTCAAGCCGTTTACTCTTTAAATTATATGATTGATTTCCTTTAAGCTTATTTGTTTATTTCAATGTTCATATCTGCTCTATCTAAATCATTTCTCAAGTTTATTCTATCGATTTCCCGGGGACACTGGCCTCTTTTCTCCCCTTTTCTTCTGTAACCTTGCCTTAACCATATCAGTTTCCTTCAGAGCTCATTTGCATGAAATAGGCTTGGAAAACGCATTGATTTCCTCCATTACACTTTGGTGCCCGCTCCCTGGTTATTTGTGATGAATGCGCATGGTATTTCATGCTTCTAAGTCCCCGAGTATAATCAGCTCACAGTGTTTGCAGGATTTTTCTAAGGATGTTTACAATGACTCATAATTCTGCCAAGCTGCAGGTGTACAACAATTCAATAATTCAGAGTTACTGTGATTTATAAGGTTATTATTTTAAAGACAATTTAAACAGATTGTGTTATTTGATTGGATGCAGTGATGCAGAGATTATACAGTATGTATGCTGGAAAATTTGACAAATATAACAGCTGCTAAAGCATGACATGGCTATCTATGTGGATTTTTATCCAGCTTATCCATAAAAAGGCTGAAAAATACACATTTCATCATCCTCATTTACTGCTGGATACATTTTTACCTTTGACAGAGTCTGGATGACTTTTCAAGGCTGTTTTGGACGGACGGGGCTCATTATTCTGGCTGCATGGGTCAGTGGTATATGAGTCTAATTAAATGCACAATGCTGATGTGTTTGGAGTTTATGCTCCCCTCCTGCAAACCCTGATGGGTGTTTTCACAACAGTGGTTTAGAAAATTATATTATGCATGAAGGCCCATGTGGCTCCTAACCTTGCAGTACAGATGGATCAGCCTGATTCAGTAATTGAAATAGGCAGATCCATCTTGCCAAGCTTCAATCTGCAATGACTGCAAGCATCCCAAAGCGGGACAGCCAAATCAGAGACCTCTGCAGCAGAAAGAGGGAGGGGCTGCAATTGAGATGACAGCAGAAAGTAACTACCTGTAGCATAGATGCTAACAGCTTCAGTGGCTTTTTTTTATCAGATATGGACCACACTTCTTTATTCAAAGAAAACCAAATGACACTAAAAAAAATCTCCATAGAAAGGATATTTTCCTCCTACTTCTGATATATTTTGAATTGAGTTTGTTCTACAGATTGGCCTTCCTTCTGTCCTTTACACCTTCACAGCACCGCCTGCCCACTTCATTATCTGATTTGCTCATGATGAATATGATTAAAAGAACTATCCTCCAGTAATCTGCTATGTGATGTTGAAAGGTTCTGCCCATTCTCAAACACTTCCTATGGGCTCTTTCCCAGATGGACCTGTGAAATATATTAAACGGCCCATCTGGATGTTTGATCTGTATTAATAAAGTCAAATGTTATTGAGTTCAGATTTGGCAAAAGTTGAACTACATTTTCTGTTGCAGACCATGGCTTAAAGGAATGGTGGTCCCTCATATTTTGAGTGTGGGTGCATATTGCTTCCTTTCCTCTCAAAGCAGAATTTGGATGTCTTGGTCAAACTGTAAATCAGTCCAATACCTTTGCAGAAAAGTCTGTTTGGATTAGTTTTTACTCAAAATACTGAAACCAACTACACAACAGCATGATATTGTGATACTTTTTAAGTTTTAAGCGTGTAGTAACGATATTTGTATTTCTATTTCAATTTCTGTCATTATTTACTCGCTGATAAATGTGCAGATGATCAATCTTGCATGTTGAGTGTTAAAAAACAGTTGGTACCGTGGTGACCACTGAGGATCCACTCATTAATTGTAATTTTTTTAGGCCTGGCTTTTATATAGAGCTTTATAATGTAAATGACTATCATTTGCTTACTTGTTTGTGAGTTTCATTTTTACATAAATTAATTGTTAAATGTAATTTTGCATTTTATTGTTGGTATTTCAATATATTTAGAATGAATATAAATATATTCCTTACATGACCATACATTCCTATATTTTTAAACTTAATCATTTTAGATTTTTGAATTACCCTAACATTTTTTGTGCTTCTAGATTTTCTTTATTTCTCTGCTTATTCTTGTTTTTATTGTTTTGTCTTTTCTCTTATTTCTTTTCTTTTTTATTATCAGTCATCTTAATATTACTGTTTATTTTATTTTACTAATAATAATACTTCATCATAAATAGACCTCTGCTAAGAGTTTATTTGCTTATTAGTTGTAAGACACATCCTAGACAATCATGATTATTATGCTTTTATCTTTGTCAATCATTTCTCTGAATCCATGTAAAGCATTTTGAACTGCAATAAAATTTGGAAGAAATTAGCTATATAAACGATGTTTTCTTCTGTGAGCTTCGTCTCGTTCTCCAGTGGTTTTTATCTAAGTTCCTTTGTTTCTTCATTGACTGGATTTTATAAGTTTTGCAGTGACTTTTTGTTTGATCCTGGTTTTTGTTTAATAACTACTCTCAGTTTTTTCTTCTGTTTGGGTCCTCTTTTTGCATTGCTTTTCATAAATCGTAACATAAACCTTAGCATAGGTCTTCTCATAGAAGGAGTTTTCTGACTTATGTGCTCTGACTCATATGCTTAAATGCTGAACCATGAATACCGTACCAAACATTACAATATGTTATTAAAAACTGCCATTACCTTTGGGTTTCAAATGATAGGAAATCATGGTTTAAATTTAGAATGGGCCATGTCTTTGCCAAATTTCATGGGTCCCTACATGACTCTGGGTCCCAGGAAACTTTCCTATCTCGTCTCCTGAGCATCCCTGGCTGTGAACCTTATCCCATCCTTATCCTTCAACATCGGACTCATATTTTTGGCAAAAAAACACTAAACCGTCTCTCCTGCTACCTTTCAAGTGGATTAACATTTTCTTTTTCCTTATATCTTGAAAAGGAAGGAAACACTACATATCCGTCTACATCATTCAGTAGAACTCAAACTTAAATATTCAGCTCTCCAGTCTGTTTGCTTCTTTCCATGATGTTTCCTGGAACTCCTTCCATGCAGTCAGTCTACCAGCAACAAATTACTCTCTATTAAGAACTTCCCTAACCAAAGTGGCTGTTTTACCCTCAACTTCACCTACAAACGGTAACCTGAGCTGTATCAGGACAACTCCACCCCCTCCCAGACAAGTCCAACCTCACAAATACTAAACACCTCTTCCAGCGCACTCAATACCAACAGCCTAGATTTATGCAATGACACAAAAAGCCTCACAATATCATGTGCGATCCTCCCATATAACCAGTGACCCAAGAAGTGGGCCAATCAAAGCCGCCCTGTTTATGTCCCTTTGATTTTTTTTTTCTTTCAGCCTTGTCGCTGATCCCGTTGCAGCTTTTAGATAATGCTAATAGATCACAGGCCAACGGGACGGAGCAGGATAATGGAGCTTTCATTGCAGCCTGATTAACTTGGCTGTAGGGTTCCACCTCACCCCTTTCGGCATGATGGCCCTAATTAATAACGATTGCTCCCCAAAATGTGCAAATGGAACGATAAACGAAGGACCAACTAATTAACTGCAACCATTTCTACTAATCATTAGTTAACATCCCGTTTTGTCATCATTACACTGATGCGTGTGCAAGGGCAGATAAAACAGGTCAGCCCTTTTTTTTCCTGCCCCCCATAAAACCCTGACAGCCATATTTTCTTCCCCTATAAAAGGACTAACGAGTAATTAAAGTGAGAGCTGAAGTTTGGAAACTTCTATCACTTAAATATTCCACTGTAGGCCAGGATGTCCACATTTTTCTCAACAAATTGCATCCAGCAGATTTTTGTTTCGCTCCTGTCAACAGCAGACAGGACGAGAAATAAGCAAAAAGAAAAAAAATACACAAATCTACTTTGAGGAAGGCTGTCAGCACTCAGCGTCTTCTTTTCTGCAGCGTGTTCCAAGTCATTTATTTCTGTGACTTTTTGCCAGCGAGGAAATCAGCGTCAGTGAAATGCCGCTGTTTTTCTTTATGGCCGTGCGATGCAGCCCTTTTCAGAGGATGCTGAGATGCACTGTTCATACTCGAGCCTTTGAATTTATGTGCCGCTTCCAGATGCTGAGGAATCGACAGGGCTCAATGATGAACAGGCAGCGTCAGCCCCGCTGCCAATCAAAAAGTTAATAGTCTGTCCATCGTGGAGGGGAAATGACCCCCTGGGCTTCAGCCTGCACATCTCTCATGCTTGCAGCAACTCAAACGCAACTGCTTTTGACTTTGTCTGCGTGCATACAAAACACAAGTGTGTCCTGTCAGCCTGCTCCTCATGCCTCTGCCAATTCTACTCTTCTCAGTCTACCAGGGATGTATGCAGTTAGACGGCTAAACGGTTCAAGTCAGTCCCTGTTAGTTAGCACCACTAATGTAGACTACAGTCCAAAGGGGTGTAACAGTTTAAGAAAGAGGCAGAGTTGACCCAATTTTTGGGACATGGTTTTTGTGAAAAGGTCAACAGGACAAAAGTGACAAAAGGATCACATGTATAGCTCGTATTTTTCTAGATGATTTTGAATTATCCGTAGTGCAAACTACAGTTTTTTACTATCCTGTGCTATGAACAATAACTTGTTATCATCAACATTGCCTGTTCTGTGATGAACAAGTTAAAAAGAATATGTATCATAACTAAGAGGACATCAGGTAATAGTTTAAAGCCTTTTAATAAAACCAAGAAGTTCAATAAATGTGCCTGTTTTTCGGCTGATTATTGCCTACACCAAAGACTTCTAACTTTGAGCAGGGTCACTCAAAAAGTTTCTGCAGATTTTAATGAATGTTTCAGAGAATGTTGGTCAGAGAAAGAAGGGAAAGGGCTTTTATATTTGGTAGTGATCTGAAAACTGATTTGGATCCAGAATTTAATTAAATCATTTCTTAATATTGCCAGATTTGCAGTTGTCCACATTTTCAATAATAACCGGGTTGAAAATTTCAAGATGCTTTGGCAGAAGTTTGGCTTTTGGA
Source organism: Scarus forsteni (assembly GCA_036419115.1). NCBI lineage: Eukaryota > Metazoa > Chordata > Actinopteri > Labriformes > Labridae > Scarus > Scarus forsteni. The sequence continues at coordinate 8,475,502 of JAZDUH010000040.1, read as the reverse complement.
GCACTTCTAGTTGAGAGATGTAGTCAAGTCAAGTAGATCAACTCTATTTAAAAAAGTGTTAAAAGATCTTTGGAAAATTCCTGGATCTACATCTGGATTCAAATCACCACCACAATCAGTTCTGCCGTGCACATGACCAACAGTCCCTGAAAATGCAATCAGATTCTATCAAGAACATATTGAGTTATCACTCAGTATTGTGAAAACTTTACTATCTCACAGTGTTAAAAATCTTTCATTTGGATCCTCACCTGGTTTCTGATCACAATCAAAATCTAATGACTACTTACAGAAAAACTAACAAACAAACACCTGCTAAAACATAGCCTACCTAGAGAGGGTCAAAAGTAAATGAACTGGACTGCTGTATTGCAGGTACCAATGCATTTCTTCCTAAATATCACAAAGTTAAAGTATCCATCTCTATAACAGTATTTGCTAATAAATTGGGGCGGCAGTAGCTCAGTCTGTAAGGGCTTGGGCTGGGGGCTGAAGGGTGGCTGGTTCAAGTCCCACCGGACCATGTTTGGAAGTTGGTTTGGTAGCTGGAGAGGTGCCAGCTGACTTCCTGGGCACTGCCGAAGTGCCCTTGAGCAAGGCACTGAACCCCCCTCCACTGCTCGGTAGCGCTTCTTCAGGAGCAGCAAGCCATCACTCTGACATCTCTCCATTAATGCATGATCTTAGGTTGTGTTTGCATGTGCATGTGTACTTCAGCCTGTGTTTGTGCAGCATGTTCAGCAGAGTGTAAAGAATTGAATTTCCCCATGAGGGACGTATAAAGGATGTTAAAAAAAAAAAATATTAAGTTTAGGAGTTGTTCTGCGTGTAGTGAACATGTTACACCCAGTCCTGACTGAACAGGATGTAAGCAAGTGTCAAAACAAGACCAGGCTGATTAACTGAATAATGTGTGAGTGTCCCAACTGCCTGCAAGTGACGTAGCACGAAGCTGCGCAACAGGGTGCAACACATGTTCTTGTTTTGACACCCCTCTTCTATTGACTCACACAGCAAGCAAGGATAGAGGGAGATTGATGAGGTGCAGGAGAGGTTTTCTTGATTTTCTTTGACCTATCTTGTATAGCAAAGCTGGCAAATATTTTTAACATAGCAGAAATAGTGTGGTGTCCATTTAATTCTGAGTAAAATGTTTCATTTTCACACCCCACACCAAGGGAGAGGGCTGTGTATCAATGAGCCATTGAGTCCATGACATATCATATAGTGTGAGTAGTGGGTGTGCCACATAGAGTTTGACCCTTGTGTAAAAAAATAACACTTTATGGCTAAAGTTTATGGACTTTTCACACATGCCCTCCATAAAACAATATCAGAGCATCCCCACTGCACTACTGCTGTCATATGTAAACCTATTTCTGAAGGCTGTTCCTCACACATGACATTCATGTCAGCAAAAAACTCACATAAGACAAATGTTTCAATGAATCTATTCACATATTTTACGATAATCAATTAAATATACCACTTTTGACCATTTAAATTTGTACTCATTTCTGAAAGTATCTTGAGACTCTAGGGCAGCACGGTGGTTCAGTAGGTTAGTATTTGTATATGGTTGTCAGTCGATTAGAGCCAACAGTGGAACAAACTTAGAAAAATAAAGAGTTTAATTTAGATTTCTTGTACATCTGTCTTAAAATGTGAGGGATACTGGAGCTTGGTTGGTGTTGTGGGACGGCTCACAGCGGACTTCCCTTATTTTCAAAGACAAAACTTGAAAGGTAAGCATTGTCCAGCGGAGTCTGTTCCCTACACGCTACATGCTACATGCTACACGCACTGTCTGTGCACGCCAGGAAAATGCACGCGCAGCAGGCACGCAGAATGGCGACGGGATTTGATTGGTGTAAAAAAAGGTATCCCTGCAAGATTATTGGTTGGTGTTTTCCCTGTTTTACTCCTGCTGTAGGTAGCGGATATTTTTCGCTCTGTTTAAAGAACACATTATGAGTTGATTACCATAGGGTCATAAAGACCATTTTAACCAGTATTTCAAAAAGTGTATCTAAATCAGATCGCCAACCCTAGCTTTAAGGTAAGTACTGTCAAAAATGCCTCTGGCTTGAAGTGTTTGTGCTCTCAGAGCACTTCTTGTATATTTAATCACATCACTTTACAGCTCCAAACAAACAAGGCTTAGTTCTGAATATCCTAGGAAAGTTTTTTTCCCATCAAACCAGCTGAATAATTTCAGGGTTATTTACTTGATTAGTTATTTTTTGGCACATCCCTACATTCTGCACCTACTGTTCATCCATTTATCACATATTTGCTGTTTCAGCAATTTTGACACCTAAAACAGTAGATATCATAAGAGGAGTCACATGTATTGTCCTCCTTTCTGCCCTCAGGGATGTGTCTTTGCATTGTTTTTTTTCTGTCCCCACTTCTCTGCACACCTTCATATGTGCATTTCTCAGCTGCAAGCTTAAGGCAGCCTTTGTCAGCGCTAAATTGGAAAGTAATCCTGTTATGACCTCGCCGAGGTTATATGTGCGACTGGGTGATTAAAATTACCTCCAAATATTCCAAAGGAGCCATTATTTATTGGTGCATGAAAGACACACAGGAGAGAGCGGCTCTCTTATTGCTAATAATCAAAAACGCTTTAGAGAACACTATGTATGGTAATGAAAGAACTGTCGATAGCCCCTTTAAATGGCCTGATTTACTAAAAGTTTTATGAAGACAGTAAATTTCATGTCTTATTTTCTTGATCCTTCCAAAGAGGGGGAACATGGAGGAATCAATAGCCTTCCAACCTGGCCCTGAATTTTGTCAACCACTAATTATTATCTGGCTTGTGGCGATGATCAGCAAGTAATTGCAAATACGGGGCGTCTGATGGTGGCGACAGGTCCAATAGAAAATGTCTACATGCAAAGCACTTACCTGGCTTAGTAAAATCTATACAAGAAGGTCACAATACCTGCAGAGCATTGGTAAAAAGCCTCTCATATGAGCTGAATTCATCACTTTGTGCTGCATATAATAACCCCAAATGATGCCTTCTTATTCATTTCAGTACTTGAGTCAGTGTTGTGTCCTCTGCTTTGTGTGCTCAAAGTGTGCATGTTTGCATCATGGATCTTATCCAATGTGTCCATTGTTAATGGCTTCTGTGGTCATTGAATTTGATGCAGCTCATTTACAAGCAAACAAAAGAGCAGCGTGCAAAAAGCCCAACAGCCCCTTCCAGTACTATTGATATTTCACCGGCTGCATCATAAAGCTCGATAATCCCCTTTGACTGGAAATTAAGTGGTGGAAATTATTTCAATGGCCCCAGTGTAATCATAAACTGAAAGCATTTTCATGTTTATGCATTTTAAAAGCATCAAATGATTACTAGAATGCAATTTTACCTGGTGGACATGGAAATTAAAATACAGATACTTGTTAGTGACTCTGTAAATGAAGGACAATTATGATTTTATTTACTCTGAAGTATAATAAAAGGCCTTTTGCTGCAGAGGTCCATGACTTTAGGGCTCATAGAAATACATTAACTCTGTATTTTCTTATGTTATATAACATTTATACACCTCATAAGAACTACACGATATAATGCATCTATCAAGCATGAGCTAAGAATTAATTTATCCTCTATAAGGCATTAGAAATATTTTGTTTGTAATTATGATAATTCTGAATCCATAATTATTCATCTATATTTTGTGAATTAAATTTACACTTATTTCTCGATTTTACTAATGAAATAAGTAAATAGTAATCATTGAAATTTTACTTAGTAGATAGTTCAAGCATGTAGTGATGGATGTGTGAAAAAAAGGCTCAGTTAACACCCTTTAATACTGTGGTTGATTGTAATAGCTAGAGTTTCAACATTACACTTAGCCCCAGGTTCAACATGTATCTCATTTTTTTTATCACAGTTTTCTGCTTGGTTCAGTTCTGACCACCTTGTTTTTGCTTTTTAAAAACGAACACATTCATTACATTCTGGGAAGCAAATTTTACCACAGCAGCAAGGGGTTATTGAGGAACAAATAAGTTTTTTTGCTCTGAAATACTTTCTGTTTAATGACTAAATAAACAGTTTTATGTTATAAAAGCAAATAAAATCACATACAAAGAAACCTTTCAAGTGCTTTTCAAAGGTATCTGTTTTATAAGGCTGAAAACAAACTTTATTTTTGCTTTATTACCTCCACCAAGGTTTGTTTGTCTGTTAGCAAAATTATGCCAAACTACTGGATGGATTTACATGAAAATTCTACTACATGTGGGGTTTTGTCTGAGAAAGCAGCCATTAAATTTTGGTGATGATCCGATCCAGAGCAATGTAACACAAAAAACTTTAATATTTATAATGGCAAATCCCATTAATTTATGTTGTTATGGGAATTGTAGTTTATTGCAAAATTAAATCTAGTTTTTGAGCCTATGTCACTACGTTTCCCAGCATCCCTTGCAATGCCAGGGGAGGAGTTTTCCATACCACTCCGTCTGCTGTCTCACAGAATGCTGAACGGTAAGTCAGCACTGAAAGCTGTTCATGCCAAGTACCGCTCAAAGACAGCAGACAGGAGGAAGAAGTTCTGATGGAGTCTCATAATCACTCGAAACAAGGCTGCTGATAATGTCAAGACAGACATAGTTCATCCTAGCACAAGTTTTTGTGTGTGTGAGTGAACAACTTTACCCCCATATTCCACAAGGAGTGAACGTGCTGCACACAAAGCGCCGTGGTTTTTCTCTGACTGACAGGCTGGTGACTCATCCACTAGAAGCACCGCGGCGCACATATTACCAACATCTGGACAAGCAGCAGCAAATTAGTTCAGTCAACAAGTTCCAAGACCCACTACTAACTAGGTCACTCTATTGGATAATGTTTATATCAACAGTAATCACAATTCCTGCAGATTTATATTTTTCATGTCATTGAACACATCATAGTATAATTTGTGCTGTCCTATTGATAGGGCTCATTTAGGCTCATAAAGGCCCATCAGGTTTGTTTCTGACAGTGATCCAGCTAGCTTTGAGCTGATGAGGAGAAGTCTCATACTGCAGGAGACAGTTTCTGAAGAGCAGATTGTGAAGTTTCCAGAGTTTTATTTTGTTTCATTCTTTGTGCCAAACATTAACCAAGGTGATGGAAACTTTCCCCAGAGACTCTGGTCCATTTTGACATGACAGCACATTTTTTGGCTGCACATCTGCACCAGAGGATAGGTGCACTGTGGCCATAATGGAATGTTCATGGCTCAAAGAGGAAGTAATCAGATATTGGTAGTGATCCATATTCAGATGCAGATCCAGGACTTTTACTAATGATTTGTGAGATATGACATTTTTCTTCATTTTGCCAATAACCCAGTTAGTTTTCAATAGATTTTCATATTACACTCAGGGAATGTTGGGTATGTAACAAAAAGAAGTGATCAGGAATTTTCAAGGATTTCTTCATAGTTGGAGGTTTTTCCACATTTTTCACAGAAAATCCCAAAACAACGCTGAAAATCTGTTTGTGGTCTTGGCACACGTCCAGTTTTCAATTCTACTGCATTTGATTTCTTTCCTTTAGGTGATATATTTGCATATGCATATATACAGATGGAAGAGATTTACTTATTTCTGCTTTTTTGTGTTATTCCTTTAGGATGTTAGCACAGCCTATGTGGAGTGTCACTCAAGTAAGCCAGGTCAACATTTTTCACGTTACTTTTAGCATTGTGGTTAAGTACTTTTGTTTTTGTCAGTCAGTTAAAGTTGTAAAGCTATCAAAATCTAAGTCAGTCACTCTGAAGTATGAGGAGTGGTTACAGTAATATAACTATTTCTGGTATGTGGTCAAACTTTGAAGCCTGTGATGATGAACATATTAATATTTGCAGTGAGACTGCCTCCTAAAGGACGACAGTGTTGAATATGAAAGATGAGCTGGGCTGTCGGTGGGCCTTTTCATAGTCTGTTGACACCAACCGCTGACATTGACACAAGCATCAGACAGAATGGATGGAAAGAGGGATGAAAGGGTAGGGTGACAAATAATAGGGGAATTAGAAATTAATGATTCCTCCAGTATGTAAATGGCAATTAAAGGACGAGCAGTGCTGCAGGCTCTACGGCCTGAACCGCCTCAATTTGTTTGGACAGGGACTCTCTCTCTCACACACACATACACGCACACACGTACACACACACACATGCTTGTGCTGCATATTGAGGCTGTGACACACATCCATATGGGCATAAAAGAAAATAAATCCACAGCGCCCTGGACCAGATCAGATCAATGGGCCATAATGGCAGGCTTGATCATTATGTGCTGCTTTTGTTTGTTTAAATGAAGAGTGAGTGTGTCTGCCATATTGAGTTGGATTAGGCAGCGGGAAACTGTTGCCTGCAGCCTCAAACCCTGGATGAGAGCCGCCACATCAGGCCCTACAGTAAAAGAGGATGATGGCCCCATTTAGAAATCAATGTCAAAGTTTCATTAGTACGATCCACACTTTACGAATATCGTCTGATGACTGTGGATCAACAAGGCATGAGAGGAGAGATCAGCTGTAAAGATTTAAAGCTATAGATCCTACATTCAATCCTCTCTATGGACCGTTAAGTTTGACTATAGACATGCCTGTCAACAATCTGCAGCATCTGCTCATTTTTCAGCTGGTTGATGTAAAAAAGGACCTATGCTTTGTAAAATCCAGCCAGTAGGTTCATTGACAGGTGGAGTAAAAGGTCTCAGTCCTGTCTGCTGATGATGGATGTCCAACTGTACAGACTGATGGAGAGTCTTATTTTTAAAAGCGGTGGACAGTGCTGACCAAAACTGTCAAGGATTAACTGATTCTGCTGTATGCGTTTAAAAAAAAAGTCTAATGAGATTATTGGTCCGTCACACACAGTGGCAGATGAATGAGGTACAGAGAATACTGAAAAAGACAATATTACAGAGGCTGTAGTAAACATGATGAGAGTCTGCTGTTCAGATTTACTTCATCAGTCATATCAAACACACATGATTGTTGATGGAAATCATTTTAGCAAAAAGTAATCTATCAAATTGCCCAGAGAGCACAAACCTCTGTGAGCTAGGTGTTAGCTTAGTTTTTTTGTGAAAATGACCAATTTTACCATATCATCAAAAAAACTTTTTAGATCTTTATACAGATTGATCACCAGATCACTTCCTTTTTGTGCCACAGCCAACATTCCCAGATAACTTTATAAAAATCCTTGAAAATCTTTAAAAGTCCTTAGCAAGGAAGTGAAAAACTATCTCTTAATAGTAAAGGTCCCATGTCCTGCAAACCAGTTTTCTTTGCTTAAATGTTGTTGTAAGGGCTTTGGGAGCAGAAGAACTTAACACATTTTACTGAACTCTAACTTCACAGAAAATGTGCCATGACTTTTAAAAGAATTTTTTAGTAGCTATACAGCCCCCACTCATGTGTGTTCTCTTGTCACATGGAGATGCTGTTTTGAAAGTCCGCTCCACCACCTGTATTCCCTTTATCATATCCTCCTGTAGCTCCACTCCCTCAGGTTTGAGCGTTTCCAAAGGGGGAAGAAAAACATTTTAATCTGATCCTCTCCAGAGATCACATTTTCAATTTTTTTATTCATCTTAAATGAAATCCTTGCTTTATAGACATACTCAAGACATAAAGTAAATTGTCAAACACATCAGGACATGAAACCTTTACAAAATCTTTAAAAATATTCCTGGATCTGCTGTTTTTTTAAATTATTTTTCTTTCTTTTTTTTGGCCCACTGAATAATGCTAATGCTGCAGTACAATGTTTTTTAGCACAAACATTTTTTACTGTCTTGTCCTTGAAAATGCCCCCTAGCGTATCAACATACTGCTGCATTCAGGTCCTCCACCGATCAGAGCGGTGTTGTAGGTCTTCTTCAGACACTTGTCTCAGAACCTCTGTTGTTATTTTCTTTACTTCTGACATAGAATCAGAGCTTGTGCTTTTGAGCACAGATCTGATCTAAGGAAAAGGAAAAAAGTCACTTGGTGCTGGATCAGGTGAATAGGGAGGGTGATCAAACACTAGGATTTGTTTTTAGGACAAAAACTGTGTGCAATGTGGGCTGGTGCATCGCCCTGCTGAAGAATGAAACCATTTTTCCACAGTTGTGTTTTCTTTCTTCAGGCATTTTATCCCTGTTTTTCTGCAACCTGTTTTTAAAAGTTGATTCCCTCTCAAACTCACATCTTCAAAATGATAACCTCTACTTGAACTTGAATTTGAACTTGCTTTGTGATGCTTTTGTCATCCTCTGTGATGGTTTTGTTTTCATGCATTGACTGCCGTATTGTCTCAGGATTATATCTAAAGATACAAGTTTCCTTGCATGTAATCACTCCTTCTTCAAAGATGTCAAGTTGTCTACATTTTGTCTATAATGTCTCAACAATTGTGCTTGCTTTTTTCCTTTTGATCATGGGTCTGAAGTTGGATAAAACACAGTGTCAGAGTACTGTGCTTTTAATGCAGTTGAATTAGTTATCATTTAAGCAGATGACCTTTCCCAATTCTATATCGCATTGCTTACATGGAACAAACAAAGTTGGAGCCCATAGAGTGGTGAAAGGATGATGTATTTTTCCAGGACAATGTGGAGATTAGCATCACACTGTTTCCCTTGCAAGCCTACTAAAAGTCTATGGGGTTTTTCTCTGTTTTTAGATCATTTCTGATAACAAACTCTGCAGAAACTTAGGCGATCTGTTCTTCATCATAATCTTGACAAACTAAGTTTTCCTCATAATCGAGTGACCCGATCAAGCTGGTCCTCAAGTCTGTTGCAACGAGTATGAAATACTGATTATTGAAAAATGATTAGAAGTGCTTGCCTTTGGGTCAATTTTTGTAGTCCTTGTTAGCATTTAGTTAGCAGCTGTCGTTTTAAACACACAACAAGGGTGTGAGATTTGGAAGCAGGCAATGTCTGATATAATTTATTGTTTCTCATTAAACATTGAAAATGTCATATTCATTTGTTCCCAACAAACCTCATTTCAGGGACTTACCCAAAGCCAGTATTCTAAATCTTATTAACTCTCAAGGGTCGGAAACCAGAAAAGTGCTGAATTCTAACTTACTGCACTACTCTATTGTTGAGTTATTTCATGCTCTTAAACTTATCACTTATTATATTGTTACTGTAATATCAATAATCTCAATAAGAGATTGGCCATGTATATTTAATAAAGTTGTTGTAATATTGTAAATGTATGTCATGGTTATTCATCACTATAGTTCACTTAAAAATCAAACTTATAACTTCAAAAAGAATGAAAAAAAAGTTTCTCTCCTTTATTTTCCAACACCAAACAATTTTCACAACAACAGGAACAATAAGTAAAGAGGAGGCTTTGTCCGTTTGTCAAAAAAAAAAAAAAAATACATCAACATTTCAGCAAAAATCCATCCAAAGGATTTAACATCACATATTTTTCTCATGTCATGTAGGCCTAGCCTACAATGACACTGTTTCATTAGTCCCAAAGTTCTTGCTTATGGCAAAAACAAGCACATCAAATGTGATCAGAGGTAAGCCAGATAAGAACATACTGTATAATATACTGTGTAATGCAGCACACGTGTGTGTAAACAAGCTTCTCTGTAAACATTAAAATAAAAATCATGAACACATTTAATAATAAAAACTGAAGCAAAATCTCTTTCTTGTCATCTGATTGGTTGTCAGGATGTATTAGGGTGTATTTCCCATTTCATATTTTGAGCAGCCAGGGTTTGCAAATCAAACATTCGCTTTTGGCTCACCCCTCATTACTGAAGTGGAGACCCTCCTCCGATCATCCCTCATCATGTCCTACCTCCCGGGGCATTAAAATGACAGAGTGTTAATTAATCCATCATGCTGCTTAATTGAAATGATGTATGATAGTCATTTGTTTTCTTTGATCCCTGAGCTATTAGCACTGTGTAACTGTATGACTAATTAGTATGGGAACACTTCTGAAATAATTGGCTGTAATTAATCTGTCAGCAGTGTGGAAAAATGACTGTGTGTGACAGTTATGACAAATGGCAGTGTTGATATAATTATGTAATGATCAAGAGCGCTCGCTGTAATGAACCCCTGCGTCTCAGACGTGGTGTAAACTCACTTTATTCCGCTGTATTTGTTTCTCTGGTGCGTTTTCTTTACCTTTTTCTGCAACACAATCTTATTCTCTTTTTTTCCCACTCTGTTCGACTGTGAGTATTGGATGAGCAACTGAAATGATGCTATCTGACTCTCCCCTTGTTCTTTTTTCAATGGTTCCTATGGCAACCGTGTCAAGTGAATGAGGTCGGGGGTCAAACTGACCAATAGTGAGTAAATTACATTTCTCTGAATGATTCCCCCTGAGCTGCTATTGAAATCGAGCCGCAGCCCTCTGATGGATACATCTTGTCATTCACAGTTTAGAAGGCAAGAGGGGAAAGTACAAACATGACACCGGGGGGGCTCGGCTTGCTCAAACAAAGAGGCTACTGGATGAATAAACACGCAAACACACCTACGGCGTAGCTGAGACTTCAAATGGTACATTAGTTTGCATGCTCTGGACTCTATTCCAGCCTTGTCCTTTAGACTGAAGTGTGATGTAGTCTTATTTCAACTTAAAACCCTGTTCTCAGAATCGAAGGAGAAAATCAGTGTGATCTACACCACTTCTAGAAGGGTTCGTGTTAAACTGAGGATGCGGTTTTGCTTGCACATGCTCCAATTAGAACATATATTAATGGATCAGATAACCCTTTTTTGTCTTCCAATATGGCACCATGTCAGATCACATTACATATTATATATGGCAACATCTTGGTTGACAGACTGGCGATGTTTGTAGTCATCACATTATCTTCTGTCTTCTGTCAGTTCATGGCTCGTCAGGGTGGGGGATAAGGAAACACATCCTTTACGTTTGGTGCCACATCAGCTCAACTTGACTCTACATAGTTTGATACTTGGTGCTGTGTTTTTCAGTACATTAATGGTATGTCCTAAGTGCAAGTGAGGTTATCATTGTCCCATTTACCTTACTGGGGCTGGCACTGTTTACTCTGCCAGCTCACTTTGGCACACACTATATGTGTATGTGTATTAAAAAATGTCAGTTTACATCAGTGACTTTGCAGTTGGAAGAATTCTGTGTAAAGAGTCTGCCCAGATAAATGCATATGCTAAATTGGTTATGTGCTCACCTGCCATATATGAATGCTCTTGCCTCAGGTTTGACTCCAGAAAGCAGCCTCTGTCCTGCCTGTCTGTTCTCTTTCATTAAGGCAAAGGAGCAAAATATCACTGGAAAAAAAATTGATCCACCAAAGAGGTGTAAGAATTGGGGTTTCAGCCTTTGAGCGCCCTTTTGAAAGTTGACCAACCCTACCACTAAACCACCATTGCCCGAAGGTGTTTAAGTATGACTTAAAATGTGAAAAGCACATTCAGAAGATTAAAACAGGCATTAAGCAATCCTAGGTCCATTTGGTATGGCACTTTCAAGTTGGTGAGTTCAAAAACGTCACCATCATAGACATCTTCAATACTACCAAGAATGGACAAAGTGGCAAGGAACCCTAAAATTTTACAACCCATGCATTTAGGGGCCTTTTTCTCATTAATATAAGTAAAGTTCCTTTTTATAGGGACAATAGTTTGCTCCCATGAGAGAATGCAGCACTGCCAAGCCCACATGAACCCTCTCTGGTCTGTTTCTTAAAGCCGCACAAAGAGCACTAAATAAGAAAAACACCTACTTCCCTCCTCTACAAACACAGGCCCTGAAGGTCATCAGTTTGTCTGAACCAAAGCTCCCTCAATCCCTCAGCCAAGAGTTCAAGTGCTGACGCTCGCCCTCCTCTTCCTCCTTCCACCCCTGGTCCTCAGAGACCAGCCCGACATCGGAGCCTTAACTGAGGAACAACGGGGGAAAGAAGGAGATAAAAACACAAACGATTGTGATTTATTGCTTATTGTGTACCAGAGAGTGGAGAAGAGGTGGAAAAAAACACAGAATGAAATCCACTGCAAATTGAATTGTCTTTGTTAGAACCTGGCCTCGCTCTGAAAAAAATTCTATGACATAGGCCATAAATGACAATGGCACAATAATCTACAGCGACCTGTCCAAGAGGCTGATAAGCCATCACTAAGGGGGCTGATCGATACTAACTATTCATTTCTGAAATTATCTCCACATTGATCCAGGGACAAGTGCCAGCAAGGCAGGGGCACACTGGCCTTAATACAATAATTATATAAAGGGTTACAAGCTCATCCTCCCAACCAATAAAGCCTGTCAGCAGCACCGGGCACGCTGAAACCCCATAATCCATCAGCACATTGGCCCCTGACCTCTGGGCTCCAAGGCTTTTCACTGAGCCTCCATAAAAGTTGCTTACCAAAGGACACAATTGCTGGATATACTTCAATGAGCAGAGGTAGGAAACCAGATCTGTGGAGCTGATGTAATGACGCCATGTCAGTTGACCCGTCATTTGGCCCGGTTATTGCGCAGACCTCTGAGGAAAACTCACTTTCCCATTATAAGGTGTCTTTTTCTGAGAAACCATGTCCTTTGTTTCAAGATTATTTTGGTTAATGGAAAAAAAGTAAGTCTAGAAATTATTTTGATAGAAATAATGCACTCATTGGCCACTTTATTAGGTACACCTGTTAAGTGCTTGCTAACACAAACAACTCAAGAACATCTGCTGAAATGCAAACCAAGCATCAAAATGGAGAAGAAAAGAGATTGAAGTGACTTTGTACATGGCATGGTTGTTGGTGCCATACAGGCTTGTTTGGTCCATTTCTGAAAGCACATTTTGTCAAATCTCAAAGACTAGCAGCCACTCCTGTCGAATAAAAAAATGAGGCTTCACAAAGTAAAAGTGCATCAAAATTAAATAACAGAAGATTGACAATGTGTCCCCTGGTCTGATGAGTCTCCTCTGCTCCTGCAACACTCAAATGGTAGGGTTAGAATTTGGCATAACATGAAGGCATGGATCAATCCTGCCTTGGTGTAATGATTCAGTGATATTTTCTTTGCCCACTTAGGTACCAGCTGAGCAGTGCTTAACATCCCAACCTACCCAATATTGAACCTGACCATTTACACCACAGTGCCAGTCTTCTGATGACTACTTCTGGAAAATGTGTCTTGTCACAAAGCTTAAATGATTTATGGTTTTGTTTACAATGAGTCAATAGATTATTCCAGTGGCCTCTACAGTAGCCAGATCGTAATGTACTAGAGCACCTTTTGGATGTAGTGGTTGAGAATATGGTATCATGGATGTGCAGCTATTTACACAATCACAATGTTCAAAAATGATAATCATTCGCAAGGCTGTCAAAATATTTATGCTATAAAATAACTTACTTCCAAATAGTAAAATCTCCATTCTGATGCAGCTTGCATTAAAAAAGCACAGATGCGAACTGTAGTCATATTACCAGATGTAAGATACAGGATCTACTTCTCATCAGCACTGCCCATTTTTTAAAATGTTGCCAGTGAATTACAGAAAATGTGGATGTCTGCTACAATTTTTGAGCAATAGAATTTTTTTTTTTAAAAGTTGATTGTCTAGGGCTTCCATTTTGCTTCAGTATTAAGCAGATATCACCAACATGTTATGTTTAGAAAAATAATGATCCTTAATTTTAAGAACACATGAAATGTTAACGGTGCTGTGAGGAGAATCTATTACCAGGGAAATAAAGACTCTGCTACCCATGGGCACGCGCGCCGACTGTCGTAATGCTGCGTTCCAGTTACCTCGGAAATGGGACTGACATCATCTTCGACTTATCGGCGTTCCAGTTGAAGTCTGAAAAAAAAATGCCGATCTACAAGGCTATTGTTAGCTGTTGTTAGCACGCCCTGTGTTGTTGTATGAAGAATATGATTATCACGATGGCAGCATTTTTGTAAATCTAAGTCTAGTAATACCATGTATACAGCTGATCTAGAGCGACACACCCCAGTCAGAAGTGCAAATAAATGGATTATTACAGGAGCTAAATAACTGTCTACACTGGGGGCATCCATCTTTGATTGACAACTCGGGGGTGGCAAGGATTCACCGCGTTCCCAGTAGGAAATTCCGACTTTGTGGGATGTTTCAGTTGCAGTTTCCTACTCGGAACCCAGAAATTCCTACTTCTGACTACAACTGGAACGCACCACAAGCCAAAGTGTGTGCTTGTTGTGATGCAAATAAAAATGCAGCTCGGACCTTCCTCAGAACTCTGCATTGTTTTACAAATTCTTTTCTCAACAACTTACAGGATGCAAAGTGACGAGGTAATGTATCTCTTTCTTGTTACGTAGCGGTAGTTTTTGATGTGTGACAACAAGCAATTTTTGGAAAACTTATTATCGTAGTTGTAGCCGGCTATATATCGCCACTTCCAGCCCGGTGCTCTTAGACGTGAAATATAAATAATAAAATCATATAAATTTGCTCTCGTTTGAATTGTTTTGTTCCCGAAGTTGAGTATCCAGGCCAGTCCAGCCCTGTCCGACCCGACCAGAAGGCTAAGGAATAGCATTTATAGATAACCTATTTTGATGCTATAAAACTCATCTTAAAGTGTGTATTTCCATCAGGCATATATCTAAAAGTGAGACTTTTTTGCAATTACTTAGAAACTCCTCACAGTCCCTTTAAATATCATATATATGTAGAAAAGTCACCAATGTTTCTGTACTACTAAGACAGTGTTGTGGAGGTTTTTTTTTTTTTTTTTTTTATTGCAGTGATAAATTGCTTATATTGATGTTTAGGACTTTTACATTTGTTGCTCTTGTATCAAACATTTGTTTGTCATATTTGTTTGTATCCTAATTAAAATGTTACTTATCTCAAGACACATATATTCTCATTTATCTTAAAAGAAATGAAGATCTGATTCTAAGCATGTCTCAGTTTGACAGAGACATTACTGCCATGAGACTTAAATTTGGCCATTTTAAACCGTCTAAACCTTCAGGGACAGTGCTCTGTTTCTCCATATAAATCTTAGCGGGTGATAGAGCTTTAACATTTCTTGGATTAATCCCTGGAATTATCAAAATGAAATGAATATCAGAGCCACCTGTCAGGGCTCAAGATGAAATAGTGCATACAAAATGATAAGAGACCTGCCATCTGTCTGTATCACAAAGCATTTATGCACGATCAGGGACATACGTATATGACTACTAAAAATGAGAGGAAAAATCCTTTAGCCTGGATGATACTTGCTCCATCTTGTGAAGTCATCCTTCAGAGGAAGCTCTCAGCCCTAAAACACAAGAAAACATATTGTAAAAGACATTTGAAATGTTTTAATTATTTTTGTCTTGCAGTTTGCAGGTCAAGTGCAACAAACTTCATACAGTATTTCCACAGAACAGTGACTTCAACGCTGGAGCCTTTCCAAATAGCAGCCTGGACAGAGGACCTATGTCCCCAGTTATCTTAATAGACTAATTGATCTGCTATTGAAGAGGCACGTTCCTCTGAGCATCACTGAGACAGCCCGGCTCCAATCAGACAGCCATGTGTTATCAAACGGGGAAGTCAATTAAGAGAGAGAGAGGGAGGAAGAGGGGACAGAGGGACTGGCTCCAAGCTGTCAGCAGACTGGTTCTCACAGAAGGAGGAGGATTTCAGAGACTTGGTCCAGGCTTCATACCCACAAGAGGCAAAGTTTCATTGTTTAAAAACAAAGAAACAAACTATGAAATTATTATTTTTATTATTATTATTATTAGTAGTAGTAGTAGTAGTAGTAGTAGTAGTAGTATTAGTATCATTATCATTATTAAATCAATAGATTATTTATTAATAATTGAATTAATTTGATAAATTGATGTGATTTTTCTTCCAGAATATTTGAAATATATATATTTTTTTGTCTTGTCCCACCATCTGTAAAACTAAAGTTAACACCACTGAACACATCTTCTAACACACACACACACACACACACACACACACACACACACACACACACACACACACACACACAGCAACAACAATTTTAAAGTTGCATTATTGTTTAAAGAATCACTAAACAGTAGAGCCAACCCTTTGTTCAGATACATTTCTAGGCTGGTGAATTTTTTTTTTTTTTTTTTTTTTTTTTTGAGCAATTGGAATATTTACAGTGCCTTTCTTACATTAAACATTATAGCTTTACATTATTTGAATTAGCAGTCACCAAAAGAGTAGGCTGAAGCACAATGCTTATGATTGCCTACCCCTTTTAACTTTTCTTTTGTTTGTTGTTGTTGTTGTTGTTGTTGTTTAAATTATTAAAAGACTTTTTTGGGGGGTGAAAATTGTGTCAATGTACGCAAGCCTCAGATTCAAACATTGCATTGTACATTTGATAAGAAAATATGACTTGTTTCTAAATCACAATGGGAAAACCTAGTTTACTTTAGTGGGATATTTTGGAAATAATTCAAACAAAATGTGTTTCGTGTAATCTTTGTCTCATTTGTAGTTTTTATCCCACGAAAGGGGAAAAAGGGGGTAAAACAAGCTTTGCATAGAGATTTTATTTTTTAGCTTTTATGTAGTAGTAAGTTAACACACCAGTATGTAGATGCTTATTAACCAGTATTGTATTTTTTATGTTTAAAAGTAATTGTTATCTATCTATCTATCTATCTATCTATCTATCTATCTATCTATCTATCTATCTATCTATCTACATACATATAAAACATGCCTTTCAAAGCTTTCTAAAATATTTATTATGGCTGGTTTTTAGGACATGTAAATGCAGTATGTAAAGGGTTAAAAAGTGATATACCATTATGTTTACTATTGCAGTACTTAGAATATTGTAAAATATCCAGAATTGCAATAAAACAATATATCATTGGGCCTCTGGCGGTTCTCACCCTTTTATCAATTACATTAATGGACTAACTCAGATCCCCTGATGAACTGTCAAATTTTGCGAATTTTATATATAATTTTATGCATGATAACAACCAACATCATTTTTGTTAACCCATTTATACTGCCAATTACTCATTTATTCTTTGGACAGGACATATTAATGAACATTCAATCTTGTGGGAGTTCTCAGAATACCAATGAAAATATGCTAGAATTAGCACAATGCTAATTTCCATCCACAGTCCCAAAGTTTCACTTTAGTTATACTAGTTCATTACACTGCTGTAGGGTCAAACCAGGCAACTTCTTTCCAAAAACAGTGATTAACTAGTTTAAAATTATTCCTACTAAAGACAGCTACCAGCCCATGAATTATCACCCAATTCTTTCTTTAACAGACATGTATGGAGACGACTTGTTGACCTGTTGAGAGGTTAATGACAGCTCTCCCTGCCCAAATGCCCACAAACTTTCACTCCATGGCCTACATTCATCCCCCCTGTAATCTTCCAGTGTAGTCCACATTCACAATGCTGTCTTCATCTTTTGTGGAGAGAACTATCTGTAGTTAAAATCTACATTATCACAATCATCTTTACAGGAAAGGCCATAAACTCAGCTGGATTTTGAGTACACAGTTTTATAGAAAATGCAGTTCATTTTTCTGCAAACACAGCACACATCTACTATATGGGTTTTAATTAAGACTTCTGTGGCTGTCTAGTTAACTACATCTGTTGTAACCCAAGGGCTTGAAGAGCTCTTTCCTGTTTGAATCACCACTCCTATTTTCAGCTCAGCTTTCATGAGGCTTCTGCTGAGACGTTTCAGACTCTTCACCATCTCATCACACAAGCCAAAAACTTCCTGGCAGCAAAACCACAACATATATCAAGAGTGTGTTTTGTGTTTTAGTAACAGTTGAAATACAGAGAAACAGAAAGTGTTGTCAACCCTTTGTTGGCTCTATGATCACTGAACCACCAATCAGAGGGCCATCTTCTCAAAGCCTCCGCTGCTGAGCTAACCTTGGAGTCTCCATGCCTCTGTGGTGGTGGCATGTGCCCATGTGTTGTAAGTACAAATGGACCATTCTTGAACAATATAAGTTCAGACTGCTTCAAGGTATCGTCTTTAACTCTGAACACAGGATGAATCCATCCATTTCTAACGGGCAAAAGTCAAGATAATGGAATTCTGTGTTCATTCTCTGCTTGGAAACATGACATCTCAAGACTATTTATTGGAATATTTATTCTTGAAACTTTGTTCAAAATGTACACCCTGAATTTAAAGCTGTACTAAACAAGACTGCTTCAAGGGACATTCTTCATACTTTGAAGTTCTTTTTCCCTCTGACCTGGTGTAAACATATTAGTTTCTGAGGGTCATATGTCAATAATAAAGGTCATGATGCCTTATTCTTTCTTTGATTGTGGAAACAAGATTCAGATTCAAAGAAGTTTTTCCCAAATGGGTCTTTCAGTTCACAACTGTCAACTGTCATTTGTCAATGAAACAAATGAAATAAATGCAAGCATTGCAATATCTATGCAAAGTCGGTCATCGATGGGTAAAAATCATTATACATATATATATATATATATATATATATATATATATATATATATATATATATATATATATATATATATATACATAGATATATATAGATATATATATGTACTCATATATTTTTACATATATAATATATTTTATATATATATATTTTTTGCATTTATTGATACAAGACAATGACAGTCGCTAGGCTTGTGAAAGGGTCTGAGAAAGAGTAGGGGAAGACACTCTCCAAAGTTGGACTGAAACACGGGCTGGCAGAAGTATGCAGGGTTGTGCCTGGTTGCTTACCACTCCACTAAACCAGAAAAGCAATGACTTTATATTTTCTCAGATACGCGAAAAGCATAATTTAAAAACAATATAATTAAACAGTTTGATAGCTGAGGAATTGAATGCGGGGGGAGAATACCTACTAGTCCTCCTTGGTAAGGCAAGATATTGCTGTCCAAAGGGCATTAAAAAAAAAGTCACCAGAAAAAAAGTGTGTTCTGGTCCATTATCCTTTTTGGTTTCTGAACCAGTTGTTCCTTTTATACAGGACCCAAGACATTAAAGGGATAGTTCAGTATTTTTGAAGTGGGGTTGTATGAGCTCCATATGACCACTAAGTACATTAGATACAGTAGAAAGTTCTCTCCTCTCCCTCACTCAGCCACAGTCTGTAAAAGTCTGTGATGAAGACAGAGCCGCTAACAGGAAAGTAGCGTACCAAGAACAAAGGGTATTTTCTCCGCCTACAAGAACTCAAATAAAAAAAATAATACCACAGTTAAAGAGTACGTTACATATGAGTGTTTTAAAGTGCATAAACCTTTCAGAAATATTAAGTTTATCTGGAACTTAGCAAACTCACGCCATGTATCCCCCGCTACATCACTCTGCCTCACTCTCAGCTGTAGTAAACAGAACACGCTAGCGGTTTCAGATGCCCGTTGTAGACTGATTGAAAGCATGTTATATGACAAATATAGCTGGTATTATTTTTTGATTTAAGTTCTTGTAAGTGGAGACAATACCATTTGTTCTTGGCCATATGGAGCTCATACAATCCCACTTCATAAATACTGAACTACATTACTTTGTTAGAGACATTATTTCAGGATAGTACTTGTGTTTTTGTTTAATGGTAAAATTCATGGTGGCTGTTTTTCTGTATTTTAAAAACAAATTGTGGAATGAGCACAGATGATGAGGAGCTGCAATTAAAAACTGACTTATTTCAAACACTGTTCCAGAAAAGGGTATCATGACCCAAAACTCTTTGTTTCAGTAGCTAAGTGCAAATGTAAATGTTCTTTATGTATGCAGCCCTTTACAACAATCTTTTCAGTGAACTAAAGTGCTTTACAATAGATAGAAAATGGAATAAATAAAAACAGTAATGTGGAAACGGAAAACTAAGTGGATTGGTTTTTCAAAGATGTTTTTTTAATCAGTACTCAGTACTGGGTGAAAGGTCCCTATAGGTTATAAAATCCCACAAAAAGTGAAAGTATTGGTTTAAATAACTACTTTAAAAAAATAAACAACTTTACAAAAGCTACCCAGTTACAATAACTTAAGTTACCCCTGGTAACGAACACGCTCTACGTAAAGGCTGTAATCCTATGGCTGCCTGAGTCTAATCACCTTTCCTATCTGTCATTCCTCACTCCCTCCCTTCCCCAAATCCATCTGAATCCACTGTCCTGTCTGTAAAACAAAGGCATAAAAGCCCAACTATAAGAATAAAAAATGGCAAAAACTAAAAAAAGTGGAATAAAAACTGTTTTGTTATTTTGTTTATCAAACACTTCCTCGCCAAAGATAATAAGAGTTCTGATCTCAGAGCAGCCTCAGCATGCATTTTATTCAAAACAGCAGATGAAGTGGATATCTTTTGTTATTCACTGGCATGTTACAGCCTTTGAAACTTGCATCTGTTATCTCCCGTGGTTGGGGTCCTCTCTAAGGGGTGAAGATTACCCTTAATGTGTATTCTAAATGCACTTGTAATTGCATTAGTGATCATTTTAGATACAGCGGCTAAATAGCTCTTTTCACAAAGAGGATGTAATAAATATTGAAAGGACGCACCAAGGCTTTATCCACCATTTTACTTAATTGCTTCAGACTGTGTGACAATGGCGGGTTACTGGACTGTGGCGGACGAGCATTTCACCACGAGACAAACAGAGGATGTATCTATTATCTGAGCCGCGCGGAGGTCGCCGACCTACGACAAGCACGGGGCCGGAGACATTAGAGATCATGTGCAATTTAATCTTCACACAAAATAAAAGGAGGAGGACGGCCGGAGAGGCAGAAGCACAAAAGGAGGCCAAGAAGAATGGACGGCCGTCTCGGACAGGCCCATCCCCAAAGGATCCTGGGCATCTTCTTCTCAAGCCACTCAAAGCCATCGCGCTGTGCCTGATTCCTCTCACTCCTCTGACACTTGTATTAATGGTATTTTGGCCCCGGACTGTAGATGCTGAAAAGCGATTGTGCAGAAGCAGCTGTGTCTCTCTTACTGCCTCTTTCTGGCTCTCTCATACTTTACTAGTGTCTCTTTTACTGACTCCTCCATCCTTTCTTTAGCCCTTTTCTGTCCATCCCCCCTCCACATCTACCACGGACACACTTTCTCTATTCTCCATCCATTCGTTTAGTCATTACTGGTCAGTGTCAGCACTTGAAAACTGTTGTGCTTGCCGAGTCGGTGTCATCACAAGTGGAATTAACCATTTTCCCTGTGCCTGATTGCAAGGAGCTCGACTCATTCCAGCACTCCCATACACTCCGTCAAGATCCACTGACAGGGAGAGGGCCTCCCAGCTGCTATTACAGCATGATATAACAGTATATGTGAGCTGCTCTTTTGATATTTCATGAAAAAAAGAAAAAAAGAAAAGTGTTGAAAGAAAATACTTTTAAAAAAATCTAGCTTTCATTTGGTTTTTTGGAAGAGATTAAGGTCCACAGCTAACATGTTCAAAATTTGATTGACATTTTTGTGCTGTTTTGTCCCTCGGCCCCGCAAGCATTACTCTCTTTAGCATCCTTATGCTTTCACAAGGATACCACAACTCCTTCAAATATATTGTTTTACTATATAAACAGATTGTTGTAACCTGACACACCAGATGGGCTGTTCAAAATTTTCACTGGTCTATATGGAAAGTGTTTGGGAATGAGCAGAACATTTCAAAAGCATATGCAGCCACTGCTTAGAACAAACTATCTCAAAAACATGTCAACAGTGGAGAGAAAATAGGGGTGTTTTAATGTTATTCCTGTTTTATGTAACAAAAACTGCAGTCCAGATCTAATAAAACTGCTGCTGAAGCTGTTAGCATCGATGCTAATCTCTGTATAAGCAGCCACTTCGTCTCGCTCGTAGATCACACCTCTTTCCACTCCAAAGGACTATGAATGAGCTGTGCTGCTTTAGGCCACTTACAATTGCTGTACAATGTCAAGATGGATCTGCATGACTATGATTGACAGAATGATTGTCAAATCACCTGCCAGGTAGGATTTTGAAAAGTCCTGCCCGTTCCCAAACACTTTCCATCTGACCAGATGGACAAGTGAAGTATATTCAACAGTCCATCTGATGTGTCAGGTTATAGAAATGCTCTGAGGTCATCAACTTTCCCCAACCCTGGGAGTTATTTTGGAAACTGGAGAATTGCCCAGTGGCACAATGTTAACTGGAAAGCACCTGGAGCAAACGTCCGCCAAGGTAGCTCACATATTGCTGTTACATCTATAAGCAATAGTTCCATGATAAAGTTACCATCATAATAGGATTGACCCTGAAAACCCACACCTAGCACTCAGAATCATGTTAATGTCATAATTAGTTAGACAGTTACTGAGCAAAAATGATTATTGCCAATGGTGGTTATCTGGATCATCACCAAAATCTTACAGTATAATTTTTAAATTGGGCCATTACCAACATCTCCTGATAAATTCTGGAAACTCTGTCCACTAGTTTTTGGGGGATCTTGCAAACAAACAATCAGACAAACAAACATAGGGCAAAAACATAACCTCCTTGGTAGAGGAAACAAATTCATGAAAAAAAACCCTGGATCCACATTCATATTTAAATAAGCACCCAAATCTAATCACTTATCCTTATGTCATGACCAACAAACCTTAAAAGTGGCATTGCAATGCATTAAAAGCATCTCAATATATTTCAGAAATTGTGGGAAAACTGCCATATCTTGCAAAGTCAACAAAAACTTTCCTGTATCTGTATTTGCATCACCACAAAAATCTATCCATATCTTACTTGTGCCAGGTATTTCCTCGAAATTAAATCAAACTTCATTCATGACTTTTTGAGTTGTATTGCTCAAACAAACAAAGCAATAAGTACCATCTAAAACAGATACCTCCTTGGTGGGGGAAAATAATTTCTTTTTCAAAACTCAAAGATAAAGAGCATTTTTCCCTTTTCATTGTTCAACAGCCTTCCTTCAGAATAATTGTAAGTATATAGCCCACATAAACAAAACTATTTAAAGCTCTATAAGAACAAAAAAATGCTGATGTATGTGAGAAAAAGTCATCATACCACTGAGCACTGACGTAACCACTCTTTCTTATAAAATATGACTCAGTCAAAGCTTTAATGTTAATCCCAGTGGGGCAGTTAAATAACATGTAATCAGTCATCCTCAGGTACAGAGACATGGAGATGAGTGAGAGTCACAGGGACATAAGGCCTATGAAAGCATCCACCAGATTTGTCCTGATCTGAAGGGATAACATGCAAAAGTATCGGTGCCACCTCAAATAAACACAGCTTACTGTGTCGGATGATGAATGTAATTCCTTGCAGATAAAAAAAAAAATCATAATCGCAGACAGGGATTAAAATCTTAATATCTTGTATTTAGGCTTTCACTGGAAGTAATCTGTTGTCTGATCTGTCGGGTACATTTCTTGAGACGTATGAGAAGATCATGAAATTGCATGTGTAATACAATCTGCTTTTTTCATCCTTTATTTTATTCATGTTCTTCCAGAAGATTACAAGATTTGTAGAGATTTGATCTGACCCCTGTACCACTGCTGTAGGTGGCCTTGACATTAAAGTCAAAATGAGAACTTTAAATAAGCATTACCACCCGCATCAGCTTTTCTTTTTCTTTTTTCTTCACAGCAAGTGCCCGGGAATAGATGTAACGCTCATATGGTCGGACACAGGAGAGAAAAAAAAAAAAAAAACAGGAATACAAGGGTCTTTCAGTTAATGTATCATCATCTGAGTGGGTTTGGATTGGAGTTATTAGAGTATTTCACTTCATTGCATGACCTCCTGTTCCTCCTCAGATCATGAATCCTATTCATTACCCAGTCCTTCTGGAGTGCCCGCCTTTATAATATTACTCAATTTATATTCTGAAGCGGGCTCCTGGGAGAGCGATCAGCGCTCCGAAACAGCGACCCCCCTATAACCCAATCACAATATTTAAAGGGCAGCAAAGAGCTTTTTAATGCGCGTCGTAGATAACCATTTAAAGTGGATTGCTTTGGTTTAATATGACCTTAACAGGCTGGCAGTCACATGTGAAGAATGAATAAGCTAATAGGAGAGACGACAGGGAGAAAGAATGAAATCAAAAAGCAGAATATGAGAGATTTGTTTCAATGCAAGCTGGCCTCTTGACGGCCACTGAGAGGAGCATGATAGAGAATCACAAGCGTGTGAATGAAACAGGACAGGCGATGAATGAAGCTACTGCTGGCGTTTCTCCTTCCCCTTTTCCCAGAGTATGAACTGCTTTATCATAATAAAAGACAAGACAGGTATAAATGACACATTTACATTCTCCCATCAAAGGGAAACTTGACTCAATCTGGATGAAAGCAGCTGTGGATCTGGGTTTTTACCCACTGTGCTCTGCAGGGGGAGAGGCACTTACAGGATGATATAGAGGCAACATGGATGTTTGTTTGGACGTGTGATAAATGGATTTAAGGTGGAACACTGCACAATGTAAGGCACAGTCCTACAACTTTTGATGTGAAGACATGTCTGCAACATTTCTTTCTCAACTATGTGTGTACTCCATAATATGCAAAGGATTATTTCACATTTTAAAATAACAGAACAACAGCCTTTCCTGTGCTTGAGTACACTGTGGCCCATTTTGAGACCTAAAATTGATCTGAGGTCAACTAAACCTTTAAATAACCGAATCATTAGACTCAACTCCTTTGTTTTCATAGAAATATGTTAAGTGTTGTTCCTGTTATTTGTTTTTACACTCTTTATTTTTAATTATGGATAAATTATTATACTCTGGAACCAAGTGTTCGGATGTTAAACAAAGTGTACCTTGTTATTCACCTTGCACAGCAACTGGACTTGTCTGATTCAATGTCTGTAATCTGGCAAGTCTATCATGCCAAGCTCCAATTTGCAATAGCTGTGCTCATCCCAAAGCAGCTTGACCCCATCAGTCCTTCAGAAGAACAGGAAGGAGCTGCGAGCAAGATGGCAGCAGGAAGTTACAGCTCATACAGAGATTAGCATATTCGCTAATAGCTTCAGTAACAGTTTTATCTGTTTTGACAGCATTTCTTTATCAAACGTCAGACAAATAACACAGAAAGCACCACTGGATTGAAAGGATATTTTTGCTCAACCTCTATCATTGTTTGATGATAGTTTGTTCTACATTGTGGCATATACTTCGTCTTTTACATTGCTGTGGCAGTAGCACCAGACTACTACATTATCTGATTGGTACAAAATAATCATGATTGACTGAGTTATTGACTAATCCCCGAACACTTTCTAAGAGCTCTTTCCCAGACGAACTAGAGAAACATAGATTGGTTCATCCAGTGTGTCAGGTTACCTTATTAATGTAACACTAGTAAAACCATAAACACACCTCTGTTAATCAGTCAAATGTAACTTAATCATTTCAGTTTACTGACTGAAATGTTAGTTAAATCTACTGGCTATTTAGTTGTTAGTTCTGGGACCTGAAAATGAAAGTTAGTATTGCACGATCATCTTAACTGTGATTGCAGTTATGCAAATGTTTCTCTTATTACCTTTGCCAAGGTCTTTGGCATCTTTGGTGTTCGTCTGTTTATCCATATCACAGACAGATTTTGATCACATTTTCAGGAAATTTTTGTCATGGCACAAGGAGCAAGTTATTTGATTTTAGTGGTGATTCAAATCCAGATGTGGATCCAGGATTTTTTTTTCACCGATTTGCTAACTGTGGGAGATGCCGTTTTCCACATTTTTTGCAAATAACTCGTGGCAACATTGAAAATGACACGGCAGGGGTTTTGCTGTTGGAGCACTTCTAGTTGTTAATGAACTCTCGCAGCCCACCTTCAATTCCTCTGCCAGTAGTCCCTTACCCACAACTTGGGAAGACCTGCAGTAGAAAACAACGGCACCTACATTCAGAAGACCATTGAAGCAAGTCCCTGTGGTATGCCAAACACTGTAAGTCAGATTTTTATGAAAGGTAAGACCATATTGTGCTGACAAACTGCTTTTTAAATTAATTTAACCAACCCTCGCCTTGGTGCCCTAGGCAAGATTTCAGGCTCAAAATAAAAATACAGAAAAACTCACATCATCTATATTTTTTACCTGTGTGGGGTTATGTTTAATCCATGACAGTAGAGACTATTTATAGAGATGTGGTTATGTCTTCTCAGTTTCTTTGATAACATTAATAAATATTACAATGAAAAAGTAATATGTTAAACCAGTAACGATCAATCTCATTTTTCTTCTCCTTTTCTTCTTTATCTTTGGTACTTTTTTCACCAGTGTGGTGCCAGTGTACCCTTGTGGACAGCTGATCCCCATGGATTTGCATATACTGCAAAGATCCAGCTCTGCCCTGTCATATGCCTGCTAGCACAAAGTGTGTTGGCACAAAGGGCAAGTATATATTTTCAGCTTCCACCTAAAGCAGCTGTTGTCTTTATGCCCAGTGCTTACACTTTGATCATCTACTCCAATTTGCACCCAGTGGTGTGTTTGTCTGAAAATTACGAGTGTTAAAGCATTAACCTGCTGTTGTGAATGCTGCCTTAATATATGCTCACAGACATTATTACAGGCAGTCCAGTGTGTTTTATGAACTGGATATAGACAGAATAGAAACAATGATACCAACATGGATAATATGAAAAACTGTTATTTGAAATTCATTAAATGGTTGATTCATACACATAAACCTGGTGACACGTCCTTAACTGGATGTTTATTAATTAATAAGGCCATAGTGTTCTGCTTATGTGAAAGAGTTCAGTGTTTTGAATGATTTGGAATGAGTCAATGAAGCACAACTTTAATCTAAGCTTCCAATTTTTCATACAGTCCTGTGTGTGTTCTGTGTTTGCTGGCACAGTAAAAAGTAATGAATCAAATGAGCTAACCAAAATTACTAACAATAAACTCCATTGTATAAAGTACAAAGTGTCTACAGCCACTGCGCACTGCTTGAAAGTAGAATAAAGGCTTAGGCTGCAGTTGTTAAGGTTCATGTGACAACAAAAACACTTTGCATAATCAGAAACACAATTCATCAGGTTTGAGCTCTATTTAAAAAGGTTTTTTGGAATTTTTGTGCCTTTATTGGTAGGAGAGAATGCCAGTGGATAGGCCTGTGAGAGGGGGTGAGAGAGAGTAGAGGAAGGCACTCTGTAAACTGGCCACAGGCTGGACTCAAACCCAGGCCAGCAGAAGTAAGTACTGTATATGGGACATGCCTATACTAATCACTCTGCCAAACCTACACCCCATGACATCTAAATTTAACCCTTTATTTTCCCTTTATGTTTATGATCGTCATTGACATGACCAGAAATTTTCTTTAGACTAGTATGAAAATCCAGTGTAACTTCAAAGAAGCCTGGATTTTGCCATGTGAAACACAAAAGGCATTTAAAACTATAAAAAAGGCATAATATAGGCTCTGTTTGGTCTCACTGGTGCCCCGAATGATTACACATACATTGTTTACCTGCATCTCTAAAGTTTTAGATCTTTACGATGTTTCAGCCCTCTGGGGAGAGCCATGTTTATAGGCTCACACTTTTGTCAGGACAAAATTGTTTCAGGTCAGACTATCCCTAAAATCAGAAGTACAATATTTGATTTCAGAGATTTTGCACCAAGGGTTCACAATTAAAAAATCCATGGGAAATTATTTTTGGTATCATATCACAGTAAAAAGGCAGCAGTAATGTAATTAGACCTCTTGTTTGAACCTTCGTGTAACCATTCAGATACTCCAAATTTCTTCTTTTCTTTTCTTTTCTTTAAAGTAAAACCCAAAACAAAACAATGAAATGATTTTAAAGCATTAATACTTGTAAAATGTTTTGTCACTATAATCCATATCACCCCCAAAAGAAAAAGCCACAACCACATTTTTTCAAGTTTAAAGCTACAAATATAAGTTGTGAAAGAAATACTTTTGCAAAATACTAGAGTATTTAAACTTTTCCTTTGACTACAAATTTTCATTTTTAGCTTCGTCCTTAGTTCCCTCATTAAGTCCTTGTATGCCAGTGTTAGTCCTGTATCTACAATCATTCCCTATCAAACCAGACCCTCCCTGTTTGTGCCACTCTCCTCCGTGTTATTATTGGCTCAGGGGTGATATTTATCTGCGTGTGATCTCTGCATGGTGCTCACTCAGCATCGCTGAAGGCACATGCAGATCATCTATATTTAGATGTCCTTGACATTAATCACAGTCCATAACCAAAGGCATCATTTCATCTTAAATCTGGCTGAACAGGGCATTTTCAGCCAAATGAAAGAGTGTCGTGCCCTCCGCCTCTTTCATTAGAAAAAAGCACACAGACCCTTTGAAATTGACAGGCATCAACATTGACGAGGGAGGTAAATTAAGCATGGATGTAATTTATTGATATATGAACTTTTATTTTTATTTAGGGTGCTTTGTCATAGTAGGAGGAAGAGACACACAATACAATCTGCATGATTGAATGCAGCATCCTAAGAGGGGGAATTAAAGGCAAAATAAATGACCTTGTTGATCAGACAAAAAAAGCTAGGACATAAAAGCTATTTGCATGAGCTTGATTGATATCTCGCCATGGATTGTTTTGTCAGCTGCTGGTCAAAAATTGCAATAAAAATGAAGTGCTAAGTCAGTTTTTCCTCTCTTTTTAAAGATTTTAATTAGTAAATGAACTGCTCTTATGGACGCATGATTGATGCCCTGATAGCCTCTCCATTCAGTGTGAGTGAGCGAGTGTGTGAGCTCTGTGTGTGCATGCAAGCATGTGAATGATGCAGATGATATATAACGATCCTTTTAAAAAGAGCGGCCAAATGAGGAACAACCATTACATTAGTGTTTCAGATGTGATATAGAGGCTCGGGTCACTGTGTCTAACTGGTATTAAATACTAATTGGACATATTATGTACTGGTAGCTTGTCAAAACAAAGGCATTTGATTTAAGTGATCGCGTAAGTGCCTTTGGGCTAATGTCAAAAATGCATTTTATGGCTCAGTAATGTGTTTTTTAACAATGGCGGGTGCATTATTTCCATTTTTTACCATGGAAAGACAAGAAATGCACATTAGATGTTGGAATATGCACCATAAATCTTCAATTTCTGGTGGTTTTTAAAGTGTCTCACAATGCACTGCTGTTTAGTCAAGAGTATTCAAATGGCTACAAGTAGCAAATGAGGTAAAAGGAGATATTTTCCCTCCCATTTTGTCCGTTTGGGAACATTGAATGTGCAACTTAGCCTCTCTAGATGCTGATTGTACATTGGATGAGTGCTTATAGGGATTGATACCCTCATAGTGAGATGCTATTGGTCACAGAAGAGCTGGTATAAATCATCCACCAGGTGCTGATATACAAACTAAATGATAAATGTAAGAGCTAATGACGAAAACAATTATTTGGTCTTTTAACTTTTTTTAATCTCTGTGTAAAATGGAGCAATTTTAGAGACAGAAATGGTGACAAATAACAGCAAGAGGCCGTGAAACGCTGCCGTTCACACTTTCCCAGATTAACGTCATTTGTATCAGTTTAGCGCCAGAGGGGCCAAACTGCATGATGAAGGAGATCTGAATCAGCCTTCGATAAAACGGAGAGGGAGAAAGAGGCGAGGAAGTGTGAAAAAAGGGAGGACAAGGGACATAAGGATGCATTTCTCAGTAGTAGTCAAGAAGGGGGGATGATTCCTGGGTCAAAGGTGAATCTGAGGCAACAGAAAAAGGAGAGCACATGACCTCCTGAGGCTGCTATTGAGTAACAGCTCCAGTGTTAAAACCAAGGCCATGACTTGCCAAAAAACATCCACAGAAAATTGAATCCTTTTATATTGAAAGAAAATCCAACCGAAGACAATGAAATGTTTATTTTTAGATGAGCGCAGCATAATAAAGGCACCCCAAACAAGTTCCCTCCTTAGCCGATAAAATGTGACAATGTGCTTCAGGAGGAGAGGGCTTGTAATGGCAAAAATTAGATAAATTGCACAAAGGGTGCACCTGCAGTGCCCAAAAATGTAAATGAGTGCCCTCTGGAGTGTCTTTACATTGGACAACACAGGCCATACTCCTTTATCAGAAGCTTCATCAGTTGACAAAACTGTAAGTCAAGCTTCCCTTCTAGTGGACAAAAACATGATCAAGTACTCTGTGTGGGGCCCTCTCATCAGACAAAACATGAGAAATTGCCCCACAGTGTGTTCTCCAGTGGACAAAACAAAAAAGTCCCGTTTAAATTGTCTTTGGGTCTGCATGAGGTGCCAAAGTGCTCCAGAGGGCCTTTGGAGTTGTCGAAAACACATAAATGGCTCTAAAGTTTGTCCTCCAAGTGGACAAACATAATTAGTACAAAGTGCAGGTGTGGCTGGCCCATAGTGGGCAAGTTCACTGCCCTCCTTAAACCACATAAAAAAACAGAGAGAAAGGAGTTTATCGTGTCAGTGTAAGTTATAGTATTATTGTCCAATCAGCAGCATTAATATCAGTGTGATGTCACAGTCCAACCAGCAGCCCCACCCTCTTGGGCCAATTCAGTCAGATTGAAAATCGTCCCAGGCACTCTCGTAGACTTACATCCTTTTTCCAAATGTTGGACCCATTTCTTTGGGCTCCAGGAGGGCTTACCCCAACGTCATTTCATCATACACACTGATGGGTGCTCGCTCAGACAATATGCACATCACACTCACGCATCAGGATACCACAACTCCATCATTTCATTGAGGAAATAACAGTTCAGTCATTGTAACAGTGTGGATATACTGGCCAATATGAAGCTGTTGCTGGGGACTAGGGCTGGATTTAGGGGGAGGGCCTGGAAATGAGCTAAACCTGATGCAGAGTGAGAGGATTCAAAGTGAAACATGAGTGTTTTTTTTTTTGGTTTATCAGTATTTTATAAAATTACTGTAAATAATAACATAAGTATCATTCTGGATTGTTTCCTTGTTGTTCTTTTGCCATTATTTTCATATGTTTGCTGTATATTTTACGTTTTTTTTGTTGCCATGTTTTGTCGTATCGTCATTGAATGTACATAAATACATATACACTCAGACTAAGGATGGAAAGAGAAAGCTAGATTCCAGTTAAGAATTGATAACAACACTGAAACAAAAACAAAAGAGAATGCATTGAGAAAAGACAGAAAGGAAGCGTGGGGAGGTAGCAGTGCACAATGTGCAGAAAAAGTACTCCATGGATGTGTGTGAGGAGTACAAGCTTGGACTCTGCTTCAGGAAGTTATTGTCAATAAAAATGAATGTCTGGACATGGTCTAGTGTAATAAGCTGTAACATGGACACCAAATGCTGTCGGCAAACAAAAATGCTTTAGTTCATGTAAAATGGGTTAAGTTTATTTATAGTAATCTCAAAAAACATCTTATGTTGTTCATTTACAATTGTTTATAATGAGAACCCTGTCGAAAATTCAAATTAGTTTTTATTCTTTTCTTGTAATTCTGCACTGTTTTAAGTATTTGTAACATAACAATGACAAATACTTGCCAGAATTGCGTATTTTTATTTCTTATTAAAAATGGTTAAATAATTAACTCAAAATGTAAATTCCTGTCTCATTTATTGACAAAAAAGACCAGGCAGCCTGTTATAATAATAGTTTAAAAGGGTTTAAGAATTTGGGCCGCCCTGTTGGGGCCAAAAGGAAATACAATTTGAATAATGAATTTAATTTATGGTAAACTGAATTAAGGAGAGAATATTAATTTAAATCATCTGTTGCTATGAATTTGCTTGCCTCCGTAATTGTCAATATTTTATTCTGCATTTATTTGAATTAATTTCTAAAAAGTAAAAGGACTGAATTTTTGTTTGCTTACAACGACAAATTTACCGTGTTAATATTCACCATTCTGCCCATCCCTATGTATCCAATAGCTGCCTGCTACAGGTAATTAAACGTGATTATTGACAGCTGGTTAGAATATTGAGAGTGAGAGCGGAAAAGTTTGTTGACTGCAGAGCAGACACGCTGAAGACAGTGACTTTTTCATTTAGTTTTATCCGTAAAGTAACATTCGTAAATCCTTTCTTTTTTTTTGTAAATAAACCTTTGAAGTTACACTGGATCTGCAGCTGCTTTTTGTTTGGACTTTGTGTATTAGACCCACTCAGCAGTGGTTCATGGGAAGCTCAAAGCTACTACACTAGTCAACAAACTTCACCAGAATAAGACTGGAGGAGCACGCCGGAGATGAGATCGTCCGGTTCGTGAGTAAGTGTTTTATTGTGGAACCACTTTTTTGTATTTGGGAGGTTGAACAAGAAAACCAAATCAAACAATGCATTGTGACCCAGTAATTTTAACAATCTGACTTTTATTCATTATTATTTAACCAATTAAATGGGTCATCTTAGCCAACACCAAAACTGTTATTGCTCTCCTACCCCCCAAACTGTGACAACTGTCATTCGAGATGTCTTTCAGGTTTATAAAATATGACCAAGTGGCCACGGCACCTTCTGAGAGGCAGATAAAAAACATAAATGGCCAGTGCTCTTCCAGTGAAAAAATACTATGATTGCAAGCCGATCTTACAGTAGATTGAACAGGACAAAGTGGTTTTCAGGATGCCGTCCAATGGATAAACCATGACAAGGCAAGGTAAGAGGCAGTGTTGGGGAAGTTACTTTTAAAAAATATTGTTTGCTCGTTACTCGTTACTTCTGAAAAAAGTAACTTGTCACTTTACTTAGTTACCCTCTATGAAAAGTAACTTTTCAAGTTACTCGTTACTTTTCCGTTACTTTTACATGGCTTGATCATGGACAGAACCCCGTATCTATTCCTAAATGTGAAGGCCTACAAAAAGTTCTACTACAGAGAACATAATAGTTTTTTTGTGCTCTTTATTTTACAAAATGTCACATACCCTGTGGAATGAGAGCTCCTGCCCAGTGTTTCCACATTTTGCTTCTGAAATAAGCAACCTGGTCAGTAAAAATAAGCCCAAAATAAGCAACCTCCAGCTATTTCCTCTCCTAATGTGATATACTACTTTTTAAAAACAGAAGTCTACATAAAGTGAGTTAATTTTCGTCTACTTTACATTTCAATATCACAGCGCTAAGTATCTATTCAAGAAAAGACCGTCACTTATAACAAGCAGACCTGGCAACTTTGGCTCTGGAGCATGCGCCATGTACGTGACTGTGTTTGGGGGTGTGCATGATAACCAGGAAATGAGTAAGTGGACAAACTGCCTACCGCAGTTGTGTTTTCCTTTATGCAAGGAGCTGGAAGATAATCAGAGGGATTCACACAGACTTAAGAGCCCCAAGAAGCAACTGCACGTTTAGAAACAAGCTCAAAAACCACAACCCACGGCCGTGACTCACGAGATTTTCGGCCCTTAGACGCTTATAACGAGTGGACTTGGCAACGCTGCTCATGTCTGTGCGAGCAGCTGAGAAGGCAGCTACAGAGTTAGAACTGTCTGGGGGAAATGTAACGTCCCGCTGCATTAAAAAAGGAACTACGTTTCGTTACCAAATTTTCAGCAGTAGCGTGTTACTTTACTTTTTACCCGAAAAAGTAGTTTCGTTACTGTAACGCGTTACACAGCACTGGTCAGAGGTGCTCTCCAAGTAGACTAAGCATAACAAAACACCCTACTGGGTGCCATTCACTTTGTCAAAATCTAATGAAGTGCCAAGAAGGTTGCTCTACCTTTGGAAAAGTCATGGTTAAGTACCCTGAAGGATGCCTTCTAACTTGATAGAATGTGATTGGGTGAACTCTACGCTGACCCTCCAGTGGACAAAACAAGTGCCCAAAGCCTTTCCAGTGGAAAAAGCAACACACAGAAAAAAGCCCACAGGGATGCTCCTTCAATGGAAAAATGTGCAGAAGGTAAATGTAATATGCCCTCTCAGCACGTAACACAGGACAAATAGGGTGGGTAAAATCTGATGATGGATCCTCCCAGGTGCCATTCTGGTGGACAACACAGAAATAGGTGCCATTTGGGTGCGTTCTCATTTGACAAACATGATAATATACTGTACCTCACAGGGTGCCCTTCAAGTGGACAAAGTGTAATAGAATGACTTCCAGAGAGCCTTTGAGAAAATGCCAACAAGAATGCTCCCTCAGTAAAAAACACACTTTAATAAGTGCCCTACTGGTATACATAGCATTATACAATTTTTAAAAAGCCATACTAAAGAGGCTATGAGGAGTTTCTAAAAAATTACAAAAAAGTCTCACTTTTAGATATATGCCTGATCGAAATACACACTTTAAGATGAGTTTTATAGCATCAAAATAGGTTATCTATAAATGCTATCCTTAGCCCCGTGGTCGGGTCGGACAGCCGGCTACAAATCTACAATACTGTTTTCCAAAAATTGCTTGTTGTCACTCATCAAAAACTACTGCTACGTAAGATATACATTACCTGGTTGCTTTGCATCCTGTAAGTTGTTGAAAATGAAGTTGTAAAGCAATGCAGAGTTCTGAGGAAGGTCCAAGCTGCATTCATTAGCATCACAACAAACACGCTTTGGCTTTGGTCATGTCTTCTGGTGCGTTCCATTTGTAGTCAGAAGTAGGAATTTCCGGGTTCTGAGTAGGAAACTGCAACTGGAACGCAGGGCGTGCTAACAGCAGCTAACAATAGCCTGGTAGATCGGCATGTTTTTCTCCGACTTCAACTGGAACGCCGATGAGATGTAGTCAGTCCCAGTTCCGAGGTTACTGGAACGCAGCATTACAACAGTCGTCACGCGTGCTCATGGGTAGCAGAGTCTTAATGTCGCCGCAAATAGATTCTCCTCATAGCACCTTTAAGGATATGGGCTGCCCAACCTGCGAAAAACTTGCATGTTATTACTTTATTTTAAAAAAAGGTAAATCTAACCTGGATTTCTTACCATTTTAGTATCTTTGCCCTAACCTCCAAACATCCCAAGTCAGCCACTGGTCATTTATATTAATAAAGTGCAAGGGGGCAAACTGCCTGATGAAGGACATCAGAATCAGCCTTCAGTAACACAGAGAGGAGTGAAGGAGGGCAAGTAAGTGTGAAAGAAGGGAGACAAAGTAGGATGTAAGGATGTGTTTGTCAATTGTGTTTGGAGAGGAAGGACGATTCGAGGGTCAAAGGTAGATCTAAAGCAACAGAAACAGGGGGGCGGTACATTTCCTCCGGCCACCCTTAAATAACGTCCACAGGCCCAAGTTATTAACCTCTTTAAAGCCCATGGAGCAGAGGAGCGCGAGCCTGCAGTCGGACCTGGTTGCGGTCAGGGGACAGATAGCAGAGATAATAGAAGTGCACATGGAGGAACGATGTACGGGTGTATCAGGGGATGAAGGAGAGGGAAGCGCACGCAAGAGAAGGACCAAATAAAAGGAGAATAATCCCAGGCACAGATAATCAATGCTGAGATGAAGAGAGAAGGACGAGAAAGGCACTTGAATTTTGTGCAGTACTTTCTTTTTTTTTGTTTTATTTGTAATGGAGTTTATGATGTGTTATTCTTACCCTGTGCAGGCGTTGTGAGACTGCGTGCAGCTCTGAGGGGTGCTGCCGAGGCTAAGGATGCTGGTTCACGGAGGGTTCACCCATTACCCGGGCCCTGCAGCCAGCTGGGGGGCTAACCAGGATGATCAGCGCGAGCCACAGCCTGCACAGGCCCCAATGATTTTCACATCAAGCCGCCTGATGTACAGCTCCACCGTCTACCAATCGCTCTCCCATATCGATCCCCCCTTAAATGAGCCTTCCCCGCTTTGTACCATGAGCAATAATTAAAAAAGCAGCACATTGATTTTAACTAATATTATGAGAGATCAGGATGTGCACATGCTTACAAAACAGCCAAGGCGCTTCAGCAACCATCGGCAGCAGAGGAAAAACAAAGCGGTGCAGGGAGAGAGAGGGGAGGGGGTGAGGAGTTGATTAAATTCAAGGTAACAAAAGGATGCAAACATACGAAAATCACTGCAAAAGTCTTTAGTTTGAGTTGTAAAACACATACGATGATGCTAAAGGCTCAGTGAAGACATCATGTGCTTTAAAGCTTATTCAGCCTGTGGATGCATTTAAATTCCTTTATGCAGCATATGTTACAATAAAGGTGATAAGGGAAAATCTAATGGGCAAGAAAAGACTCAAAATTAGGGTTTGTGAGAAATAAAATAAATACGGTAAGATCTCTTAAAATGATTTTAAAAAAATGAAAATGAATGAAAAATCCCATAAACTAAGGAAGAAATGTTGAGTAACGATATGATTTTCAGGATACAATTCAAAATTGAATCTCTCTTGAGTTTTCATGTCTAATTACCACTAACAACGAGGTTATGTCTTTGCCATCATTTGTCCATTTGTTTGTTTGTGAGCAAGGTAATCGGGGAACCACAAGAAATTTTGGGTCCTATAGAAAGATATCAGATCGGGCCCTTTCCCAAACCAGCTCTGCACGGTTCTCCAAACCAGCCATCCATCTTCTGCCACTTATTGGGGCAAGGTCACAGGGGCAGCAGGTCAGCCCAGACCTCCCTCTCTCCTCAAACCAAGCATGTGCAAATCAATATACAGATATGAAAAACAAAAATGAAAAATGGGGGACAACAAACAAATCTAACAGCCAAATTATTCTGTTTAAACATACAAAGCAGTCTGGCATTTGGACCCATTAAGCAATTTCAAGTGTATTTTTTCACTCAGAATCAGTCTCCATAATTATCTGATGTTTTAAGCATGTATATTTCAAATATGCAGAGTATTCATTTTTCCTGCTGTGTAACATGTTGAATCTAAAATAGTACAGCAAAAGTATTAACAAAACTAATGTCCTCTGATGAAGTGTTTATATGAATGTTATCTAAAAGAAGTTTACCCATGCATAAGTTATCTGAGTATTACTTGTTTTGCTTCTAGACAAGAAAACTTTGTGTTTTTGGATTGTAAAGAGAAAAAAGATCTTTGAAGACCTAAAGCAAAATATCTGACAATTTGACATATTTGGAAATACTGTCTGTAGAATATTTTGATGGCACAAAAGAGGGTTGATAAGGTTTCAGTGGTGATCTGTTTCTCTTTTGTGATTCATTGAAATTGTGCCATAGGGCAGTTTTCCACCAATAACTTGACTAAGAATGTCAGAATTGTCTTGCTTGAGGATTTTGCACACTGAGTACTTCTATCTTCTTGTTTAGAATCTCTCAACACACTTTCATTTATGCTGCATTTACCTGATATGTCCAAATGAACATCGTGTTTCAATTATCTGAAAGATACAGTTATAATTGGATGTATTACAGAACAAGACCTTTTTAAGTAATCTATCACAGAAAACAAACAAACAAATGCAGGCAAAAACATGACCTCCCTGATGGAGGTTGAAAGAATGTATAAACAATAAAATGAATGTTCTTTTTTTCTTGCAGGGTCCTTTAACATGATGAACCTTCAAAATTCCTATGCAAATGTTTTTTCAAGAGGTTATTAAGTGCATCTCAGCAAGAGGGTTGCTGATTTGACCCCCTGAGTAAATCTCCTTTCCTTGTGGAGTTTGCATTTTCTTTCTGTGCATTTGTAGGGTTTCTTTGGTTTCCTACAACAGACCAAAACATGATCTTCTGATGAATTGGTGACTCTATATTGCTCTTACACGTGAGTGCATAAATGCTTGTCTATCTTCCTGAGTTGACCCTGTGATTGGCTGGCAACCAGTTCAGGGTGTACCCTTTCTGCTGCTGTATTGCTGTATTTAAAATTCTGAATTCTTATCTTTGGTTGTTTATTCTCATTTACCTCTTTAGTGTATGTAACACAGATTATATCCACTTTGTAGTACTGCTGTACATAAATATCATTGTCTGAAAACTTAAAACTTTTTGAATATCTTTTCTAGACCTTCAAACAATCATAATAAAGCTGAATAAAATAATTTGACAATGAAATTCAAATGTACCATGGGTCAGTCATTCAGTTGAGTTGCCAATATGTGGAAACAGATTTCTCGTCTGGCAGTTTTGTATATGTTTTCTAACCATTACAACCTATTCAATTCTTAGACTATACAGACACAATATAAAATAAAATTTTAATCCACTTGTCAGGATTTAAAATGTGTGCTTATAACTCTAATTTATAGCTCTAACTTTGGTACTTTTTGAGATAACCATGCAGAACTGGATAGGAGATTAGCGCCATTCATTTAAATGGTGAGCACTTTTGTTGATGAAAACTATACAGTGTATTATATGGCTTTAGTATTAGCAGTGTGTTAGTATAAGTATTGTATGAATCAACTGTATGAATTCTACAATAGGCCTCAACTCTCTCCCTCTAACTCACTTACAAACACAAATATGCATGTACACACTAGCTAGATTGGTAAATATGAAGAAAATACATTTGTTAAATAAATGAAAGTTTAGTTAAAAAAATACTTTTTGTCATGCATTTTTATGAAAACAAAATTAATTGTGTTGCAGAAATTTCAGGAAATCCATTCATACTCAGAATGACCCTAAATGAGCAAGTCAACCAGCTGGTTGACCTTTATATACGATTCTGATAAGGTAGTCTGAAAAATAAAACCTGAAATTTTACCAGCAAATAATTTAAATTCGTCAAGTCCACAGATAGTCTTGTGAAATCCATACAGCCTGATGATGTATACACAAAAAACAGAAACAACAGATTAAACAGACCATGAATATTATTTCGATCATTATGCAATGTTGCTAAGTCTCACAGGGCTTTATAAAGTGCATGAAGCAACGAAGACACCACCTTGAATCAGAGTCAGAATACTTTATTAATCTCAATGTGGGATTTTGGTTGTATATTTGCTCTTACACACCATAAAGAAGGTAAAAAAAAAAATCAAGATTCAACATTAAATAAGATGCAAGTGTAGATTTGAAAAGAAATATGCAAAGAAATAACCAAGCATGGAATCTTTTAATAAATAGTAAATAAAATACTTATGAAACATTAAAACATAAATAAAGTAAAATAAATGCACAGTTTATGGGCTTTGACAGAGGATACCTAACATTAATCAGTTGTGAAGGTAGACGGCCACAGTTTGTTTTTCTAAAGTTAAAAAAACTCTTCTTCTGTTGCAGTGCCTCCATCTTCAATGACACTTTGAAAGAAAAGAAAGTAAAAACACTAAAGTGTCGCGAGCAGAGCCCTCTGTGTCCTCTGTTTCACTGCGCTTCTGTGAATACTCTGAAAATGTAAATGAGGCTTATGACTTTAAAGCCTCCCTCACACTCACACTCACACTCACTCAGACTCAACATATGCTGCGACACTGCAGATGCTTTAATGTGATAAGTTAGTGTCACACCAGGGAGGGGGTGGGATTCCCCACGTTGCCCTGTAGCCGAGGATGATGGTAGCCCCCAGTGGACGCTCTGCTGTACTCGACCATTGTGGTTCTAACACTGACGGCGAGGGCCCTTAAAGGCTCCCATAAAGTGACCGCGGCTGCTTCCCCCTTAGCTCTGCAGTACACTCACACTGATGCAGGCATCCCATAATCCTTAGCATATGGCGGGTGAGTGTCGACAGGCATGAAATTACATCAAGGGCATTTTTTGATAACTGTCGATACTCGCACAAAGACGGTCAGCCGTATTGACGCCAAAGTCAAGGGCTGAGTGTGTGTGTGGCGTGGCTGTGATGAGGGGCCCGCAATGTCAGACAGATGCCAGCGAGAAGTGATCCAGAGGGAGCCTGATCTTTATTGATATGAGTAAATTGATATTGATAAGCATTTGGATTACTATGGATTGTGTTAAGCAG
The DNA here is from genome assembly GCA_036419115.1 of Scarus forsteni. NCBI lineage: Eukaryota > Metazoa > Chordata > Actinopteri > Labriformes > Labridae > Scarus > Scarus forsteni. The sequence continues at coordinate 8,435,639 of JAZDUH010000040.1, read as the reverse complement.
CGGTATAATAGAGAGCTCCTCCATGAGGACTGAAGTCAGAGAGTCACTTTATGAGATAAGTTTGTAGGAGTGGAGAGTAACTAATTACATTTATACACGTTACAGTAATTTAGAGGCTCTTTGGCGTACTTGTACTCCTTTGAGTGCTTTTTAACCCTTTGAAGCATGAGTGCTTTGACCCTACCCTCTTCAGTGAGCAGATTTATGTGCAGTTCATGTTATTTTGACAAGCAGAGTTCACTTTTATTGAGTTTTACTTTTTGGTAAACACCAAAACAATTCATATTTGAATTAATTTATTGTCCACCTTTGAACGATGGAAAGTTAGTGGAAGATTTCAAATAATAATACCCAGATTACCTGAATAACTTTAAAGGATATTTTCAAACCAGAAGTCTTTTTGATTTTTCTGAACTGAGTACCAGTGTGTTACATCTGAGGTGGGCAATATGCAGCCTGAGCCATATGCAGCCCTCCTACTCACTCACTGGGAAGAAAACCTGACAGATTCTGTCAGGCTGTTGGAAAATTTAGAATTAATTAAGTAAAAGAAAGAAAGAAGAGCCTGTGGATCTGTGAGATGTTCTAATGTCATGACATTGGTGTACAAGACAACGATGCCATTGAAACTGACTTGCGCGTGAAATCTTGTAGTTTATAACAGCACAGAATCAAATGTAATAGAGTTAATATTTAACAAACATTAAAACACACTATCAGACATGTAGTTAGTATTTGGACTAAGCAGAGTGGCAGAACGTTGTGTCAAAAGGTCAAACACATCTACAAACATTTAAAACTGGCTAGAAAGACTACAATTACCATTAGAGTATCATTTTAGCACACAGAAATACATCAGAACCACTTTACTTTGAATATCGTAAACACATTCTGGCATAAGTGTCTTCCATTCTAGGTTGAGTTATTTGAAAAGGTTAACCTGCCTCTGTCACGTTGAACTGGCCTGAGATCAAGTCGTCAAAACTCAACCAGGGAATTATATAGTTTCTACTTTACTATGCCCTACTTTGAGCTTTGCTTTAAAAATCATGCAATTTAATAATCAAGAGAATTTAAAAAGGCAAGATCTCTGGGGCCAAGATTCTTGGGCGGGCCCAAAGCAACAGGCAATTATATGGTCCATTTATGGTAATTTTGTAATATTGATATTGTTTGTGGACTTATTGTTGGTAACTTTAAAGATGACTCATTCAGGAAGCCTTTTTTGGGACTTACATACTTCTGTGGGCATCCCATCATCAGTCTAAATTCTGTTGAGGACAAACGAGTCGTGCAAAGCTAAGGCTGCTCTAATATGCTGAAATCCAGTTTCAATATTAAATGTATTCATCATCCAGTTATACTGATTATTGGTAATGACCCATTTGTTAGTAAAAGCACATTTCAAAATACTTTATTTTTTCTTTTATTGTCAATCCAAATCTTATTAATACAGAAATGTCTGCCTTGCATCAGATCCTCCATAAATGTATGGATTGCTGATGTAAGTGGGATTTATACCCAGGTAAAATATATTGGGAAATGCTGGATTTAAATTTCCTTATTATCAGTAACCTGATAAAAGATTTTATTCGAGATGCACACTGTCTCCTCCAGTTAGTTCAGAAAGAGTTCCTTCCTTTTGTATCTGCTTCACAGCAGTGCAAATGCACAGCACTAACTTGGGGGGCAAACTTGAGTTTGTTTGAACCACATCAGGCACAAGAATGCAGAGTATCTTTGTTTTACTCAGAATCACAAAAATCTTAACAAAGGTGACAAACTCTGGTATGAAAGCCTGCCTTTTTTACTTAACAAGAAACATGTTTGACAAACAGAAAACTTAAAAAAAAATCATATGACAAATGTTTGAAGTGCAGATGGATTATCCACCCCAATAGACATATATTTGTGTATTTAAAAGCTGCTGTTACCCCTACAAAAAACAGCTCCTACTACCCACCTAGGCTCAAGCCAGAGGCCCATTACAGGCATATCAATGTAAATATTTATGGATCTATTTAAAGCCATATTGGATAGTTCACAGATACATCATAATATACACTTACATACAATCCATTTATAATTGACACACATAAATGATGGAATAATCATTCTACTTAATAACATCAATGGTCTTTTGAGAAGGGCCAGAAATATAAAATTACAGTAATTTATACACTGCAGTACATCAAGCTCAGTTGGTCAGTTTTGACCTGCATTTGAGTCTTATGGCTTAAAGTCAGGACTTTGACATTTTCCTGAGCAATTGATGTAGAAATGGGCTACACTACACTTCACATAGCCCCTGAATACTGAAAACACAGAAATGTAAAACTGAAATATGAAAAAATGTTCCTTTATAAGTGCTCTCACCCAAACAAATTTCAAGTTTGAGTCTTATACCATGTTTTGCATTGTGATAATTACTAAAGAGACCATATTTGAAAGTGAAAAAAAGCTTCTAGGATGATCTCCAACAGTGTGGAGGGCCACAGAGGTACTACACTAATTATTAGATCAAAATACAGAATACTACACACTAAAAATTCTCTCAGAATGAACAGTGTATTTTAACTGATATTATATCTACTCTTAAAAATATGAGAACATACAGTTACTCTGAGGTTAGATCATCAGAATGAATAAACTGATTTAAATGTTAATGTGTACTTTTTCTACGTCTTCTGTTGTGTCTTTGGCCACCAGTGTAAGTGCATAACAGTCGTGTTATTTAGCACTACAGCCCAGCAGTACTTGAGTGAAAACAGCCGAACTCAAATAGGGGTAGTAGGAAATCTGACTTTTAAAAAAAAACTTTTTTTAAAAAAAGGAAAAAAGTGCTTTATGAAAAAATAAGCACTGAGTATTTTTATTTTGTTTGCTTGTGTGTTTTGGATATTTGAACATTTCTTGGTGCTTCATTTTCACTTTTGCAAAGCGACTGCTTTGACTTGAGTTCAATATTTTTATAAAGTCTTTCCACCACTGCACGATTTTCCTTGATTCATAATTGATATCTAAAATTTGAGTTTAAGTTCTGCCTTTGCATTTAATTTATTTAAATGAGCGTACTGTGAGCGAACCATGTATAGTTTTGATGCTAAAAGTCATTCACATAAAGTGTTGTTTTACATTTGTTAAGAAAGAGATTAGAAATTCTCCCAGTGTAGCAATGGTTATCAAATGGTGGTTCAGGACTCAAAAGTGGGTCCCTGAGCTGTTTTTAGTGGCTCAGAAATGCGTCCAGATCATTAAAAGTGTAGAGGCTTGCAGTCAAAACACTTTTTTAATTTTATTTTGCTCTGTTTGCCTATAAAGATTTTTTTTATTATTTTTTATTCCAAAATAACAGCTATTTTTTTTTTCTCTTTCTCTCTAAAGATAAGGGGAATTCTTACGATTTATAACATTCCACACAAATCATGTTATTAGTAGAGAAAAAATTAAATGTATGCACATGTCCTCTCAGAGCTTTGTATTGATTTGCTTTTTCTACATTTTTATCTTGTTGTTGTTGTTGTTGTTGTTTTTGCTTTAAAACATTCTGTCAAATCTGAAGTCTAAGAAGCACTTTGAGTTGCATATGTCGTATGTTTTTCATTTATGATGAGGTGGTGGCTTCTGAGGTAACAAGGTACGGACCACTGCCACAATCATGCACTTTTAATAAGAATTAAAGAGACGTATTTAAAATCAATTTCCAATCAACAAAGATTGTGTAATATTTTGTGGCTTTACAGATGTTTTCCCACAATTACAAACTGACAATATGCTCTAAAAATAATAAAGAAATGGGAGGAAATAACAATGTACCAAGACTTAAGAAAATACACTTATTTCTAAGTTCTTTTTACTGGTGTTTAAATGTTAGTGGGATAAATGGAGTTTTTCTGCTGTGATGTTAAATGCCATCAAACATTCAGGGTCAGATCACTTCAAAGACCCTCTGACTGAAGGACAAGTGTTTGTAGTCAACCTCACAGAGAGAGAGAGAGAGAGAGAGAGAGAGAGAGATCTGCATATATGCAATTACAGCATACTATACTGCCACCTAGTGATCACTGAACATATGAATATTTTTCAATGACATGCATCAATCCTGTTCTGTGATGTGATATATTCTCTATAGAAATACTATTGTTTTATTTTCCCCTTTATAGTCCAGTACAATAGAAATATAATAATCATTCTAATCATCATTCAGTAAGACTTTATTTTCCTCTGCATTTATTCAAACAGTGTTGGAAACATTTAAGAAAAGAAGATGTAAATTATCTTATCATGACAATGAGCCTCATTATTGGTTTACTCATTTTCATATTTAGTATATTTTTTACTATGTCAAAACAGGCATCATGTAAACCAAGACAGGACATTTTATTAATTTCATACAGTGCCAAATAGTTATGAATTGTAAAAAAACTATTCATGCAACAACAATATTATGTGCTATTTGACAGAATGCTAGCCATTTAACCGTCTTCAACATCATCAACTATACAAACCAGATTTTTTTAAGCCAAATGCAGTGAGTATTTCTCATTTAAATGAGCAGAACATAGAAAATTTAGACAACATTTGTTACCTCTCTTGTGTACTGATCAATGTCTTTACTGTTTTTATCTTTTAAGCATTACTCTATTACTTTTGTACATTTAATAACTTTTCTTTAGGATGGTTTTGTCTGTTTTACAGAAGTATTTTGAAACATATGCATGTGTTTCACAGCTCCACAAAAATCATAATGTAATAAAAAAAACAAACATTCAATATCACCATTTTTGTTGTCATTTTTCTTCTAACATTTCTTCATATGACCAAAGTGTCAATATTTGAAGTATTTGAGGCAGAGAGTAGTGGCTAGACTTGGGCACCAAGCCCCACTAAATGTAAACCAGTAGAAATCAAGTGTTATCAGAGAAGGATACTATGAGTAAATTTTAAGAAAGTCCCTTATTATTCTTTTTATCAGAAGCAAAAGCAGAATAATGGTTATTAGCCGAATATATTAAACAAGGAGTCTGACTAGTTAACTTTCCTCTCTACATATAGACAACAGACAAGATAAAATGAACATACACATACAAACAAGAAGACAAAAGCACAAAATAGGAATTAAATTTAGTTTAGTAAAATTAGAGATAAGAAAAGAATATGCACAAGATAATATTAAGAGATAAGTTAGAGCTAACAAGCACATGCCTGAACAGACAGTGTGATGGTGAATAGTGCTATTCTGTTAGTTATGGTAAAACAGGTCTTTAAACCAGTGTCCATGTGTCTATGGAAAAGAAGGGACTAATAAATAATGACTGTACATGCTCAGAGGTGCAGGGTTTACATCAAACACAGACTTTTCTGTTTATTCAGGATGGCAGCTTAAATATAATCTTATCATTTGCTGTAAAAACAAAACAAAACTAACTTAAAGTTCCAAGAAAACTCATCTTGTCTCTTTTTATCCTTAATTTCCTTTCAAAACCGTCTGGACGGAGAATCTGAGATAATCTTTTGAGAGTGTCTGATTTAGACAGACAACATCAGTCCTACTTTGACTCGTCAAAATAGATTTTGACTTTGATCAAGGGGCCATATTTGGCCCCTCTTTACATTTCAGTGTGGCTCTCAAGTCGATTTAAAAGACCATAAAACATAAGATAGCAGGATTGAATCAATGCCTGCCAATATTGTCTGTGGAAAGTCAAGCACAAAATTTGAAGACATGAGAACCTGAACAATAAATAAATGTTAAATGATTTATAATAATCTTCTATTACTCATATATCTGTTGTTATTTGCAGGATGAATATATTGTAGTTGGCAAGATTTTGGGTAAACTCTAATGATGCATGACAAAATTGAAGGAAAGAACATGAAATAGCATTTGAGTTATTGTTTAGCACATTTCTAATTGCATTGTGGTTAAAAATAGAAATACAGGTTTCAGTTTCAGTTGTTAGTTTAGTTTACTTTTTTTTTAACCAGAAATTGTAATCCTCCGTATTCTGGTAAAAAACCTTCAATTTAATCTTTTTTAAAAATCTTTTTAACAGATATAATATTAGTAAAAAAAATACTGGCTTTGCAAATTTGTCCTATCTTGTCGCAAAATATCTGCATTTAATATACAAAAAGATGAAAGTATCATTTTTTTGTACAGAAAATTAAATTTATGGGAAAGTCTCTGCCTCTATTAGCAAAGATACATTTCCGGGTTGAAAAAAACAAACAAAACAAACACAGTTCAACAAATGACAGACTTAATAATAAAGAGTGTTAGCATGTGTCTCACCCTTAAATTTAAGGAAACGGATATACATTACCAGATTATAAACACATTAAGCTTATCTTTGAGCTTTACAACACATGCAAACAGAAACAGGACATGGAACGCTCCTGTCCCGTGAGGGGTTCAGAGCTCTTTGGTGAATGAGCAGCAGTTACGTCACAGGGACAGGACGCCTCATTATTTGTGAATGAGCTTCTTCCTGTGCTGCCATGCTGAAGCACTTTGAGACAAACATCACAAAGAAGAGACGAAGTGAGATCCTTTCATTTGTGATGACGAACTGTCCCTTTATATGGTTTCAAATTGTCATTTTTCATGCTAAAGCTTTGTTTCTTTAGTTGTGTTATCTACTTACTAAAACCATAAAGATGAATGGTTTTGTGATGTGAGATGAAGTATCAGTGTCATTTTAAACTTTTGATTCATCCTTCAAGCAATGAAATGAAACTGAAACCCTGTTTTCATAATCAAGAGAATTGAAAATCACCAAAGTTCCGGTCAATTCAAAAAAATTTATTCTAATACTTTTTTTTTGTACTCAAACGATCCATCAGAGACAGAGAGGGGCAGTGCTGTGTAAGCTTCACAAAAAGCTGTCAGTATAGTTGAATACTTTGTTTAAATGTTTTGCCTGTAAAAATCAAAATCAAAATCAGAATCAGAATCAGAAAAACTTTATTGATCCACAAGAGGAAATTTGGTTGTTTTAGTTGCTCTTACCCACAGAATAGCAGGAAGAATACTATTTATGACACAAAATTAGTTTTGTACAAAAAATTGTTTCCAATATGCTATAAATAATCAATGTTGTGTAGCTAATTGCACTGAATCACATTTAAAATTTCATGTTCAACTGAAATACTTTTCATTGCATCCTCAACATTGATGACATCTATGATACTGTTACACATAAATGAATATGCAGAGGTACAAGCAGATTGTACTTTGTTACACTTCAACTTTTTAATTTGTATTGTTTTTAGTTAAGAGAGTTCTTTTCATTTGTTAGGATAAAATTAAGAAGCTCATTTTTTAAAAGAACTTCTTTGAAGGTAAAAATTTAGCTATACTGGGGATAGAAAGTTAAATGAAATGACCAAAAAAAATAAATAAAAATAAATTTGGTAAATTATGAAATGTTTAATTTACAAGATACATCATTTTTTATCATTTCCCCATTCATTTTGAAAGAATATCCTTTCTTTAAAAGTGATATACATCTCTTTCTTCTTCACAAATACGTAAATAAAATAACACAGTATCAGGCATGAATACTGAAACAACACTTTTCTTTTTAGACTTAAGAGGAAGGAAGGAAAAGGAAATGAAGGGGAATGTTGTGTATTGTGAAACAGACACACACAACATTCTGTCAGCAGCCTGATAAAACTAAGATCCTTAACTTACAAAGCCCACCTCTACAGGCAGGTCAAAAAAAATGGGCCATGCTGGGCTACTGATTTTGAAAGGGGTGGCACATTTCTGTAGAAAATAAAATTAAAACCTTAAAATATCACCTGTTCTCCTTTAAAAAAGGCATTAATGTTAAGAAAACAATCAATTACACATTTGATAAAAGACATTATAACACTCACTAAAGAAACATACAGCCTGTGGTGCATACAGGACTATGATGGCTCTATCAAGAAGCTCAGATATATTTTGATTTTCATGTGTAACAGATTCTGATAACCTTTTATCCTGTTTATTCAGTCAACTGTTAACTATTTAAGGTATAAAGGAGATTTTTTTAAGTTACTGGAATTTACATTTTTTTTATCATGGTTAAAGCTTGTAAAGTCCTTATACAGCAAATGTTAAACTCAGTTTTCAGAAGCTGTATAGTTTTGGTAACACTTGAAGTCTTAAGGCACACTTGAGCTTCTCTCCAGGTACACCACTGTGCCCGCTCCATTGAAGAACCACTGGATTAAACTAATAGAACAAGTTTGCATCATAGGCAGGTAAATAGTCACTCACATTCAGATTCTAGCTGCAGCGGCACCAAGGGTGGTCAATCATTTTTTGGAGGTGGCTCATGCCACCCTGGGCCACCAACCTGGTCCTGCCCATGCCCACCTCAGGAAGAGCCAGTCAAGTTCATGATTTTGGATTGGCTCCTTGGCTGGTCAATCAAGCAATAGAGGTCAGCAAACAGGCAAACAACTTCTTTACTAAGCAAACTACAACCCTTTACCCTCTCTAACTGGCTCCTTTTAAGTGTCATTGGACTTTCAAAGGAGCAGTTGTGTCCTTATTTTTATGATTGTGAAAGAAGAAAGATGCTGAACATGGTTTTATCCACCATTTTTGCATTGAAATATTTAGAAATACCCCCAACAAAGGCATTTGGAGATAAACAACCTCATCCAAACGGGAGACCCTTCATGAGCTGGTTTGTGGATAGCAAACAGATGTGGTATCACTTATCAGTGAAGCCATAGTAAACATGAGAGCACAGCACCAATAAGTCCAAATCACATTTACTTATTGAGTGGGAGGTGGTCAGGCTCAGCTAATTAGGACTTCAACTGAGAGAAAATGAAAAAGGCTGTTCTGAGCAGGGTCAAAACATTGGGGTGTAGAGGCAGATCTAATATCTTAGAAGATGTTTTGGCCCAAAATATTTAGTAACAAGTAAAACATGTGGCATTTAAAGTCTGACCCAGCAGAAATGATGAAATAATCAATATGGGACGTGTCAGACTTACATTTTTGTAATGTTGTTTTAAAAAGTTTTTCATTATATTAAAGTTTAACTGAGATATCATTCTAACTGTGGTTTGGCAGGCTTCTCAATCCAGATTTCCTGATACTAGGTTCCTGTGTTCATTCAAAGCTAATGTGACACACTTAGCATTGTGGCTAACTGTTTCCTGGTCCAATTAGCTGCCATTACCAGCTGCTAGCCTCGCTGTTACACTGTTGACACAGATTTCCACGCGCGCACACCCTCATTCAGTCCCTCAACTTCTCTCTTAACACACACACAGTTTCTCTTTTTAAGCACACTCACACTGACACACACAGGCTGTACTTTACAGATATCAGCTGTTATCCCCGTCTAGCATCAGTCCCCAGGCACTATGCTAACAGCCTCCTCTACAAGCCAATTTACAAGGATTCTGGTCATGTTTACATTAGCCCTCTCTCAGTGCATGAAAAGAGCAGGGCTGCGCCGCAGAATAGAAATGAGCAAATATGAATAATTCAATCTCCCTCCCGGCCATTAACATGTTTCCCTTGAATAAAGTGATAATAGGTTATCATCTGTGAAATGGAAATTTCATAACAGAGACGGTGAGAGGAACGTCTCCGGTTACACCAGAGGAAATTAATTTCACAGCACATCTGCTCCACAAAGCCGGGGCCCTCCAACGCTAAGTATGAGAAAATGTAGTCGTTCAGCTCCGCTAGCTTTCTAATTAGATTAGCATGCTTATTTGAAGGCGGGAATCTTTAGTCTAGTCAAAGGAATTAGTGTTCCCCATTACAGATACCTAATATTTATAATAATGAAATGACTTAGCCAATTAGGGAGGGTTAAAAATGCATTACTTTAGCCTATTATATTAGCCAGATGGTACACTGAATAGTCCATGTTGTGCCCTGCATCTGGATGAGGACTGTGTGGACATTTCGACATAATATGATGAAGTAATAGCCGAGGAGGAGGAAGAGAAAGGGCACTTTAGTCTTCAGCTTTCTGACTCACTGCCTTTCTGAGGAAGCAGCTTTAGCTTGAGGAGCAATCAAAAGTTTAATGAAAAAAAGCTTTCTCCATCCCTCTTTGTTGGAAAGATAAACGGCCCAAAACAAATCAATCCTCAAATTGAAAACTTCCGCACTGAGGATAAGGAAGTGACAACAGTGTGAGCAGTTATGATTTTGATGGCTATCGTCATAGGAGGTCAACAATGGTGTTGAGGGAGCAGAAACCTCTGAGGGGGGGAGAGGGAAAAAGGACTTTGCCCCTCAAACTTTCCTCCCCCTCTTCATCTCTTTCTATCATTTTTTTGTTTTGTTTCGTTTTGTTGTTTACTGCCGGACAGCTGTAAATGATAAGAGATTGAGGGCCCGTATCTGAAATGGGGATCAGCAATCCCTCTGGTGTTTGGCTATGAGACTCAAAGCGGCAGACTTCAGAGCTCGCTGAGTGAGGAGGAAGAACCATGAGGAGGAAGAGGAAGACCATAAAGAGGAGGAGGTGAGTGAGGACCATTGCTTTCCCCTGCTGGCACTTGCTGTCAGGCACCTGATGACACTTGAATTATAATCATGTAACAATGTATGACATCAACATTTGAAAAACTAGAGGTGGGTTTAAAAGAGTTTTTGGGGCTTTAGCATAATGTTATTATTGAACCATGTGAGGTCGCAGTCTGAAGTGTTGATCACCTAAATGTCACAAAGGTGATATGAATTAATGGCACAAATGCATGCTTTTTTATGTGCATTTTTATTAGCATTAGAAGCTACACAAATTCACACCTATACTGTGTACAAACAAAAAGAAAAATCAAGACAAACAAGACATCAAGTGGCTAAGACTCAATGATCATATCAATTAACAGACTTTGTAGAGGAGAGAAGTTAGTGAGATTCACCTTTTAATTTAGGAGTTAAAACTGGACTAAAGCTGCTTTAGGACCAACTGGAAGGAACACGAGAAGCTTAAGTACTCACCGTCATCAAACTCCAACACTATGTCCTTCATACAGTACTTTTAAACTCATGGCCCCTGTTATTTCCAAGAATTTTGTTAAATTTCACAGGCTGCTATGACACAAACACAGAATTAAGCAGCCGCCATGTTTATTGTTTTTACTGATTATGATGTACAATGCCAACAACGGCCTTAGTTGGCTTACTGGACTTAAGAAACATAAAAGTCCCTATTTCACTCTATGACATTAGTGCTAAACAGTGCTAGATAAAATGATAAATAAAAAATATGCTTATAAACAAGAATATAAAAACAAATATAAACAAAACAAAATAGAATAAACCAACAAAAAATATTTATTAAAATAATATTATATCGGCAGGTATTTTTAAATTGGAGGTCTTCTGTGCGATTTTTTTTTTTTCAGAATTTTTTTTTTTTTAGAAAATCTTTATTGTCCCTGAGGGGCAATTTGTTTTGCAGCCGTAGTCCATCCATGCACAGAAACAAGCAAACAAACAGAAAACAACATACGTACATGTATACGTTGGTCTAACTAACTTATGGATTACATCATGGACAGTGAGTAAAAAAGTAAATAGATAAAAACAGCACTTTAAATTTAAAAGCAATATACAATGTTTGAAATAGGCAGCAATTGCATATAACTTATTCAAAGGCCCAACAAACGCAATGTATGCAATGGCATCATAATGCCTATAACTTATTTAAAAAACTAACAGCTGATGGGACAAATGACCTCAGGCATCTTTTGCATTTGGCCTTCCTAACATAAGCAAATCTCCTCCCTGTAGGCAAGAGTCTAAACTCTGCATTCAGTGAGTGCTGTGGGTCCTCCAGGATAGTTTTTGCCTTCTTAGCCGCTCTTACTTGAAAAACATGGTTAAAATTATACAAGTCTATGCCAACAATCTTTCTTTTGTTTTGGCCCTCTTTCTACCTGTAAACACTGAAAGTCACTGAAACGCATTTGTTAGAAAATAGGGCAAACTTGAAAAACTCCATGTAAACATAACAAATGTTTTAAATGAGCCCCAGGGTTGTTGTTTCACAAGAGACTGTGTTGACTTGTGACTCATGGGCGCTTGCATTGTGTTTTTGCTGAGGTTCTAACAGTTGCTGAAATGAACAGGAGTAACCAGCAAAGTGTTTAAAGTTTATTATGGTAATTAGGTTTGCCTTGATTGAAATATAATCAAAAGAATATTTTGTCAACATGTCTGCTTGCACCAGCTAACACACACAATCGTTAAATCATAACATCAGACATACATGGTCGTGTAATAGATATGATAAAACTACTTTTGCGCTGAAGCAGCAAAATAAAGGTTGCCTATCATGGACATAGCTACATAGAAATAAGCAGGTCAACAGGCTGTCAGTGTGGTCCTCCCCTTCAGTCAATTAACTGGCTTCCAGTTGATTTTAAATTCCCAGAAATGAAACTTTAAAGACAGGAAATGAGCCATAAGTTATTTTACTTCATTTTGCCACTATAATACCCAGAACTTATAATTGTCTTTTCAGTGGTATATTTTTCTTTATGAGAATTTTGCTCTCTGAATCTAAAATAACATTAATGTGACCTGCATGGTAATCAAAGATGTCCATCCCTGTGCACTCCGTGTGTAAAGGCTTTGCTCTGGTGCAGTAGGCCAAGATCTGATTCCTACCTTTGGCCTCTTTTCTGCAAATCTCCCCTCATTCTCTTGCACCCCATTCTGACAATCCATTGTTTCTCCTTTATCAGTAAAGGCAAAATGCTGTTGAAATCACTTTATAAAGGTAAGTGTCTCCAAAACCTGAAGATGCATCTGTATTTTGTATCCTTACCCTACCCCACTACCCCTCAAACAAACAGACAGTGAGATGGATGAACAAACACATCACCTTGTTTTTACACCTTACATGCAAAACAAGGTTACATTTCTTCATATCTTGCTTTTGCATTGCAGTAGTAACATCTACAACAACAGACTGTAGTTTTTAAATGCACATATTCCCCATTTAATAATTCTAGGCAGAAAATAATCTACATTAGACTTCACAATTTTCCTTTTACAAACTTAAAAAAAGCTTTACATGAGATTTTGCTTTGCAGTAATCCTCATGTTTGACAATACCATAAACCATTTTTTTATGGACAAATATTTATATTTTCCCTATTTTGAGAATCAGAAGAAGACAATAGAAGAAAAGATATTTATAATACAACCTGCAAATGACAATGTGTAAATAAGCCTAATGTGCTCCTATCAAGCTGACTATGCAACCCTGACCTTTGCCACTCATTAAAGTTACTCAGTTTAAATACTTGTAATGGATTGTTTCAGAACATCATTTATATCAAGAGTTTACCATTTAAATATGTTTAAAATATATTCTTCAACAAAGAGGAAGACAAGCAAGTAAAAGTGCATTTTCCCATTTCACAATAAAAGTACAACAGAAATGCAAAAAATTAAAAATACCCAAAATGCTCATTTGGCATTTCCTCAAGCTTGTAGTGTCTTTATGGGTTTCTTGATAATTTAATCCAAAATAAACATTCTCATTTATTGTCAGGTGGCTGTAGCTGTGTAACACTAGGTTTTGAACAGTGCTCTGGCATTAAAAATTCAGTATTGTATCCATTTTGATTGTAATTTTTAAACTCCAGAGTCTTGGTTTTGTTCCTGCCCCACCACTCTCCACACCACTCTTCTCTTCAGAGCATTGCTTGTCCCTGCTCTTCTACATTTTGCACATTGTTTTTACATTTCATTGCAATTGCGCTCTTCTATCTTGCTCTTAAGCTTTTTAGATTACAGATTAAGGCAGTTGTATTATAAGACACAGAATTAAGCCTGCAGTGTCCTAAAGATATAGCCCAATTCACTGCTCTTAATTTTGCAATTCCATCGCCCCCGCTGCTGCAAAGCCCTGCCTCTCCATCAAAACCATTAAGGGCGTTGAAGCCTGGAGTATCAGGCGTTGGTAAATTTTAGGCTGTCATCACTCAAAATAATAACAGCAAATCAAGGTCAAATTCCAGCAACTTCGTTAGCCACATTGGTCTGTAGGTCTCAGCAGAAACAATGTACACAAATCTGAGACAGAGACGGAGGCAGCTTTTGCTCGGACTTGCAAAGAGAAAAAGCCGACTTAAGACAAAAGGCAAGATAATGTAACATTTAGAATATTTAGATAAAGAAAATATCTGGAGATTGTCCCCTTTGCTGCATCACTTTATATCTACCCCTTCATCAAAAAACAGTCACTGCATCAGGGGAGCAAACAAATGCATCTCAGAGAAAAAAAGGTCAACTTAGCCCATTTGCCGCTCAAGAAATCATCCCATCTTCAACAACAGCTGACTTCCAAATGTGTCATTTATCATACAATCTGTCATACTGAGGCAATGCTCGATGAGAAAGGGAGGAAAAAAATCATAATTGGAGTTTTTATCTTTTCCATTATTTCCTCCCACAACCTCTGTCAACAACATCAAAATGCCTTTTTGAGTCTCGTAGAAAAGATTGGAGCAGCTGCAGGCCGAGCGGCGGTGGCCTCTGATAGATCGACTCTGCCGGATAAGAAGTAAGTGAGTTCTTTGCTTTTGTGTCAACAAGAGACTTTATGGCTTTGAAGTAATAAATCATAAAAAACTACTCTCTTCCTAAACATTTATAGATAAGGAAGGTAGGAATCAAATCAATTTAAGTTTCTGTACACACAGTCCCAGCGTGGCCTGCAAACAGTTTGAGTATCGAAACCATCGCAACGTGAAGACACTGTAAATAGGTCTGTGTGTGTGTGTGTGTGTGTGTGTGTTTGGGGGGGCATCACATCCTCAATTTAATATATAGCAGCAAGACTAAGAGGACATATAGAGTCAAATATGAAAACATGCAACATTTGTAAGCACTCAAACAGCTCTATCGTCATCATGCACAAACAAACTTTACTTTGGCAATAACAAAAAGTAGAGCTAAGTCAACTTCCCTTTACTTACTTTCTGTCAGCATGGAAACAAGGAGGTGGAGCTGAGATGGGCCTCAAACCTCCTGCCTAAGAGCTACAACATGAAGGCTTATAGTCGTATGGGGCATGCTCTTGGTAATCATTTCATAGCTCGTATCCCTATGAACAACAAAGCAGATGATCTACAGTATCAATGTTATATTTTGAAAAATGTATACATCCCTTAGTTTAACATGTCTCTGCCTCGTGACTGAACACCTCATTTAAGATGATTTTTGGGGCATTTTGTGAATTTATTGATGTTAGAGAGAGTGATAGTGGATAGGCTTGTGAAAAGTGGTGAGAGAGTGTAGGCGAAGTCGGTCTGAAAACTGGTCACAGGCTGGAATCGAAACCAGAAGCATACATGGGTCATGCCTGGTTATGCCAAAGTCACACATTCCCGTTTCTCATGGCGATTGTGCACGACTGTACACAATTGACGAGGCTGGTGTGATCACTATGTTATGGGATGAAATGACTGTCTCACCCCTGTACACACCCCATAAATACACCGTCAGTAGCGCTTCTACAGCGCGTCTACAGCGCTTCAGGGGCGTACGTCCCACTCCAGCTAGGTTAATACAGCAATATGATGAGGATTCCATGAATTTTCATCCCGCTGACACGACGTCAACACTGCTCGAGCTCAGTCCGCATCACGTAAGCCCCAACTGAGCCTCGTCTCTTGCGCAGTCTTGGACGGGACACAGTTGGGGCACAAACAGATACATCCTTGTCAGTTGTCCTCAAAGCTTTCAGGATTGAGCCATGATCAACCCAACTGAGCTCCGTACATGCCACGCTAATACCGTTTGCATCAGGACTACATTAGGTTTCCACCCCGCTATACTGAGAACGGCGATTCTCCACGACAGTTTTGAACAGATCAAAACTGTCGGGACCCTTCCCTGTTCTCCGCCGTCATACGACTATACAAGGCTGATCCAGACCCAGTCGCACATGCACCACGACCAAAGCACGTTTTATCAGGATTATGACAATCGTGCACAATCGCCATGAAAACAGGAATGTGTGACTGGGGCTTTACTTACCACTCCATCAAACTCCTTATGATTAAACACTTGTTTATTTTGGATTAAACACATGAGACAAAAATACCAACGTGGGCTGGCAAAAGTGTGTATGTGGGACATGCCTGGTTGCTAACCACTCCACCAATACAGCAACCCCACGAGACTTTTCTAACATGATTGGTAAATCATTGAGGTAGTATTGGTCAAAGCAGTGTACTTCTTGGGAAACTAAAACAATACTTTAAATAGTAAGTGGACTTGGGTTTGCAAGCTCTTTTAAGGTAATCTAACCACTAAAATACGCTTTAGGCCTGTACCCACCGGATGTGTTATTTTAAAAATATCATGTTTTTATTTTTTAAATTTACAAACAGCCAAAGTAAGTCTACAACTATTTTGCTGAGCAATAAAGAAACTCAAATTTTCATTTTATTTTTCTAACAGTGAATTGCCATTTCCCCATGATATGAGTCAGCAGAACTACCACAGCAGGGGCGTAGAATGGGGTAGGGGCACGTCCCTATCAATATTATGCCACTACCACATGGTCCCCAACATAAAACACAAGTATATACGTTCCAACTAAAAAATGCTTATATTTAATGCCAAAGAGATACACATTTGGATTATCTTATTTATTATCCATATATGATTTGTTTATTGAAAGACAGCAACTGTTTAAGACCAACAATAAAAGTTTGTGATGAAAAAATACAATAAAACATCAGATTTAAAACATGACTTTATACATTCATATTGCTGGGGAATACACTTATCAGTAGTCCTTTTTGGTTTTGGTTATATATTTATCAGACTAGAACCATACCATTAAATTCTGATTGATTCCAAATTGTCCCACTGTTCGTATGTCATGCATCAATACATTTTTGTCAAGGAACAGACAGGAGAGATTTAGGCTGGAGGTAAAGTATATACCAGTGGAATAGTTTTTTTCTGAATGTGATAGTTTGCTTGTTTGTTTGATCAGCTCAACATGACATTAAAAAACTGTCGTAAATGCAAAACACATCAACTACCAGGGTGCCATCTTGGTGTACTTTTATGTCCCCACCAATGTCAAAATCAAACCTACACCCTTGTATCACAGGGTTTTGCTTCAACCTTTGACATTGCCCACTGGGTCTCTTTTTGAAGCCCAGTAAGAAGCACTTTACGTCTAGCATACTGTTCCGGAAACAGACCCAGCTCATTTCTTGAGCTAAGCAGAGGGGTTCACAACTAATGGTCTTCTTGGTAGGCTGCATAGAGCCTAACATATGCCCAACAGGGATGGAACTTCTCTTATCAGAACTGCAACAGGCAGTACGAAGTTACACAAACTATGAGTAGTATGCAGGAAGCTACATGACACAGATCACAGCAATTTATAGCAGGATATCTCCTCTTATTTGGACGACAGAGTTTGACCTAAAGGACTGTGGGTCACCCAAAACTAAGGAACATATCTGGCCCTTTTCCATTAGCCCTACTCTACTCTACTCGACTCTACCTGGCTCTACTCTACTCACCTTGTGCTGCTTTTCCATTAGCCCCAGTCGCCTGCCCAACGGGGTGCAGTGTTGCTGAGCGGCTCTGCTGTGACATCAGTTTGAGCGCAACACAACAAACTGTGGCTTTTTGACACAAACCGAGTTAAAAAATGGGAGCAGGAGAAGGCTGCAGGTGGTAAGAAGAAATACCCCTTGGGAAGCACAGGAGAGTTTTGGAATCTATACAGCAGTATGAAGCCGGGGACGAGAGCAATTGAGCTGCAAAGAAAAGACGTATGAGGGTAAGCTAACGGTAGCTACCGCTAGCATGCTAGGTCGTCACGCTCATGACTCATAGATGACAACATTGTCTGACCAATCAGCAGCCGGCAGTTGGTGACGTCATCTTTTCGTATCGACTCTGCTCGCTTGAAACCAGAGCGGAGTAAAACTAGCTTGTTTTAGGAGGTACCGGGCCAGTGGAAACAAGCTGCAAATCGAGTAGGGCCAAGGCGTGCTAGTGGAAAAGGGCCATTAGTCTCCTTAGGTGCCTCCTATCAGCTGCCATCATGAAAGCACACAAGACTAAAAACAGAATAACCTCACGATGAAGTTACAACACTGCAGTAGTTCTGCCTTTTTCCTACTTTTGTGGGTCTTTGTTTCCGTCCCCTTGCTCAAAGTATTCAGATTATAAAACCATTTAAATATCATAAAATCTCAACAAAGAAAACATATTTTATAATCCTGTTTTGTTAAATGAATAATCAAATTTACCAGAGCGATTAACTGTAAAGACGCTTCTCCACAGTGCTCAAAATAAAACAGAAAATCTCCTTTATGTGTGATGATCAGGCACTGAGGCGACTCTGAATCTGGTGTCTTTCAGTCAATCATTATTACTGCGAGTAAATAGTGTACTTTGTCAGAATATGGCGTTTACTTTCCCTCCAGACATTCATTCCCAAAACATAAAAAGGCATTTATATGAGAAAAGAATAAAGTCTGCAGCTCTCATCGTCTCCAGCTGCCAGACTCATTTTTTACTATTTTCCCTGCAGGAAGTCATCAGACATCACAAACTGTCTCTGAAATGGAGCCGTTTGTGCTCGACTGAAACTTTTCTTTGTCACTTTAACTTATTTATGTGGTACAGTAATTAAGATTATAAGAGGGGGAACACTTTTAACTCATGCAAAGTGTTCTGGTAAAACTATAGAAAAAGCCATATTTAGAGGGATAATGGTGATTTATTTGACATGAGAGAAGAGGCTCTGGGCAAAGTAACAGTGGACTGATGTCTACATTTTAGATGCGGAATTAACATCCTAATGTGGATTTTAATGTGGATTTGTTCTTTTCCTCTTCAGTGTAGTGCATTTTATATGCATGTATGTCATCATGCATGTGACTTTAAAATACAAAAATATTGACTAAGACACAGACCACTGTTGTAGGACTTCTCAAAGCTGCATGTCCCAACAGCCAGGGCTACAGCTTCATATGCTCAACTTTTGACTGTGATTAAAAAAACAGTTACTGCCACAACACAGGAACTTTGTGCATGATTGTACTTTCACAGAGGATCTATGTTCCCCTAAAGTGTTTTAGTAAATTTGGCACTTTTTTCTTAAAGAAATGATAGTGAGTTAAATTTTCTTTTCAAAAAGCCACAGAACCACATATTTACAGGACAAATCCACATGTGGGCAGGCAAGGCTCAACCTATCTTGGGCCGGATGTAATCAAGTAATCAATAGAAATGATCAATATATCTTTTAAAATGCACACCAAAAAACGACAGACAGACTGAAAGATAGCATAAATAGATAGATAGTAATCAGTCCATGTCTTGTGCCACTGCCTTTGTTCTACAGTCTGATGGTCTTGGGGTTGAAGGACTCCATAAACCAGTTCTGTAGCACACTGAGATGAATCTCCCTGCTGCTGCTTCTCTATCCCTCCAGGCTGTTGTGTAATCATAGAACATTATATGTAGTTCTACATAGCCATATACTTTTACACTTTTGTTTGCTTTATATAAAGACATATTAGGGCTTTTGGGGGGGGTTGAACTCAGAAGAGGGTCCAGAGGTTCTTTCAAATGATTTTGAGGCTTTAAACATTCTTGGGGGCTTTGAGGATATTGCAAACACATGATGGATGTAGGGGGTTGAAAACTGAACTAAAGTTAACATCAACTAACAATATGTTTATAACAGATTTATTCTAATATGATTTGATTTGTAATAACAACACTTCACTTAATCAGGGTTAATGGAGTTGCTACATTGTTTATTATAGCCAAACCATGTTTTTCATTCCCAATCATTTGTTTATTATCGATGTATTCATTCTTTTTTGCCAAATGCCAGGATCATTTCTGTCAAGAACTTTTGCTCAGGTGCAAAACAATGAATAATGAATACTGAGAAACTTTTTTATTAAGAGTTATGAATGTAACCATTTACAGACATTGAAACTTATTTAGCATTTTCTAAAAGACGGGGGGCATTGGCTTTAATTTTAGTGTATCACTCACCAGATCGGGATGTAAGTTGAATAAAAGTTCTGCCAGAGGTCAAAGCTGGGCTGGCTGTCACAGCTTAAACTCAATCAGATAAAACAACAGAGGACAGTTCAGACAAAAGTACCAAACTAATATGTAACAGTTACTACCTCCGCCAAGGAGGTTATGTTTTCGGAAGAGTTTGTTTGTCTGTCCGTCTGTCTGTCTGTCCATCCGTCTGTGAACAAAATAACTCAAAAAGTAATGGATGGATTTCGATGAAATTTTCAGGGATTGTTCAGCATGGGAAAAGGAAGAATTCATTCGATTTTGGTGTTGGTCCGGATCAGCGTCTGGCCGCCATGGTGAAAAATGTGATTTCTGTGAATAACTACTGAACTAAAATAGATATCATTATGAATCCAATTGCTAATGGTATGTTTTCATGGTCAAGGAATCTAAATATTTACATGAAATAAAGGTAGGACTAATATTTATGGTCAAAATCACAATATGGCTGAGGCCTGTGGTGCTGGCAGAGGTCTGCGCTCTCTGACTGCTTCTCTAGTTATAATGAATATGTTTGACAAAAGCTTTAGTTTTTAAAAACTTTGTTTTTCTATTAATACCTGATTTTAAACTACTAGGACAACCATCCTAATGATTAGTCTGATTGCCTTTGATGCTTAAGAGCTAGATGTTAAATCAGCTTATCAGAATAAGAGTGATTATCATTTCTTACAACAACTTGAGCTTTCTTCTATTTTGGAATGACCACCATAAGATGTATTGATCATAAGTTATGCACATCAGAGCTGAGCTTTACAACCAACCCTTGTCTCCATATGTGTGTTGGTTAATGTTTTATGAAGATTGAAAGGTGTGCTCTATCAGAGATAATCAGTATCAGGCAGCTACTATGAATGTCATTCATACTTTAGAAAGTTGCATTGTATCTAAAAAGAGCAATTTACCTCTTCTTAAAATGAGTGAGACTAAACATAGCTCTGCATGCTTGTTACAGAGAAGTCAAAAGGGCATTTTAAATGTAGCAACTGAATAGGTCTGTTAAACAAAATGAAAAACTGTTGACTGCTGTCAGTACAGAATCTAGAAGACTTATTTAGAATATTATTAGTGACTGAAAAAACTATATGTATGTTGTTTGAGTCATGTTATGGAGGCAACACACACACACAATGTACAATGTGCGTCACTCAGTTTTCCTTTCTGTCAAGTTAGTAAGTAGCTGACTAGGTGTCTATCAAAGTAAAGATATGAAAAACATTACTGCTCTGTAGTTTTCATACACACTGTTCAGTTTTCTTTAGTTATTAACAAGATGAGATATTTTTTTTCTTTCATATTTTAATGCTTTATGGTAGGAGGGGACTGAGTGTTTAACATGTGATTTTTAAAATTTAAATTGGGATGTTTTTAAATAAAATAAAAGGTATAATGTGATGGGGACTCAAATGGCACCAGATTGTAGGATTGACCCTGTAGCTCATGTTACATATGATAGTTCAGTGCATTAACCTTTGAAATATAAAGTTTATCTGGACCTAAGCCAACTAACGCATTAGATGAAGTAGAAAGTTCTCTCCTCTCCCTCAGTGAGCCGCAGTCTGTAAGAGTCTGTGAAGAAGAAAGAGCCGCTAACAGGAAAGCACATTTTATGACAAAGCAGTGGTTCTGAGATGGGTTTTTGTGATGTGTACCCCCTGATGTAAAAACAGATGTGCATGCCATGAAATCACTCATATGCTGTTCACGATTCTTCTGAAGCAGAAGGGCATGTGATTACATCTTAAATTAAAATGCATCTCTTGTCATTACCTGTTACCTGAACAGATTGTGTGTACATATCTCATACATGTTCTCCTATCTATATCAGAGGCTCAAATTACATAACAACATGTGTGTGCATACTGTGTGTGAGAGAAATAAATAGTAATCTTACTAAATAGATACAAAATCAACATAATCAACCTCTGCTTTGTTGTCTCTGACAGATCATGTATTACTTACTTTGAGCAGAACACCTTTAAGCTCTTCTGAATAAGACCCTTTAAACAGGCAAATTGAAGAATGTACAAATCAGGATTCAAAACACTCAAAATAGTCTGTTTGCGGTAATACCACCATCTGTATCACCTGTTTCCTCTGGCCAGTTCTTACATTCGCACCACTTTGTATTACCTTCTCTATCTTGATGTCCAGTGTCCGTGGATGTTTCCTCTGTATTCCATTCGGTCTGTGCGGTTTCCATCTTCAGCAGCTCTTCTACTGTGAACTACACCACTACGGTTCATACAGGTATCCTCTTGACTCCAAAGTGAATGGAACTTCAACTGCACTGTCATAATCATCCCTTTTTTAATTTACTGCATTGTTTCTTCCTCATACCGCTTAAAGTAAAAACAAAAGAATTACGATACTTGATAAAAGTTAGACACAACTGAAGTCGCTAGCTTGCTATGTTTACAACAGAACTCAAATAAAAAAATAGCACCACAGTTTAAGAGAATGCAACATATGAGTGTTTTTAAGTGCATTAACCTTTCGGAAATATAAAGTTTATCTGGACCTAAGCCAACTCACGTAAATAGAACAACCCTAACTTTTTGATTTGTGTTCTTGTATGCGGAGAAAATACCCTTTGAATTTGGTACAGTACCTTCCTGTTAGCGGCTCTTTCTTTGTCACAGACTCTCACAGACTGTGGCTTACTGAGGGAGAGGAGAGAACTTTCTACGTCATCTAATGTACTTAGTGGTCATATTGAGCTCATACAACTCCACTTCAAAAATACTGAACTATCCCTTTAGTATCTGCAGGTAGACAAAAATACAGATTCTATGCTCAGCATTTAAGCTCACGTCAAAACCTGGTAGAAAGACTGTGGCACTAAGACTAAATTGATTGGAGTGTTTACATGGAGGAGAAAATCAAAGTCAAACCTCTTATTTGATAAATTTAGTTTAGTTTTTGACTTTGCTTAGACTGAAATCTCTATGTTTATTTTGAAGGTCCAGTTTAAGTTACAACAACATATAAGATCTACTCCACTTTGCAGTCTAGAGACTTAAGAGGAGCCTTTGTGTGGCAAAATCTTAAAGAATGAAAGACATTGCACAAGAAGATAAAATTAGATTTCAAAGAAAACTCAAGCTTTTGAACAACAGATTCACTTATATTGGTACTCATGTTGTGTTTTTCTCATGCAGTCCAGTGGTCAGAGGTGAATAGATGATTCCTGACCCCTGCCTGCAGCTGAACAACAGACCAGTTCTTGTGTTCACAAATACCCAGAGGCTCAGACACTGTGAGAAAAGGACAGGAAACGAAACAAAAGAAAAACAACAGGGGTGAATTATGAAAAGATCATACACCCAAGGTTTACACAAGCAGGCCTTTTCATCCAAATAACAAATGTGAACTAACTTCCAAATAAGAATCAAATGCACAGATGAAACTAAACCTGATGAAACTGCTGCAGGCCTGTGCTCCATGGAGCAATAGTCTCTCTCCCCATCACCTTGGTTACATTGTTCCCATGCATTTGATTGCAGAAACAATTTAAAGAGAAAAACACTCGGTGTTTGAAGTGCGTTTTAAAAAATCACAGCTTTGCATAAAGAGGAGTTTACTCCTGCCTGAAGGACAAAATGAAATAAAAAGTCCCACTGTTGGATGTAATATAAAACTTCAGCAAAAAATATCCAAGAAAAGGCTATTTGAAAACTCTTTATTAGTTGGATCAAAACAAGATTAATTAAAGTTTTCTTCAGCTACAGAGCTATTTGCAGACATTCCATACACTCTCAAATAAACTGAGGCCCTTATTTACTTCACTGTTTAGGACACTGGGACGGAGTACTGAGGAGGAGCCACATTCAAATTAATGCTAGTTTTCTGGGACGACCAATCTTTCCTTGAATAAGGTACAGGGATAATAACAAATTCATGCAGTCTTATATGTATAATTGATTGAGTGGTTTTAAATCCAAGCTAAAGTTATGTCAGAGGTTGACTGACAATTGCAAACAAAAATAGTGTTTTTTCTGTTTAATAACTGCATATAATGGGGGGCAGTTTTTGTTTTAGAGTGTACTAAATTCAGTACAACAAATAGCAGGGTAGGTGGGCAAAGCGGAGTTGCTTGTTTCTATTTTACTGTGACTTATCTGGTAGGGTTGAGGAGTTGGGGGAAGTTTGCCTGTGCAAAACTGGATGTGTTCTGACTGCAGCATGACTCATCAGCTAAAAAACATACAATTTAAGTCAATATTTGAAGACGTGATGAAGACGTGGGAATAGTTTCACAATGTAACAACTGTTCAAATATCTGAAAATTCAGTCCCATACCTAAATGGTTCTGTCCTTGTCTTGTCAGTGATATCCTTCCCATATGGACATACATCTAAAACCATGCAAGCCTTTTACCAGAAGAGCTGGAGGGAGGTGTGGTTGTACAGACATCCATGTTGTACATAGTAAAATTCACAAAAATGTGAAATTAGAAGGATGGATTTGTTCTAAAGCCAAGACAAAGAGTATTCATAAGGACTCACTCTGTTCTCATCAGCTGCTGAACAACAACATTTCCAAGCAGTCGGCTTAAAGTTACCATTGTAGCTAATCAACTACTCCTTTGGAGCACAAAAGTAAAACAGCATGCATGAGGTGATGATAAGTGTCCAACACTGATGTTTATCTGATGTTTCTGAACAATCAATTATAACGTCGTTTTATGTTGTCCAGGGGCTCAAATGTGCAGCTTCAAAAGTCCAGGGTTCAAGAATCATCTGTTCATGTGATGGAGGAATGCAAAGGGCAGGAGACTGAGGTACATCACAGATATTCTCAAATATACTTGCATGAAATCTGATTATTTTAGTCAAGATCGTGCTAAAACATTTCCCCAATTGTATCAAATGTTCTTGGCAGGGGACAGTTTTCAATTCTGTTATTTCCTGTTTTAACTCATTTATTTTAGTTTATTTGAATTTACTCCCATAAATTACCAATAATTCCCATGGAAAGGTTCCAACTTTGAAAATTCCTGGAATTTGGCAACCCCACTATTTTTCTTCTGATTGCTTTGCTGCTATTCCATATTAGTGTTACCACAGATGTTAGAAAGCACAAGGTTTGGGAGTTACATATTATGTTTGTGTTATTATTGTCCCTTTATCACAAAATCTAGTAAAGAGGGACAGACATTTCTATTGTGTGATGCTGTCCACCCTGAAACCTCATTAGCTAAACCTTCTGGCTTCATGCAATTACAGCACTATGTTTAGCGAACCTACACACATTTCAGTGCCAAAGTGGCAACAGGAAGAAAAGAAATGGAAACAATGTTGTTTTGTTCTGCAGCAGCAAATTGTAAAGTGAAAAAGGACCATTTTTCCTGTATCACTGAATTACATTGTGATGAATTACATTGGAAAAAAAGTTAGCTAATATTGAATAACTTATCTTCGAAAATTAGCACACATTAGTTAATTCACCAAATAAAGCACTAAATAAATAACTCCAAGGCTGCTGATTATCAGTTTATACCACTGAATTTTCTCCATTCACCAAGAAAAGTCTTGACTGTTCTCCAGTTATACACACGTCAGAAACAAATGCCATATCTTATGAACAGATGTTCATACAGAGGTACGAGTGCACTAACTTAATTTTGTTGGAGTTGTTTTTTGGCTTTTTATGCCTTTAATTTAGAGAGAGTACAGTGGATAGAGTAGGAAACAGGGTAAAAGTGACTGGTAAACAGACCTCAGGCGGAATGCAAACCTGGGCCACCTGCTCAAGGCCAAACCTCATGGGGCACGATCCTAACCTCCAGGCCATCTGCGCCCCACAAGCACAATGTTTAACAGAGAGGTTATCTCAGGTCTTACTTTATAAGTCATCACGAAGATGTCAGGGACAGAATGCCCATGTGTAAAATCTACACTGACTTTTTTTGCTGGTTTTTAGCTCTCTTTCTAAATAAAAATTGCTTCAGTCTCAAGAAAAAAGGCATTGATTTAAATTTCTTCACGACCTGGCGTGGCCTGGTACTGGTCCACAGCCCCGTGTTTGGGAGCCTCAGCTCTTAAACATATTTCCTCTCTCCTTTCATTCCTTCTGTGCCTTTAGTTAGTTTGTCTGATCACTTTAGACTTTCCTGACGCCCGTTCCGCCATTCGCTCCCTGAATAAAATTAATATTTCAAAACTTGTGACGGGACATGCTTTACTCGGTGGCGTGTTGACGACAGGCCATTCATCATGGAGTTAAGTGTCAGCATTAAATTATCCCCGGCTATTATGACAGCAACATTACTCATCAGGATTAGGGGTCTATAGCCAAACAGAGGCTCGGCGGCTGCAGCCATCTCCTGCTCCCCTATCGATCGCTGTTCCCTCCATTACCGACACAGAGGCTATCTGCATGACACCGGCACACCGCGCATGTTGATGATGCTCTTGTCTTCTGGCGGAGGGAGAAAGGAGGAAGGAGCAAAACACAGGAGAAAAGAGGAGATAAAGAGAGACTGTACGCAGAGACTCTCCAGAGAGCGAGGCTATAATGAAGTGCTGGATGGGTTTAATACCAACAACAGAAGGGGCCACTGCCGTAGTCAAGTGCTGTTAATATCTCCTCCATTCCTTAAGCAAATCAAGTTATCTGCCACTGCCTGTGTTTCGATAAGGAGCGGATGAGGTCCGTTGAGAACAGCTTGATTTAGATGTTTAAAGTGAATATCCAGATAGCTCAAACACACTCTCTGTATGATGCGAATCTACTTGTATGTCTGCTTGTTTTTTCACTTGGTGGAGCGTGCACTCACACTGAAAAAGGGGAGATAAAAAACAGCAGCGGCGTCTGCATAAATCCCTCATTTCTATGCCCTTGCCTCCAATGCCTCAAACGTGCCACAAGGCATTACTTAAATAACGCCTGAAGGTGCGAACGCCACTGACGGTGTCCCCCTCCGTTCAATTTGAAACGCATCAAATCCTCCCTAATTCCACATTTCAGGCTTTTAAATTGCCCTGTGCTCTGAAACGTAACCAAAGGCTTCAACTTTGTTTCAAGACTTTTTTTTATTTTCTATTAATGTCAACTTTGTGTTACTCTGAAAGGATGAGATAAGAGAGGGAATAAAGCCATTTTCTTTTGCTTGTAAGTGTCCTCTGAACGGTCACACTGCAGACTTGATAGAAGAGCGGAGAGTTTTTAAAGCAGGCCAATTTTAGGAAGTGGAAGCCGACCTCTTCAGGGACTTCCTGATGGCATGTGTCTCTCAAACAGAGCAATCTCTTTGGACAATGTTCTCCTGATGGGACTACTGTGGACCACATGGACAGTACAACAACCTGTCTCATCTTCGAAACCCCTACTGAGGCTCCAACACCTGATCTGACTTCATGATTCTCACCATGTACTCTGAAAGTTTCTCTTCTACTATATAATCTGACCAAGTGACTTATTTACTTATTCTTTTGCTTGTCCAGTTTTAGGTTGGAAATCAGGGTCCAGTCAAAAAAGAAAACTTCACACAAGATGAAATATGTGTAATCAGAGTATGATCCATCATGTGATACATAGCCTTAACTAATGTCTACCTCACATTAAAAGACTTTGCTAAAACACTAAGACTTTCTTAAGACTGTAGATTGACACCATCACAAATGTCAACAAGTCTCTGAGTTTTTGGTCTCAGACTGAGATTTTACAAAGGCTGGTTATCTTAGAGCCAGCACCACCAGATGTCGGACTGTGGGGCTGCTTTTGGTGTTTCTTTTAACTCCATTTAACACAGTGTCTCAAGCATTCACCACTTTGAAGATCTCTATTCAATGAATTTGCTTCTCACATGGCATTTCTCAGTCAATTAGTAAGACGAGTCAACATAAGCAAGCAAGGAGGGATGATGAGTAGAAAGAGAGAAGACACATCAAGTGCCAGTACTTGTAGTACTCCGAGTGTCCACTTGAGGCTGGCTGCAGAAACTTTCCACCTTCATGAAAGTATGTGGGGAAAAACAATTTCCACAGCCTTAATACACAACTACATCCTACCTAAAATGTCTCAGTCTAAAACTATAACACATTGTTGTGCTCACATTGTGAGGGGGGATTTTTTTGTTGTATAAAATCTGTTTTTCTTATACTAAGGATTTATTGAGGATTTTTGGCTTTGGAAATGCAGAGCCATTATTGATCAGCTGCCTTAAGGCCCACCCTAACACGGCCTTTCTGTCTGTGAGGAGGTTGCTAAAGTTCTGTTAAGTATGTCAGCATCCATTAGAGGGAATCAACAGCATTTCAAAGGCTCCTGTTATAATGAAACGACTGATGTCACATGACTTTGTCCAATTATTTTACAGTCTACAGGAGAGATGAAGAGGGGAAAGAAAAAACGGACATTCTGAGGGTTATAATAAGAAAACAAGGCAGGGTTTTCCTTGTTTATCTTCCCCATCAAAAGTTCAAAATTGATTTTTTTTGTTGTGATTCACTCAGGATGATTAATGTTGTCATGTTACACGAAACATATGTCTCTACAACAGTTAATGCTGGCTTGAATCTTGTCTCAAATGCAAGCAACTAATAATTTAGAGCCCAAAATGATATGTTCATCAGAAATTCTGAATCATTATTTACTGAGCCATAATGTTATTAGGTACAGGCGTAAACCTTGTTGGTTTGAGCAAAGCCGCAGGGTGGACACGACAGCAATAAATGTGGAAATTAGGGGTAAAGTACATGTACTTGGCAGGGCTGAAACAGAGAGGTTTATAGGCAGACCAAAGTCACACATCAGGGGATTTTTAGGCAAGAAACTTAAGAATATATGTTTTGGGCAAATCTGGCACCATTTTGAACTTGCTAACAAGGAGTATGATATGGAAAATTTAAATCATTCATCTGCACTGCAAAAAGTCAGATTAACATGAATGTAGGCTACTATCTAACTTCTTAACAAAAATAAATCTTCACACTTAGTCTTTAGTCACATTTTCAAGTAAGACCCTTTATTGCTGATTTATTTATTGACTAGCTAATTTAAACATAAAAGCCCCACAAAATATACATACAGAATTGCTTTAAATAATCAATATTAGCCAATAAGCAAGCAAATCTGACTTATCCAGTGTCCTCAAATGACTTGCAATGTCTATTCTTTTTCAGTTCATCACATCCTAGGACACACTGAAAGTAAAAGTTTCCTTTCCCTTGATACAGAGAGGAGATAATTTATGCCTGATTTGGTTTCTTTTCAATAATAAAAAGTTGAACTTGGTTTGTGGATTCTTTAAACAAATATAATAAGATGTTTTTTAACTAAAAAATGTAGCAGATACTCTTACTCAAAAGAGAGTTTCTGCAGTGAGGAAGGTTTTTATGTATAAGTGATACAAAAATGAAAGCACTGCGACATGGTAACTTCAGCTTGCATGGATTGATTTGCAAGGTCCATAGTAGATCAGAAACGTCTCAGTCACTTCTAAAACTCAAAGCCGACTGAACAGATGAAAACATAGAGACCTTCAGAAAAAGGCTCTGAGAGTATGATTGGATTACAAAGCATCCGTTATGACCGCAGCTGTTTAAATGTGTCAATAAGTCACTAAATTATTAAAATACAATTACAGGGTCTCAATTTTTTGACATTGATTTTCTATTCTTTTACCAGGTCTCATTTTAATCCAGAGAGAACGGCGGCCAGAGTGAGCTGCAGATAGCGCCACTTTTCAGAATGAAGGATGCTACCAGAGAAGTCAAAAAATGCAGAGCCCCCTCACTGTTTGTTTTCCCTTTCTTTAGCTCGTCTTATCGCTCTATTACAAATCTCCCCGCTTGGGCCGACGTCATTTTTCTCCCATGCAGCTATCAAATGCCCCTGCCCCCTCCCCCTCCCCATGAGTATCGACCACCCTCTCCTCCTGCAGATCAATGCAGGGCCGATGGAGGCTGCAACAAAAACTGTAATTACTCACAAAGCTACAAATTCCTCTGCGATAACAGCTTATTTCATTCATTATTGCAGAGGAGGAAAAATACACACATGCATGCTACTTTTTGTGCAGACATCAGAATGTAGCAACGTGATTATTTTCTTGTTTACTTGTTTAAGCCTTAGGTTATTCTTATGAGAGTAGGAGCTAAGGGCCCAAGTGGAAGTTTTCTCATACTTTCATACCATGCACAACCAAAGTAACTCAATGCCAGTAAATATGTTTAATGGAAAGTTTTCCTTGCAGCTTTTAAAGGGCCCAGGGTCTTAACTTGGGTTCATCCATTCAGCTTTAATAACTACGAGCATATGATTAAAACCTGCAAGATTTCACATAGTACCCCTGATCCCCCTCTGTTCTCGCTGTGTCTGAGATGCTCTGTTGGACATTTTAAGGCCCCATGTGGGCCCAGTCTGCTCCAACTGGTTGACTCATGAACTCTGTAGTTACTTATCTGATTATTTTCTATTTTGTTTATTTAAACTTTATTTGACCAGGAGAAAATCACTGAGATAAAAAATCGCATTTTAAAAGAGTGTCCCGGTCAAGACAAGCAGCAGAACATTTAATGAGTAACAGACATGACCCAATTACAGCCACAGAAAAAATGAAATAACCAGTCAAAACATTGTCACAGAGCAAAAAATTCATCAGTCAAAGCATTTGTAACAGTTGAGATCGTGTGATGTACCTTTACAGGCTGTACAACAGCACCAGAGGGCGCAGACATTATCTTTGTTTTCAGCAGAGTGGCAGTCTCTTCATGGATGCGTGCTGGTAGAGCCCCCGTATTCATTTTTACCACTCGACTCACAAGTGATGCAAGGATTCTTGACTACTTTTTTACTCATGTATGATAAAACAGTAGCATTATAACTAGGCTTTGTAAGGTTATGTTCATCTTGTGATAAACAACAGCCATTGTGCTAACCCCAGACCTGTGTGGCTGTGCACTTCTGGCTGCCTTCGTTGCCTCCAACACTCTCAAAATACCATTAACCTTAGAAATATGCATCAAGACCATCACAATCTGCAGCCTGCCACATCTTTCTCCAATGCCTTTAATCTGCCTTTAAACGATTTACAGAGACAAGCTCGCCAAGAAACACTTTTACCTGCAACAGGCAGGAGTAGCATATCTACAAATTTTTCCATTTCTAGAAGAAATTTGACCTGCCACATGGGCATAATCTGCTTTGACTGGTTGACTGTTAAACACTGCAGTGATTGGTCAGTTTTTCATGTCATGTTTTTAATAACTCATGCATCCTTTCTATGGTCTATGATCTGAGTGAGCTTGCCCCATCAAGTCATTTGCCTGGAACTGCTGATGAAGCAATGGCTGGTTGGCATACTGGTGGGTTTGACTGGGGGCCAAGGGAATGAGCCCTCCCAGACACCCACTGTCGATGCTCACAGGTGGAGGGGTGGAGCTCTCAGTGCCTAAGACTTTATTTTGTCATGCTAGAATACTCTATACAGCTGAGAAATGCATATGACCTCTTGATCACTGCTCAGTTAAAGATGTAGTTAATCCCAGTCAGACTTACTTTATTCACTTAAAGGTGTAGTCAGCGATCTTCTAATCTTCCAATCTAATGTAGTATTTGTCAAATTCACCGTATTTCTCCTCTCCATCCACAAGATGTCACCACTGACAGCATGTTGAAAAAAAAGTTGGGTTTCAATACACAGCCTTGGCTCTGAATTTCAGAAGGTAAATACTGTGGCTCGGGCAGAGTTACCAAAACAGGGTACACCCCCCCACATCCAGGGGGTGATCATACTCATGCACAGATTGGACAGAGGGGGGAGGGGGAGTCGTAGGTTGCGTAGCGTGCGCAGTTAGCGTAAGAGAGAGATACAATATGTGCAGTAGCAATGGCTGAAAAACAGCCCAAAAGAAAAAGATCAGAGGAGCAGAAAGTGAAAAAGAAGGGCTATGACCATGAAAGAGCGAAGACCCCGGTCAACATTGGTGTTGCTTTCCAACGGTGGAGGGAAGTCCACCAATTGAAAGACCTGAAAACGGACGCGGATGGTGCTGTCTTTCTGCTGGATAGGTAAGCAACATTAGCTTTGTGGTGCTTCACATAACAGTAACAGCCATCGGGCATTCATCTTATTGTCTAATCTGCCAGAATGTACTGTTGTTATGATGTTATCAATGATGGCAGTCGAGTTGTCTGACGAGTTGGGGCTACCTTAACTACGTTGGTCAGCTACGCAGTTTCTATGGCCGTTTCCATGACGATGCACATCCATCAGCTTTCAGGGGTGGAGCGAGGGGTGAGGTATGAAGGGAGAGGTGGGTCTAAATTCGTTTATCAACAACCTCCCCACCCGTTTTCTCCCACATCACTGACTACACCTTTAAGGTGAATATTCAGGCAGTTTCTGATGCAGCTTCCTATTCACATTGAGGTAGCTTTCACACCTAAAGAAGTTTTTTAATGATTTTCAACTGGACATTTTTTGCCATTAGGAACAAATGTGTTTGTTTTTGTGTGTCTTTGTAATTTTAGACTAATTTAAGGAACTGAGACTACGCAGATGTGAAAATCTTTAAAAATGAACATCCTCTGGCCAATTTAAGCTCAAGTTGTCAAAATGGCTTGAATTTTTTTTTTTAAGTATGGCTCAAAATGTCCCTAGGATCTCTCAAGTTCATTGATTTGCAGCATTACCCCTTAATTTTTATATGTATTGCACAAACTGACAAAACCCCACTTTCCCCAAGTACTTTATGTGTTTTCATTACATGTATAGAGTGAACATTTCTTGTTCATAAAGCAATAAGGACGGTGTTAAATGTCATAACACTAAAATACCCTCTCTGTATAAACCCAAAACCCAAAACATATTCTTTATTCATTAAAGAACATGGCAAAAAAACAACTGATCATTTCTCTATGTCATATGTTCTATTCCATCTCAGTGTTTAACTCAGTGTTTTTTTTTAAGATTTTGTTGGTTTTATATCATCTCATTCTATCCTGTCTTGATCATCAGTGTCCAACAAAAATCCATTCTGACCCTCTGCTGGAAAAGATGAATTATTTTCTGGCAGCAGGAATAAGGTGAGCAATAAAACCTCTGATGATACAAAAGGTTGGGGAAAGGATAACAAACAAGCGGGCGAGATTTGCTGCCTTTCAGCAACCCTCTTAAGTGGTAATGGGATAACCCTGGACACGTCAAGAGCCTATCAAACTGCCCCTCACATTCGACCCCTGGGTGAGACAGGAAGGGCCCGCTTTGTTTGTAGCAATTGGGTCCTGTGTGCAGGGGCCGTAATGAAGTGACCTGAAATAATGGAAAGCCCTGGGCCCCGCGCGGATGATTTTTGCTGGGATAAGAGCAGGGATCCTGATTCGGAGTCACAGTTCATTTCATTTTTCGCCTCTGATGAGATCTCCTCCGTTATCTGATAAAATTGAACAGCCATTACCGGCAGGGGCTCAGGCCGGCCAAGCGGTAAAGCGCTGCCGACTGCCTCTAACAGAAATCCTATACACTCCACTTTGTCAGCAGTTTTGAATTCATCGTTCGCCGGGGGTTCAGCCCACATGATAGGAATAATCTCAGCCTTACCAAGATTGACACTTCATTTCAGAAATCAATATTTACAATTTACTTCTTTCAAAGTTCATTCTGGGAGAAGATTCCATATTATCCTTTCTAAATAAGCTGATCATATCTCTCTCTATCCTGGAACGGCTGCTCCCAAAATGTGAATTTTTTGGTTTAGGAGGAAAAATCAATGCCTCCATTGTGGGCTTTAATCTGCCCTCTGATGACAGTAAATCTTTTTTCTTTTTATAAGCAAACGGCTGTGGGCAGCTGACACTATTTCCTCCCAGAACAAAGCCCCTCGCCCCGTGTGGACGCTGGTAGATACATGGAGCCCTAATGTGGCTGGACACGCCACCGACGGGTCATTAATCAGACACTGTGACAGCCACTTCTTCCCAATCCAGCCCCGACTTCAGCCCCTCGACAAGCCCACTCAACTGCTCACCCACAGGAGGCCACGCAGGGAGCAGGGAGACAGAGAAAGAGAGAGAGGGGAGGATTGAACGAGGAGACAGGATAGAGAGGGATGAGGGGAGACGCTGCAAAGCTGAGGTATAGAGGGACTCAGGCATGATGGGTAGGACTTGCAGATAAAAGAATCAGAGAAATGTTGGTACATGCGATAAACTGTAGTTTAAGAGATTATAGATGGATCCTAAACTGTTTCTGACACATGTATCCACTCAAGGCTGCATCATATTTGAGGCCCTGGAAGACTTAAGATGCTGATCCCTGCAAACAGAATATGTTCTTGTGATCAACAGCTGTTTGGATGGGGATTACAACTTACATCCAAGCAAGTCCATGGTTCTTAGGGTCTTATTTTGACAATGTAAAGCACATTGCAGGTGCACAGCAGTTTGGGGCATGTCGGTCTATACGCTGCATTATATTGAAGAGGAAAGTTCTTGGTGCAAAGGAAGATGTGGGGCACAAAGAGGATGGGTTAAGGGCCTGAAAAATATCTGGTTGTGCTTAGGGTGTAGCATAGAGCATCTAATGTCACTCCAAGTAATGCAACAGGTCAGCTGACGTCCTGCTGTTGTCCGGATTTCAGGATTTAGGTGCAAACATGCCCAACATTAAAGGATTTTATTCTCTTTGCAGTTTGCTCTTGTATGCATATCTGCAGGGCATAGTGTGAGACCATCCCTTTTTCTCCTCCTCTTTCCCTGATGTCTCCCTTTTTCTATTTAAGA
Organism: Scarus forsteni; assembly: GCA_036419115.1. Classification (NCBI taxonomy): domain Eukaryota; kingdom Metazoa; phylum Chordata; class Actinopteri; order Labriformes; family Labridae; genus Scarus; species Scarus forsteni. The sequence goes on along the minus strand of JAZDUH010000040.1, from coordinate 8,400,823 downwards.
AAACAGAACACTGCTGCTGACAACCTGACGGTCTTCCCTATCCTGTCTCGCCCAATCATGTCACTGTCTTTTTATGTTCTTGGATGGGTTGTACTGTAAAGAAAAAATCTGTTGCTCTGGACTTATGACATGTGCAATGATAATAAAGTAACTGATTAATTGATGATTGATTGATATTCTGTCTAAATCTGAGGGGAAGCTGTTTGTATGTGATCCTTATAGAGCTGGACCCGTCAAACAGATGGAGTTTGATTCTGTCCACATGAAATGATGGGCCAACTTTTTCATGAGAATAATCCAGTTCAGCATATAATTTCAGGGAAAAACATGAATCTGATAAACCTGACACATTGATATATTTCACAAGTCCATCTTGGAAAGAGCCCATAGAAAGTGATAATCAATCCACCAGTCACATTCATTACAGGCCAATCAAACAATGCAGTAGATGGGCGCTACTGCAGCAGTGTAAAAGACAAACCAAAATCCACATCATACAACAAACTTGCCAAAATATGACCAAAGTGGAACAAAAATATCCCTCTTGTTTAGAAGTTTGTATAGTAGTTAGTTTCTCATTTAATAAAGACATGTGGTCCACATCTGATAAATTTGCTACTGAAGCTGTAAGCATCTATGCTAACCTTGGTGATGGCAGTCACTTTCTGCTGTCTCCTATAGCTCCCACGCTTATTGGGCTGTTTCGCTTTGGGCCGGTTACAACTGTATATTAGAGCTTTGTAAAACGAATCTGCCTGATGATAGACATTGAATTAGGCTGTTCAGTCTGCACTGCAAAGTTAGAATCTGCTGTGCTGCTCATAAAGGTTACAGCTAATGCCAACTTCATGCTATTTTAAAATATCTGTGTTCAGAACGGACAGCATGCAGACATCTTTTTAAAGTCATATTTTAATGTATTCTTATGAAGCCATCAGCACTTGGAAAATCATGTTGCAGGTATTAGAGTGGAGAATTTTCCCCATTTTTTGGTGAAAAAATGTAGGACCTGATTGTATAATGATTAAATGTTTCTGGCTGTAGATGGTGAAGTTTAGGCCCAAAAATATAAACATTTTAGATATTCAAAAAATAATAATTTTATAAACATTTCACCCTTAGAATGCCCTGGACAGGTCTTTTACTGTAGATGAAGTGTGAGTGTAGTGGGCTTAGTTTCCTATCCCTCTCTTTTCCTGTGGGCTTTGAATGCACCATGATAAGAAAGTCGGTCAGCTCCTCCCTTCACCCAGCACCTTAATTAGCTGCAGCCTATTTAAAGCACCTGTCCCATGATGGCAGTCCTTTTGCCTTTACCTCTGCTTGGTGGCTGCCACATGGCCTGCTATGAGGTAGATAATGCAGTCTAGATTTTTCAGACCTGACTGTTTCCGGCTTTTGTGTTTCAGGACTGTGTTCTGTCACTCGGGCTTAATCAAAGTAGCAGTCTAAATTTGCTGTTGAGCAAATGGTTTTAAACTATATAGTTTGGTAACGGACAGTTCCATATAATCACCATGGAAATACTTCAGGTCCATCTAAAGTACAAGATTAATATTTTGGTTGCCTTGACATTTTTAACGCCCTTGCAGTGAGGCTGGCTGCTGGCTGGTCGCGGAGGCGAGGGATTCCCCACACCTTTATTTGACTGTAATGGTAAACTAACTGTAGACTCCTTGGACCTGCTGGCTGTGTTGTGAGTGCACGAGTGATGGATAAGTGTCACTTTTTCAAGGACCTTCTTGTTTAGTTTGGCTCCACTCCTGATGGCACCTCCTCACTTCCTCTTCCCTGGTTTGAAATTGCTGTTTGGAAGTAGCTTTATATCAGAATAATACTTAAAATATTTGTAATCGGTGTTGTGTGTAACATGTTACAAAGTAACTTGTTTCAGTAACGTAGCTACTTTTTTGGGTAAAAAGTAAAGTAATGCATTACTACTTTTTTTATGTGGCACGACATTACTTTTCCCCCGGACAGCTCTGTCCGAAGGTGCCTTCTCAGCTGCCCGCAATCTTGTGAGTCATGGCCACGGGTCGCGGCTTTTTGGGCTTGTTTCTAAACGTGAAGTTGCTTCTTGGGGCCTTTCTGTCTGTTTGAATCCCCCTAATTATCTTCCAGCTCCTAACATAAAGCAACACACGACTGCAGTATAGGCAGTATGTCCACTTCCTCGTTTCCTGGTTATCATGCACGCCCCCACACACACTCACGCACATGCCGCATGCTCCAGAGCCAAAGTTGCCAGGTCTGCTTATTATAAGGGATGTTCTTTTCTGGAATAGATGCTCGGCACTGTGATATTGACATGTAATGTAGACGAAAATTAACACACTTTATGTAGATTTCTCTTTTTAAAAAGTAGTATATCACATTAGGAAAGGAAATAGCTGGAGGTTGCTTATTTTGGGCTTGTTTTTATTGACCAGGTTGCTTATTTCAGAAGCAAAATGTGGAAACACTGGACAGGAGCTCTCATTCCACAGGGTATTGTAAAATAAAGAGCACGAAAGAAATAACTGTCATGTTCTCTGTAGTAGAACTATTTGTAGGCCTTCACATTTAGGAACAGATATGGGGTTCTGCCCCAGGTCGAGCAATGTAAAAGTAACATAAAAGTAGCGAGTAACGTCAAAAGTTACTTTTCATACAGGGTAACTAAGTAAAGAAACGAGTTACTTTTTTCAGAAGTAACGAGTAACAAGCAAACACTATTTTTCAAAAGTAATTTGCCCAACACTGTTTGTAATGAATCATCATTTACATTGTGGAAAGAGAATAAAGTCAGAGAGTATGAAAGAATAGGAAAAGACAAGCGGGAAATGTGTCGCAGGCTGGAGTTGAAACTGGGATGCTTTCACAAGGAGAGTCTTCTGACATGCTCGATTTGTGGATGTGACCCATACCCCCAGGTCGATCCTTTAAATTTGTCTCTGCATTATAAATCTGGTGGCTCTGCATTTGCCCCACAAATATCAGGAGCATACATCACCTTTGACCTCACAAAATGAAATCACTACATTACGGAGTCCCTGTACTGACAACATGAACAAAACCTCTTATTCAGGATTTCATTTCGAGCTCTCCTGCTTTCAACGTTTGTTTGTTTCCCAGCCTGTGTGTCTGTGAGCCATAGAAAAGCGATAAGAACACACATTAACACAGATCATCACAAGCCAACCCTCAGAGGTACAACATGATGCAGTTAAAGGAGAAATAACCAATCACAACTTTGGCTTCACTGAAAACCTTAACATGATTTGCAGCTAAGTTGTAGCCCAGTGAGCATGTGTGTTATCCAATTTTCATTGTTCTTTGGGATTGAAGTGATGTTCCAAATCATCTTATAGGCACGGCTAATGTGGTTTCAATTGATCACAGGTTTGAAGGAGAACCATTTTCTCATTGTCTGTCAGCTGCCTCGGGACAGCATGGTGCAAATGTATATATCTGTCTTAAAACTGAATATGTGAGCATGAATACATACATTTGTTGTTTTTCCATCTGCACCCAGGCGATCATTTAGTTCCTCCGGTTTACAGCGAGCCGCCTCCACGTTCACTCTATTAAAACCCTGCTTCGCCATAAGCCCCAGTGGATCACATAAAATACTGCACTTCTCTGTATCGACTGAGTAAAATGAAATAATCTATGATGCATGAACAAGCTCTAAATGAAATAATAATGTCCTTAGCGGTGAAAAACGGATTGATGGTACAGTAATTGAGCAGATTTATTTCCTGCCGTTGGAAAATGGGAAGAGAGGGAGGCGGTGGAGGCCTGCTGAAAACCGCCCTGCTATTTTATTTAATCTCATATTGGAGGAATTATTGGCTGGTAATCTATTGTTAAACATCATTTAGGGTGATGGATTGAGAGCGTCAAGCTTTTCCCCACGTAATCAATTCATATCTCATTAGCACGTATTATTTATGACGCTCATAACGTCCCTGTTGGGATAAGGCGGGGGGAAGGCCGGCTCCTCTGGAGGCCTCAGCTGTGGCTGAAATGAAGTGTGACACACTGTAGTGTATGACCCCATAACTGATTATAAAAATGACTTTTGTTTGCCATATTGATCCCTCTCTAGCTGCTGTAAAATAGACATGAGAAGATGGAGTGTTGGTGGCTGTTTCCCTTTTTGCACTGCAACAACAAATGAGTTTAAGGGAGCAGAGGATATATGTTTGGATCAGAAAAGATATTGTGAATATGACATCTAGAAACTTGCATCCAAAAATCTTGCCAATGGAACACATTATTGAGTTTAAGCACCAGTTTATTTAACGCAAAATGAATTCTCGCAAACAAAATGTAAAGACTTTGACATCACCGTAGTATAAGGCTAGGTAAATGATTCTGCTATTCTTTGCCTTGCTTTGTCAACAAATTACACAGAAACACCAAAACCAACAATGAATCCATCTTATCAGCTAAGTCCTCTGTGCCATGGGGCGCCATTTTTCTTTGAAAGCTGTTGAACTGATTATTTATTCTATGGTAATCCAAAGTCTCAGCTGAAAAGGGTCCCAAACAAATAATTCACTCTAATTCACTGTGATGAATAATCATGGACAAAAATCCTGGAATTCCAAGCTGTTGAGGGGAAATATTCTGCTTTTATTATTATTAGAAAATGAACTGGATGCTCAAACAAAGCAATGTATGCCTTCAGTGTGAATGACTGAGCTTTGGGCTGAATGAAACCTGAGTTTGATAAAACGTGTTTGCCACCCCAGAGAATAGTTGACAGATGTGGGCTGCTGTCCCCATTCAGAAGTTGGAAGCCTTGCTTACGTGTTTCTTTGCTTATTTCAAACACTTACCACAAATAATAACATTTACAATACCTGCAGCTCACAAAAAAGTAAGCTACAATCAAAGAAACTAATATCTGGTGTACTAAGTGGGGCAAAAACCTAATACCATACTGGTAAAAAAAAAAAAAAAAACACTGTCACATCATTAATTTACAATGGCAAACATTTTCAGCGTGATTTTTCTTGGAATTTGCTTAACTTTGAGAATCAATAGCCCCAGAGTGGTGCAGGGATACCTATTTTTTGTGGGCTAACATAGAAGTCAGCATTGTCTGGTTCCCTTGACTGAAGGTCTATAAGTTAGACTTAGAAAGACATAGTCCATCCTAAATAAAAGGCTTGATTGCCTTTTGGGGCTTACCAAATCCGTATTACTCATTAAAGCAACATGTATAAAAAAAAATTTAAAGGGGTGCTCACATTTAAAATGCAAGGTATCTGTACTAAGATGGTATGATCCTTCATTTCAAAACTATTTACACTGTGGGAGCAATGTCAACAATGTTATTGTGTTTTGCTTATTTTGACATGCAACAAGCCTTTTTTGGTCATCTCCAAAGCTGGCTGGAGCTAGGCCAAGTAATACTAAAGCTGCTGATTTGACATTCAAGTGTTGCATTGTTAGATAATTAGTGGGGGCCCACCTACATAATCATTCAGGGGCCCTGTCATTTCTTTGCCGATCATGATATTCTTCATGGACAAACCTAACTTTCACATTTTTTTGAAGCTAAAACATAAAAGCTATCATCGAGCTGTTTTGGAACCGTAACATTGCAGTCCAATTGAGGGGCAGCTACAGCATTTCTAGGTTGTTAAAAAAATGATGAGGAATGATTGCATTTGAAACCAGCTATTTTTGTTTGCTGGCAGTTCACCAGCAACCATCCTTTTAAAAACAAAACAAGGCTTTAAAATTTAAAAGCAGAAAAAAATATAGGTACAATAAATGTTGCAAAGTAAATCTTTATATCTCGAATCCATAAGTTCATCACAGACCTTAATACAGGTTTTTAACCAAAAAGTGACTCTAAAATCCACTTTGGGCCATAGGGACCAGAATTGCTAAGAAGCTAACTCACTTTATTATTTTTGGACTCATTCCCCAACCACTCTGTAGCCTACATCCCTGTGCCCCGGCCAAAAAGAGGCAGAACTGTCTGTCATCCTCTGGGGCTTCTACACTGACTGTTGACAAGGACCACATTCAGCTGTATTTTAACTGTAACTCAGTGCATCTTTGGCTCAAATTGTTTTTATTTTTATTTGTCATTTATTATTTTTGAAGAGCCCCCTGTCTATCTTTCAGTTTGACACCTCCCCTTTGCATGGGTTACAGAAGATGAAAAGAAATATTTGTGAGATAATGGTCCTAATTACTTTTTTTGGTAAATAAAGGATGGTTAGTTTTTATTTTAGTGTATTTTGCTAAAATCTAAATAAACCTGATTGGAGCTTTAAGCAAAGGAAAAAATAAGAGGCCTGGGCTGTTGTCTCTCTCAGGGGCAGAAATATGTTTTTCATTTTTATTAAAGGTGGCTAATGTGTCTGCCTTTCATTTACAAACTTCACTGATTGAGTTCTTGTTAAATCCAAAGTCTTGTCAAGGTAGAAATGTGTGGTTTACAAAGAGAAAGTCAAAAATGGAAATTTAAGATGGTAATGAGCTGAGAAAAATCTTCATAAAATAAGGCCTCAGTGATGCTCTGGTAATAAAAAGGGCTGGATGGTTTTCTCCAACAGTCTGCAGAGGTCTTAAGCCTAAGATCTGTGATCAATATCGTGGACAGGGGCATGCTGAGCTGCAGGAGCTTTCCTCCTGTTCACTGAGCCAGCACAGAAAAGGAAAAGTGTCATATTGTGATCTTTATCCAGTAATCGCCCTGACACACAGTCAAGTGATATATATGTCCGCTCTTTGCTCCAGGGCTCCGCGTCCACTGTCCGCAGTGTGTGTGTGTGCGTATGTGTGTGCATGTATGTGTGCCAAAGACCTCAGCTGAACGGCTGTTAGCACTCTGCAGCAGAAAAAGCTCAGAAGCAGAGGAGGATAGAATACGACGGCATATTAGGGCAACTTAGAGAATTTTTTTTAATTAATACTCAGAATTTTCGAGAAAAAAATTCTAAATTTTTTAGTTTATAAAGTCACAAATTTACGACTTTATAAAGTTTACTACCTTACTTGAAAATTTATAAAAACAAGCTCATATTTCTGGTCAATAACTCATCAATAAAACAACGTAGTTCCAAACCCGACCCTTAATTCTAATCAGTGTGATAAAGACTGTGAGCCACAACCTGGTTTTGCTCCAAACGAGCCAGAAAGCTTCACTTAGTATCAATACACTGCTGGTCAGGGCTGGCTCGGCGGCTTAGGGACCGTTGACAAGTTACTATCAGAAGAATAGTGTGAAAGTAAATTCAATAACTTCACCATAAAGATGTGAAGTCTTCAAAATCACAACACACATGAATGGCCATATGTTGTTCATAGTACATGTCATAGTTTTTTTTTTTAAGAATTGTAAATTCAAATATTTCACAGGATTTTTTGATTGAAAATAAAGCAAATGCCGACAAAATTATGAGATCTACCAACAAAATGATAATAAAAAATGGATGATGATCCCCTCTAACTTAAACTACAGCTCTTACTAAAAAAAGGCTTTTGATTTGATTTGAATTATTTTTTATACATTGAACTGTGTGAATTCAGATGTAATGACAATAATTACTGTACTAACTGTCCTGTTGCAGACTGGAGTGACACCAAACTCATACTAATGATCAAACATTTTCTCTAGCTTATACAACAGCTGTCACATTAGAGAAATATGTTTTAATGTAATTTAAAAGGTTTTTTTATTACTGTCATATGTTTATCAATATGACTATAAAAACTGTAATAACTATACTGTTGTTGACCGTAGTAACACCAAACCCAGCCTGATGATCAAGCATCTCTTCTAGTTTTTTCTACAGCTCTATTTAAGAGGTATAGGTTTTAAGGTAGTTTATGTCATTTTTTACTATTGACATAAATTCCTTAATAGGTAATGACTTAAAAAAAAAAAGCGGTGACTTTAAAACAACAGTAAAGTTGTTGACAACAGTTGACTGTAGTGGCACCAAAACCAAATCATGCATCTCTTGCAGTTTATACTACAGCTTCTTACTCTTACTTTTATATAAATTGTTTTTAATTTAATCTATAACCATTTTTTAAATAATGACGCTCATTCATTGATAGAAACAAAGTTATTATAGTTTAAAAGTCATTACTTATCAATAGATATAGGCCTACAGTACAGTATGCCAATCATAAAAAAGACAAATGACATTAAAACCTATATCTCTTAAATAACCCAATTATTAAGAAACTATGACATGTACTATGAACAACCTATGGTCATTTACATGTGCTGTGATTTTGAAGACGTTACATGTCTTTCTGGTGAAGTTACTGAATTTCCTTTCACACTATTCCTCCGATATAGTAACTTGCCAACAGTCCCTAAGCCGCCAAGCCAGCCCTCACCGGCAGTGTATTGAGACCAAATGAAGCTTTCTGGCTCGATAGACGGCTCGTTTGGAGGAAAATGAGGTTGTAGCTCGCAGTCTTTATCACACTGATTAGAATTAAAGGTCGGGATTGGCACTACGTTGATTAATTGACCCGATTTATGAGTTTAGCGCAAATTTTCGAGATAATAAAGTCACAAATTTACAACTTTATTTAGTAGTAAAGTTGCAACTTTATGGAGTCATAAATTTGTGACTTTATAAACTCAAAAATTTTGAGTTTTTTCTCAAAATTTTAAAATTTTTATTACTTTTTTTTCCCTTCAGTGACCCTAATAGGCCGTCGTACAATACAGACAAGTTATGTGCAGTTGGAGTTTGTTAAATGTTAATGGACATGAGCATATACAGCACTTTTGTAGTCTCTTTGACTTCTCAAAGATAAAGTTGTTTTTGTTGGTTGTTTTGTCCTTTGTGTCTAAGCTCTTGTGCTTTGCTGTCTAATGTTCCTGCCTTTTGTAAATGGTAAATGGACTTGAGCTTATATAGCGCTTCTCTAGTCTGTGACTACTCAAAGCTGCTTTACACCGCAGGTCACACTTACCCATTCACACCCATTCGCTCTCATATTCACTCACTGATGGTTCTGAGTTTCTATGTTAGTTTTTCCATCAGTAATTCTAACACATTCACGCACTTTCATGCCCATTTACATGCCACTGACGCAGCAGTGGGAGCAACTTGGGGTTAAGTGTCTTGCCCAAGGACACATCGCCAACCTGCAACCTCCTGATCACTGACCAAGGGCACTATCCAACTGCGCCACCGACGCCCCACAAAGTTTTGTCAAAGTACTTTGTAAACCTCTGTTTGTAGAAGTACTATTAAATAAAGTTTATATTATTATTATTATTATTATTCTCAAAGCAGCTTTACACCACAGGTCACATCAGCCCGTCCACACCCATTCACTCTCACATACACTCACTGATGGTTGGGGTTCATGTCGGTTGTCCATAGGTATCAGATAACACTTTCAGTCCCTTTTATACCCATTTAAACAAACACTGGCACAGCAGTGGGAGCAGCTGCAGGTTCAGTGTCTTGCCCAAGGACACATTGCCTTGTGATAGCCAAGACTGGCTCAAACCTGCCACCCTGTGATTGTCAACTAAGTGCACTGGCAGACTGCGCTGTAAAACAAAACAGGGTTAGAATAGATGGATGATGGTGATAAATTTTAGGAACAGTCAATGTATATTTTCAGTAAGAACACAAAACCATCTGTTCAGCTGAGTAGATGCACCACCTGTTTCTAAAAATGCACCCAAAAGGTTTAGTCAAGCATCTCAGCCAGTATTTAAACCTCTGGCCAACATTTTCCTGTTTGGTCTGGCTTCAAACGACTTTCCTTCAGTTGGTTCCACCTTTTTTGTTCTCCTGTCTTTGCTACCATCACAACTTTGGTTCTGGTCTTCAAGTAGCAATACGCAGCCCAACAATGATAGCCGAATGGTGCATTCCCTTGTGGGTGGCCCTGCCCACATTAAGGACAACAGCCTCTGCACACTAGGCACATATAGAGGGATTATTTGTTTGTCAACAACAGCGGATGCGCGCGCAACTTGGGTGCAGAAGCACTGCAGAGTATAATGGTTTGTCAACCGACGTGGGGGAGTTAACCACCAAAAACACTGTATTATCCATGGACACTTACTAGACTGTGACAGACCAGGAAGTAAACATGTGTCAATAAATCAGAAACCCTCCCAGACCAAAAAGAGCACACAGACTGCTGAGTCTGAGACTCAGTTCATAATAAAAGAACCAGAAAACTACGACCAGAGAACTGCACCAAATCAGAATATTAATGGTTGTGTATTTCAGGGTTAATAGACTGGTTCATCATTTTATCATATTACGTAATTTTACTTTGTTCATAAAATCTGTTTCTGTTAATCATAATTTATAGGATCACTCATTATTTACTGTCTGTATTGAGTCCATGTTTGGTCATAACCTCAGCCCCAAACCAACTTTTTAATTAAATAAGCAAAGTCAAATCTGTATCAGCAGTTAATATTGCTTGTTTGCAGTCAAACCTGGTTAACTGAGGTCGGATAAAGAAGACACATTTAATCACACACACGCAGACCCGCCGGTGTATCAGTGTAAAGTGTGACCCTGTTAACTGGTGACTCTCGGCTGTTAATCACGGCTACCGGCGGCTGAAATTCACTATTTAGCATGGTCGCTATTAACTCCGAAACACTGGTTGCTCTGTAACGGTCGAAACTTGACAGAAGTTGCCTCGATTGTGTAGTATTGTTTTTGACAGCAGTCCACAGAACAACCGTACATTTTGATACTGCTAACAGGTTGAATTTAGTGTTTAAAAATGCTAACTCGTCTGAATGAATGGAGCTAAACGCTGCTTCTGCGGTCAAGATGCGTGCACAGCTTTATGATGACGAAGACTGATAATCCCTCTATACGTAGCCCTGTCTCAAACATAATTACAAAGAAAGGAAAATATGAGAATCTAAGGATCTACCAAGTTCTCTGTCCATCTTCTTTGTCTTCATCTTCAATTGTCAATATCTACACCTTATATTGATGCTATATTTTCTTTAAAGTTCCTTTAGATTCTCTCTCTTTGAACATACTTGGTCACTCAGTAAACTCTTCTTGTATCCTTAATGCTTGTTAAAAAGTATGGATAGATTAATGAAGTCAGAAATCTTGTGGCGTAGTGAGATATTTATGAAGTGTTCCCCGTTAATCAACACCGCCTTAAAGGGATATTTCAATATTTTTAAAGTGGGGTTGTATGACCTCCAAATGACCACTAAGTACATTAGATCCGGTAGAAAGTTCTTCCCTCACCCTCAGTAAGCCACAGTCTGTAAGAGTCTGTTACACAGAACTAGCTGCAAACAAGGAAGTATTGTACCAGGAACAAAGGGTATTTCTCCGCCTACAAGAACTCCCATCAAAAAACAATACCACAGTTTAAAAGTCCACTACATAAGCATGATTTTAATTGCATTAACTTTCGAAAATATACATTTTATCTGGTTTAACCAACCCACGTCACGTATTCCTCCACGCAGCGCAGCTGTGAGCTGCTAAATCACTCCACCTCCCTCTAAGCTGATGTAAACATAACAAGCTAGTGGCTCCAGACGCCGGTTGTAGCCTCTTGTGACTTTTATCAAATATTGTAATTCTTTTTTTCTGACTCTTAGCAGTGCAAGGTAGAGACAGCGTAGGGAATTGAAAAACAAGGGACTATGACAGTGACGATAAAGTTCCATTCACTCTGGAGACAAGAGGATATCTGTCTGAACCTTGGATATCTGTATGATCCGGATGAGATGAGCTATCTCTAAATCCCAGAGTTTTGTGGACATTCTTCAGTTTCCCTAAGATAAACTGAAAAAAAAAACATCCCAAACCTAACGACCTAATGGCAGTTTCTCCTCAGAGAAGTAATAATGATCCGTCAGAGAGAAAGAAGCAGAGGATGCTGTTTACCACAACATGGCAGTGTATGTTTCTTTCTCACACACACACAACCATTACTGTTGTGTGTTAGCATTGTGCGGCTAGTGGCAGGGCTGTGCAGAGGAATATGTGACGTGAGTAAGTTAGGTAGAGATAAAATGTGGTAACTGTCATATTATTTTTTGATGTGAGTTCTTGTAGGTGGAGAAAATACCCTTTGTTCCTGGTACAATACTTCCCTGTTAGCGGCTAATTCTGCGTAACAGACTCTTACAGACTGTGGCTTACTGAGGGACAAGATAACTCTCTACTCTAATGTACTTAGTGGCCATATGGGGTTCATAAAACCCCACTTCAAAAATACTTAACTACCCTTTAACCAAAATCCCACTTTTGCTAATCAGGCTATGTTAAATCAGTCCAACCTTTGATGCCCTTGGCCCACCAGGGGGTCCCAGTTCAAAGTTTTGAAAGCATTGCTCTATCCCATCAGTTTTCAATTCTAGCAAGATATTTTTGCCTGCATTAATTCAAATATCACATATTTAATTTTTTACAACAAGCAGGAAGAGATTGGAACTGTGAGCAGGAGGAAGTGACTGCTTGTTCATAGATTAGCATAGATGCTAACAGCTTCAGTACACATACTGCCAGATCTGGACTGCATTTCTTTATTAAATGACAAACAGCAATAGTGAAGGGCTTCCTTAAAAGTTCTGCTTCACTTCCATGATGTTTTGCTTTCGTTTTTTTCTAGGTAGTGGCTTATATTTTGCATTTTTCATTGCAGCAGTAACGCTTGTCTACTGCATTATCTGGTTGGCCCATAATGAATGAGACTGACAGATGGATCGTCCAGTCACCTGCTGTATTTGCTTTTGAAAAGCCCTGCCCTCTTACAAACCCTTTCTTTGGGCTGTTGCCCATGGACTAATGAAAAATATTATCAGTTTCACACACAAATTCGTCTGACAAGTGCTGCGTTTGAAGGGTCAAAGAAAGCTCCAAAGAAAAGTTCTTCCCTATCCACTTTACCTTAAACACGATGGAAAACATTGCAGGGTCAAGGAAAGGAGGGAATAAGAGGAAAGGAAAGGTAAACTGCAAAAAAGGAGAAATTCCACTGCACTTTCACTTGGTGTCATATTTATCTATATCATATTTAAGAGATCATTGCCACAATGATCTCTTGTGGCGTAGTTAAGCCATGGCAAACTACAGTGCTCTGAAAATGAGAAATCACGAAGCGCCGTTGTCACCTGTTATACCTCACAGTGTTGTTTGTTGTGTTAGTTTGACCTTTTAACATTAGCGATCAAATGATTTACCTGTGACTGTGTTTGTCCTTTGGTCATGCAGTGTGTATTTTCTGCTCATAGCTGTGAGGTTAGGTGAAAACATGTATAAATGTTGGCATCTTTGAATGGGCACTTAAAATCTGAAGCCTGTTGATAACTGCACAATGTTTCAGAAGCACTATTCTCCCTGTTTTATTCACAAATATCGTTGTGAACGTTGTTTATATTTGTCACTTTTACTATTTTTTAATAAAAGTTGTTATTGACATAATGTACTTCATAAATCAAGATAGATGGAAATGCAGTCATTAATATGTAATATTAATGTTACATATTATTTATGTATGTATGTTTAATATTCATCAACATTGTGGGCAGTTATGGAGAGAAGGAAATGCTTTAAAGTAAGTGTTTTTTAAATGATAAAATGTGATTGTTTATCAGTCCACCAATTTAAAAATTAAAAAAGAAATGAAGTAAAGGTTTTACTTTAAAAAGCACTGACTATTAAGCATATTTTTTTTCTTTACCTTTCAGAAATAGTTACACACTAATCTACATATTATCTTCATAGTCCCACAAAACTGATTCTTTCTCTGTCAAAGGTTTCAGCAAACGTTCTGCAGGTGCTGTATAAGTATACATACATGTTGCTGCTGCGAGGCATTATGGGGCCCATTTTTCTCTTTTCCTTTCATGAAGGATGGTCCATGTCACTACCCGATCTGTACGGCTACCCGATTTGTACTGCGCTTGCACGAAAACTGCGTCACTTCCTCTCGAGCCGTGACAGCGATATAGATATGGGTTCAGACATAGAAATACGTATGGATCGGGTAGTGACTCCTGTCATAGATGCTTAGCAAAACTTGGCGAAATCTGCCGTCCTCAGAAGTTTACTTGTAAGGATTGTCTTTGACAAGGTTCATGTTACATATAAGAGTTAAATGAATCACCTGTGTGGTACAATTTAGTGCAAGACGATAGTATAAGGCCGTTAGCTGTTAGCAGCTAAGTTAGCAGCTTACGGTCATTAACTGTCGTTAGCTTGTCACTACCCGATCTGTATATGAAAAAGAAAAAAAAAAGTATAAAATTAAAACGAAAAAAAAAAAAAAAGTCCAGACAGATAATGCGTGGTTGTGTATATTGAGTCATCAATAATATTTGTCCAAAAACGTTTCAGAAGGTTTTAATAAAAGTTATTGAGTTGATTTGAAATCACACTGCAACTACTTCTGTTGACCAAAGCCCGTCAAACACTGTGTAATATAGCCTACTGCCACTAGTTAGAGCTGTAGCTGTAGTTTTTGTTCCAGCCATCCAGCCTATTGTTGCTTTATGAGCCAGAAGGCTTTGAGTAGTAACATTGTAAGACCGAAGTGATGAGGCAGTATGTGGTGTCATAAACTCCAAAGACAATGCATTTAGGCTGCATCGGATGATACTTTCATATTCACTGGAGCTACTACAAAGAGAACTCCACTTGGTCCACCTGGAGGTGAAACTGGAGCCCTGCTTTTTGGCAAAGCAGAACTGCAGTGAGCTTTCACACCAACCCAAATGAACTTTTCAAAAAAAGCGAATTAGACTATGTTTGAACAGAATAAATGAACTGTTAGGTATGAAAATCACCCTTTGTCAACAAGCCAGTTCTGACTATGGTTACATACAGACCTGATCAAAATCTTAGATGGCATCTGCGGGAAAAGGGTTTCAAAAACAAAAATGAATTCAAAGACCTTGTCTCCTTCAACGCCACAAAACTGCCCGTTGAGACTTTGCCAGGGAGCATCAAACATGGAACACTGAAAGGTGGGTTTTTCAACAGGGCAGCGCTGCAGTTCACAATCCTCACTTGACGAAGGACTTCTTCAGGGAGAATAACATCACTCTTTTGGACCATCTCGCATGTTCCCCTGATTTAAACCCCATAGAGAACATTTGGGGATGGATGGCAAGGGAAGTTTATAAAAATGTCCATCAGTTCCAGACAGTTGATACCAGTTGAAGCCATCTTCACCACTTGGAGCAATGTTCCCTAAAGCTTCCTGGAAACACTCACATCCAGCATGCCCAAACGAATTTTTAAAGTGATTAACAAGAACGATGGAGCTAACTCATTACTGAGTCCTACTAAGAAAGATTTTTGTTCTGGTTTGAAGAGTTTTTTGTTACTTTTTGAGTGATGGTCTTAGTTTGTTTGTTTGTTTTTTTCTTTAATGAATATTTTTGGGCATTTTTGTGCCTTTATTGATAAGAGAGAGACATTGGATAGGCTTGTGAAAGGGGGAGAGAGAGCAGGGGAAGACACTCTGCAAACTGGTCACAGGCGGGATTTGAACCTGGACCGGCAGAAGCATGTACATGGGGTGCTAACCACTACGCCAGTGGTTCCCATACTTTTCACAGCCTGTACCCCTTCCGGCACTTGACCTCCAGCCATGTACCCCCAACTCTCATGCACTTATAACACCAAGGAAAATAAATATTTAAGCTTGCTGCACTCCCACCTCCCACATTTTACATGCATAACATACAAATAAAACCTATTAAAGCGAATTATTTCTGACTAAATAGATTGATTTACCAGCAATGTCAGTGGGCAACACCAGTCCACTTTTGAAAAAGAAATGTACATTTCTGAAACATTTTCATTAATGAACTTAAAGCTTTAATCAATAGGCTGTCTGACTGAACTTACTGTATGTTATTTTAAGAATCTAAGATAATTCAGGACAAATTTCCCTCTCCAAGACGCCTCAGCCTCTCTGCCAACACTTCAGGCTTTTATCAAAGCTCACAATACAAACATTTATCAGTTTGAACTTGAACTACTGAAACAACTGTTTAGACCTGACAGTTTTTCACGTACCCCCTACATCACTTCGCGTACCCCTGGGGGTACACGTACCCCAGTTTGGGAACCACTGCACTACGCCAAACCAGCACCCCAATGGTCTTAAACTTTTGATCAGCTCATAAACAGCCTATTTCAGTTTACTTGTTGTTTTCAGTAAATTACTTTTTTTAAGTGCTTTTTGTCATACTCCCACTTCTTGCTTTTGCATATTGTAGCTCTATTTAAAACTTATTAAGTCCCAAATGTGCAAAATCCATATTCTAGAAATTTTTTTTAACTGGTCTTAAGATTTTGATCAGGTCTGTATCGCTCAGAAATATGCAAGCATCACTCAATAACTCCTAATTACAGCTTTGTATTTGTTTCATAGCTAAAACTACTGGCAAACAGCTTTCAAGATAAATAATGTTGTTCATCTAAGCCCAGTTATGCATTTCTGGGTCATTTCTCTACATAAGGCCTGGACAAGAGGCAGGTGGCTTCATTACATAACATTTGACAGGCTTCAAGGGTGAAGTGAATATTGCTACTTCACCCCTGAAGCAGGTCCACTTAACTTTACGCTAACCTTAGTTAGCTCGGAACATTATACCAAGTAAAGAGCTATTTTGCCTACCCCAAAAGTCCCAGAAATTCTCCGCTCACAAAGCTCAAAGAATCAACACAACTTACCTTCAAATTTATCATGATGTACAGGCATTATTAAATAGAAATATAAAAGGAATCTGTTGGTTTAATCCACTCTTACTTTGTTCTGGTGCATCCATCAACAAGCACAGTATAGCTAAAAGACTACAGGAAAATGATATGGGTTGAATTTAGGGCTCTCGGCAGTCAGACATGAGAGAATACATCAGTGAAAAAGGGAGAAAAAAACATCAACAGCACTGGTTTGATAGCAGTGCAGTCGTCTGGACTAACACTTAAGTCAAGCCTTTTCAAATTAATGTAACGAAACATGTGTACATGACAGCTAAGTGCTCTGAAAATAAATAAATCCCTGCCACAAAAACATGTCCATCATATGACTTACAGAAATAGTAAAACAGTCCTGTATCTGATACGTCTAAATTTAAACCTGAACGTTGGATGCATTTAAAAAAAAAAAAAAAAAAAATGAAAAGAGGGTAAACATGAGTAATTTAGTTTTACCAAACAACAAAACAACAATTATCACAGTGGTAAGGTATTATATTTTTTTAGATTTTTTTGCTAACTTTTTGATAGTAGTTACAACATTTAGAGGGATATCATTCAAAGGTGGTTTCACAACAAAACAGTCAGCCAAATTACCTTGGCCTCATACTCAAAAGTGCCACAAGATAAGGTAATTATAGGAGAGCATCAAACATGAGAAATAGTTTGCCTAATTTTTCATTCAAAAACTTATTTATGGCTTTTAATTGTATTTCACTCTATCTTTTAGCTCAATATCTAATCACAATTCTTTTTCTTCTCGATAATTTGCCAACTTTTTCAAGGGAGGACAACATATCTGTGCAATTTCATCATTATTTTAGACTAAGTTAATGTTTGGAAAGTATTATTTATCCCATAAATGAAAACAGTTATTCAAACTACCACCTCTGTCTTAGGCCCCATCCACACGAAGACAAAACGCTTAACAGTTTCCAAAACGATCGTCATAAAGACAAAGGCGTCTCAGAAAATGTGTGCTTCTACATTAATGTACCTGATACACATGAAAGCGCTGTAAAACACGTGCCAGACCTCTAGGGGCGCTGTAACGATATGACAGAAACAAGCGGAAACAGAAGAAAAAACAGTGAGCATGCGCACAAAAGTTGTAAACAGAGATGGTGATAAAGTGGCGTAATGTGTCCTCGATAATTGTTTGTTCAACTCGGTGGTGATTGAGAGGAAGGAGATTTTGCTGCTACAGGGATAGCAGGGTCACTAGCTTCATCAGCACATATGCTTCAAGTACGCCGCCTTTGTTGTTGTCGTTGCCAGGTGTGGCGCATGCGTGTCAATAAAGATATGAAACTATGACGTAAGCGTATCTGAAAAATTGCGGAGAGCCAGTAATCACGGAGCTGCGTATACGGCATTTCAAAATCTTTCCACTCTGGAACCTGGTTTCAAAAATGACTGTTTATAGAGCCCCAAAACGTCACCTTCGTATGGATGATTTGCAGATTCGGCAAAAAACTTTTGGTTTAGACCTCAGTTTGTCTCGTGTGGGCAACTGGCAGCCAGGGACCACGTGTAGCAGACCTTCTACCTCAGTGCGATCCACCAGTCAATGTGGCCAAAGCTTATTACATGAATGAAACTTGATAAAATGTTCCTTGACAATACAGAAGCAGCAAGATTACTCAAAATATTCTCCACAGATAATGATGGAATTTCAGGGATTGTGGGTCATTGCACAAGAAAGAGGTATCCAATCTTAGTGGTGATGTGAATATTGATGTGGATCCAGGAAATTATAAAAGGATGTGTGAACATTACAAGATAGAGCAGTTTTCCACATTTTCAAAAGCAAAAGAAATGTCTTGGTGGAGTTTATTCCTGAAGCACTTGTGGCTGATTCTGGAAAACTCCATTATGGGCTTTCATAAATGCATTGTGCAAATAGAAATTTTACAGTATAGACTCGAAAAATCCGTAAATACCTTTGAATTTGTAAACTTCCCTTTCAGATTTCAACACTTAAATCGCTGGGCAATTAGTATGAATTTAATGTGGTCCTCTTTCGAACAAAAGTTGCCCATCCCTGGCCCAAATTCATCAAAACTCATCATGCCACTCACTCAACCACACATTAATGTACATCACCAAAAAATGCAATTCAGACGGTGCTCGCTCTTATTTTGTCATTTATAAATTTGATTAGATTTTGCAAACTTTAAAGTACTTCAAAAGCTCCTCAAAAATCCTTCCTCAGTGGTTCTGAAATAGTTTGGCAAAGCATGTTGGTGTGCCTTTAGGCAAGTCTAGGGGGGCCATTAGAATTTGTGAAAGCATATGTAATTAATGGGACTAGCTGAAAACTTATGAATGAAATTTAATATTTTTCTGATTATACATTTGGATAACTTTGTCAACAAACTGTAGGTAGGGGTGCTGGTTTGATTCCTTCACGAGGTCCATTTGCCAAGAGTCCTGCTCTGCTCTCTCTCATCTCCTTTTATAAGCTTCTCCACTGTCAAATAAAGGCTGCAAAATGCCCCCCAAAATATTAGAAAAACAGCATATTTCATTAGGCAATTGCTAATGTAAATAAAACAGGCATGAGACACAATAGCATGCATATAAGAAGCTTATAAGCATGGATATGGATTTGTTCAAAGTCCACACTAAAAGAGAATTCAAATGACATTGTTCACTTCTTTCTTTCTTTGTCAAACTTTGAAAAATCCCTACATAATTTATTTATTTATTGTATTTATCTTTATGAGCCAGACAAAACTCAGTGTCGTTCCTCTAAGACACTGTGTTGCACACTGTGGACATTTATGTCCTGGCATGTCCTGAGTCCAAACTGGAGGAACGGGATTGTGTGAGCAGTTGATTTGTTAGCAGCTTATCTTATACAAACCTGACATCTACTGGACAACTGGAGAACACATGGAGTGACTGAGGCAGCTGTGCCACATGACTTCAAAATTAACAGGTTCTTTAAAAAGGATATTTCAAGTGGTCATACACTGAGGAGACATTTTGTATTTATATTTGATTTATTTATTTAGGTACCTGTCACGGTGTCTTCTTCTGCCAGATCAAAAAGTCTTATCTCTGTTTTTTTAAGGACTTTCTTTTTCTTTCTCCAAATCAGTGTAATTGGTCATCTTACTGATTGGTGAGTGTGTTTTATACAATTAAACCAGATAGAGTTCAACAAAACCCAAACAGGGAAAATACAACATTGTTTGTTCATTTGTGAAGCATTTTTGTAATGTCTTTAAAAGAAGAAACTTTGGACATGAGAGGTTTTTGCATGACAGGGATGGCATTAAATATTTTATATTTACTAGATAACAAATGACAAATGGGTACAGTATATGTAAATGTTACATGTGATTACCTTTTGTCCTGCTGTTATTGTAGGTTCTCTATAGCAGTTCAATTTGTTTTCAAGATTCAAAAAGAAATGAACAATTAAAAAACAGCCCTAATAATATGAAGAATTTGCTGAAAAAGTGTATCTAAATTTAGTTCTTTATGGGATACCTTATTTTTGGTAAGTATTTCACAAATAACATAAATTTGTTGAGCAAAATTGTAGCTCTTCATTGTTTTGGTCGGCTGAGAATTTTCCTTAAGTTTAGTGTCTGGTACGCCCCAATTTGACCGATGAAAACACTTTTGGTTACATACATCACAATAAAAATATGGCTTAACTGATTTTGTTTTAGTCACCATGGAACACTGAAATTAAAGATAATATGTGAATAAAGATAGTGTCAGGACAGCGGTATGGCAATGCTTAATGTAATAATAACCTTCTGCTGTTGTGAACGTTTGGTCCTGAAGCTGTCTTGGTAAAGACAATAAACCTCTCTCACTTTGTACTGTGTTGCAGAATCAGATATGCCTATTTGGGTTGTCTTATTTTTGCTTTACTCATTTGAATGATCACCAGGTTATTGTCAATTGTTAACTAGCCAAGATTCCATTTTTCACAGAATTTGTACATAATTTATTTGTAAAAAGTCACTATTGATAAGAACATTAATGTCATTCAGAAATATTTGTAATTTTGTGCCATTTTTTCCCCTCATCAAACAATAATTGAACAAACTTTTTTGCTAGAACCTTATTAGATCAGTTACCAATTATTCTATAACATGGACAGTTATGAGCTGTTAATTTTAATTAAAAAATATACCTTATTCATAAATTCATGATTATAGGAAAAAAAAACAAGTCAGGAAATAGCTCTGAAAAAGCTGTGCACCATGTAAATGTATTTAAAAAAATATTTTAGCTCTTGCATTAAATTTTTAAATATTTAAAAAAATAAAGTTTTCATAATGAATTAGTATATTTTTGCTAATAAAATACATTTTTTACTGTTATGAATCTCCCAATTGCCATTTCTATGAATTTATAAGAGGGATGAAAAACAAACTATGACAAGTTTATGAAGATACGGGGCCAAAGCAGCGGTGGGCATCTATAGCTACTCACCAAATGGGTGCTACAGTCGATTTCAATTTAGGAAAACTTTGCAGACATAGAGATGACAAAATCTGCCATTAGGTATTAAAGTTAAATGGATTACAACAGTTAAGAAATTAATTAATTAAATGATAATCTTCAATGACTAATAAGTCCAAAGTTTTTTTTTCTGTACAAGTAATCAGTTTGTGGTTTATTTTGCTGTCAAGCTTTGCTGCAAGGCTTGAATGCGTTTGGAAGAGTAAGCCAAATTGATTTAAATAACCAGCATGTACCACATAATGTCATGAAATAGTGACTCAGCTGGCTTTAATTCCATATTTGGCACATTTACTTGTGCTTCACCATTACTTTTCAGTCAAAGTGTATAAAAGCTTACATTATACATTCTGCAGGTAACATAATTATTATTATTTATAATTGACTGATTGACCTCGATATGTTCTGTTTTGGTCTTGTACAGTGAGAAAACATTAACGTGGCCCCCATGCAAGCCCCACTTTTCTGATCATTTGAAACAAATCATTCATTTTAAATTTGTGTGCATGTATCTTAGACCAGCTCACAGTTGTGTTATTATTTTTCATGTTTACAAAAAGCAAGGGTTGTACAGTATTACTGGAACAATATCAGCATCAGTACATAATTGCCTAAAAAACTGATTATCAGTATCAGCAGATATGAACATTTTGACATTTAGCCATACAAACTGCTCACTGATGTACCAAATATTGGCTGAAATATTGGCAGAATTAACAAATAGACCATATTGACCATCACTGAATGTCCACTTTTGTTAATCCAAAATGTTATTTATCAAAGAATAACATGTTGCCTCTCTGACTTCACATCTGTTCTGAACATAAATGTATCTTCCCCATGACAGGAGCTGATTAAAGTTATTGAAGTGGGGGCTTTGTGCTCTTTACCAAAAATACTGATACTGGTTTTGGTATTGCAATAATGAGCTTCAAAATATTGGCATAGCAGATAGGACACATCTAATGTCACACATCCCTTAAATAAACATTTTAATTAGTCGGTCAATCATTTAAGAATTTATCATCCATTGCCTGAATTATGTTTGTTTATTCTGTATTTTTAAGCATCATATTTTGTATGAGTGGTGTATGAAAGTGTCATATTACATACATCTGTGTTGCCTTTCCGATGTTCAAGCATTCAAGGCGCATCTGCTGAGTTATTCATAAAGCCCCATTACTCCTGATGCATTTTTAATGGTGCAGACATAGCCTTTATGTCATGATATGGAGGCTTGTAATGAATATTTACTGTCTGATTATTAACAGCCAGGACTATTAATAACAGGCTGAGAGGATGGCACATTAAATTACCTCACACTGCTCATTGTCAGAATAAAGGTTGTCCTATAAATTGATGGGTACATTCAATAACCATAAATGTTGAGTGTCATTTTAATCATTCAGCTCAATCTTTATACTCTGACCTTCATTTACGACCTGAATTGCCTTTTATATATCACTCAAAGTGCTGTGGAGAAATCAGTTTGTTCTGCATCTGCTCTTAAAAAAAGATCAGATGTCTCTGCAGAAGGTCTCACTCCATTTGTCCCTCATCGGCCACTGAGTGGAATATCATTGATTTTTTTTTCCCTTCTCACCATATGTCCTTACCTTGAATGTCAGAGATGTTCATCACCCTTTTTCTCCAATATTTGCTCAGCATTGCACCATCACATCACTCACTCAGACTTCAAGTGTTTGAAAATGCTTCTTCAGCAACTACGTCAGCCCCAGTGACTGTAGGCTGAAGAGGGATGGAGGAAAAGGACTCTGTCAGGCATTTGCAAAGTTATATATTAAACTTGCATGCTCTTCAAGATCACTCTGGCAAGAGTAGGGATGTGCCCAACAAAAGATTTTGGTAGTCAGCTCTATGTAGTTAGACTTTTCCTGCAGTCTGATTCTTAAACATCTTATATTTTGTTCAGCTGCACCATGAGAGATAAACCAGTATTTGTTTTCTACACTGAACATTTATTTTTTTGGCTAGGCCTGCTAGCCCCAAGTATTTTTCCCATTGCACCATCCTATCATTGAAAGATATAGTGATGTGTGGGACAAGTAGGAATGTCATCCTAAATCGTTCAAATAGATGTTATACGTTTCACGCAGTTTGCCTTTCAGGGGTATTAAAGCAGTGACTCAAATAACTTCAAATATAAACAGCATTGATATAATTATTAAGCTAATTCCAGAATTAAGGGAAGTCAAAACTGATCAATTTAAAGAGCAGGACATTTTCTGGCTTTTTAAAACTTAACTTTACCTATCATGGAACAGATAATTTAGAAATGCTATAGCACATTTTTCAAAACAAGGAAATTGTTATCATGAAGAAAGTTTAACAAAATCAGCCATGAAAGCACAACAAAATTGTTTTCTTTTTTACAATTTTGACAGTGGGTACATTTTTTTGTTTGTTTTTGTACAACAAAGTTTAGGAAATAAGGAAAAGAATGTTTCTTAAAAGTTCTTTATGAAGCATAACTTAGTGTACTAATGAAATAAACAAAGCACATTTTAGCTCTTTTTTTCTAAAAACTGCTGACATTAAAAACATTTTTCATTAAAAATATTTATTGTTGTGTTTTTAACTTAATGCATGTTTTTAATCTCTACTTAGTTTTTTTTTTATGTAAAGTTTCTTAACTTGGTGAAACTTAAAACAGTTAGTGTGAGGTCAGGCATGTTCAGTCCAAGCTCAGCTCTTTTCACACACCTTGCTTAAGGAGTGGAGTCTCCTTTGTGCTGATTTGGTGGAGTGTTGAGCAAACAGGGATGTTCATACATGCTTTGGCCAGCCCAGGTAAGACTCCTGCCTGAGGCCCATTTGCAGGATATCCTCCCCCCCCTCTCTCGCACCCACTTTCATACAACTATCCACTGTCTCTCTGTCTTTATTGCATAATAAAGACCGTGAAATAACCCAAAAACCATACTTGAAAAAAGTGAGTCAACATACTTTGGCTGCTGTCATGTGCTGAAAAATAAGCATATCCAGTGAAGACAGTAACCTTGGCGTATAGAGCATGTCCTACTGTGTATTATAGATCATGGGGAGGGGGGTATTTTTCATGTGATATTGGCATTTTGTGATTTTTTTCTGTGATTTTGTGAAGTTTTCCTTAAGTTTACAATCAGTGGATTTACTTTTTGGCCAGAATTGGGGGCAACATTTGGCCTGTGGGTGGCTTGTTGCCAACCTATTGATTAACAAATTAGTTAAAGGGGAAAAACATGAGTGGTCTGGCAGAAAACAACAAGGGTAAAAACCCCTTTCGTTTGTGCAAACATCAAGTACTCCCAGACAAAGACTAGGATACTAAAGTTTTTTCCACCCAACCTCAACCTAAGTATCCTTGGAATAAGCTTTAACTTTTCAGGATGAAACAGTGAGATTTCTTCTCTTGCAGTCTATAGATGGGCCTGGAAATACTGCTGGAATTCAGGTTCAAGTTTAAGTGATTTAAGATATTATCAATACCATGATAAGCTGTAATCATAATTAGTTTGGAAGGTGTAGGAAAGTCAATTTAAATTGGACATTGAGCACTCCATTAGGCTGTAATGGCATATTTATGTCAATGTTAGGACTACAACAACATTGTGTGTTCATTAATATGCACTGTCCTGTCAAATAAACCAAGAACAGGGAACAGAAAAGATTGCAATTATTCTTGTTTCATAAAAACAATAACAAAAACATTGCTTTTTCAAATCCATCACATTATATTTGACTTATAAAGTCACCTCAGTACTCGGTTCAGATTGAAATTCAACTTGTTCTACCTTTGGAGCAGCAGTAGTTTTGTCTAATCTTAGTTTTCTATCAGATTGTTCTTCTCTCACTGTAACTGACACAGACAACCGAGCTACAAGAGCTACAAGAGTCTACTTCTAACATTTCTTTAATCACATTTAATGCTCTAATACGTGACTGCTGTGGTGACATCAGACAAGTGATACGAGGGTGAGATGGAACAGGACGGAGACGTCTGCTGCCGTGTCGTAGAGCACTTTATCAAACACGTTCAGCTCCATCATGTCACTTAGAAAAACTGTTAAATTATTAAATTGCATGTTTTCCATATCAGTTTTGATACAAAATGAAGGAAATAAAAGTGATGCTGTTATTAAAGCATCATAAGCACTCATTTATATCCTTTAGATTATCTTAATTGAACTATGGCATTGACATCACTGCCTTTATTTCATGGGTACTATTTAACAATGAGCATTAGCGATTGAATTTCTAGATGGATGTCCTCTATTCTACAAGACACCTGTCTCTTCATCTGCCTCTTATCTGTGAGGATCGAAGCATGCAGACTCTTGAATTACCTATCCATACAATGTCATCTGTTTGTCCCCCAAGTTGGTGTAACCGGACCTTGAAATCAGAGCCTCCTAAAATGAATAAATGAAACCCTAATCAAAAATGCTACTCTCCTCTGGATGGGTGTCAAAGAAGGAAGGATGATCTGTCCTGATTTGATTTTGTTTCCAAACCACATGATGCATTCGGACAATTAAAATTTCAGCAAGTCATTCGCTGATAGCCCTGTGAGTGAGTGCCGCTGGGCCTGGTCCGTGGTTTCTGGTTTCTTGCGGTTCTGCCGACACTCTAAGGACAGGTTATTTATTTTGGCCCCCTGCCATGTCTGAGAAAACCATGTTTCTGTGAGTCACAGAGCAAGGTCAAAAGTGTTCAAGGAGCAGTGAAGAGATGCAGCTTACCCAAGCAGCGGCCTGACTGATCTGCAGTCACTGGTCTGCTGAGAGGAGTAGCAGGAAACTTGACTACAAAAGGTGCATTTAGCTCAACTCAAAACTATTGCTGGCCAAATAAGAGATCATTTCAGACTGTTGTTGGTACTTTTTATAAAATGTATTTCATTTGCTTGCTTTATTTATCATGAAATCAGAGCATTTTAAGGGGCATTTTCTTTAATGGATTAGATCAGGTTTTTTGAGGTGGGACAGCAGAAGGTCCATGACATTTGTAAATATGGCTGCCAATACAGGATTTTGTCCATGATGAAATATCCGTGGGCAGACATTAGCTGATATGTAGCAGTACATGGCACAACTGAAAGCATTGTAATTAACACACTTGGAGATTAAAACTACTTTGAAAAAAAACACCTATGCCAGCAACTCTCCTCATCAGATTAGGTCATAGTGCTACAGCTACTTCAGTCAACAATCACTAAAGGCAAAACAATATATATAGAGAAGTGGTACCCTTCCATTAAAGCAAAAACCCACATGGTCACTGAATAACTTTAAAACTGACAAAAGTTTAAATAAATAAAGATTTACTGAAAATCAACAAATGAAATTCAGACATTCCTTTTTAATTGTTGTTTAATGGAATTATTTGTCTAAAAACAAGCAAATGAAACTAGTCTTGACAAAAACTCAATGTTTTGTTGCACAACCTTTTGAGGCAATCGCTGCAATGAAGTGATTTCTGTAACGCTCAATAAGACTTCTTCACCTGTCGACAGGTCTATTGGCCCACTCCTCATAAACAAACTGCTCCAGCTGTCTCAGGTTTGAAGTGTGTCTTCTCCAGACTGCATGTTTCAGCTCCTTCAACAAATGTTCAATATGATTTAGATCAGGGATCATAGAAGGACACTTCAGAGCAATCCAATGTTTTGTTCTGAGCCATTCTTGGGTGTTTTAAGCTGTGTGTGTTTTGTGTCATTATCCTGTTGGAGGACCCACGACCTGTGACTGAGACCAAGCTTTCTGACACTGGGCAGCACATTTCACTCCACAATGTCTTGATAGTCTTGAGATTTCATTGTATCCTGCACAGTCATAACACCTTGTGTAAGATGCAGCAAAGCAGCCCTAAAACATCACTGAGCCTCCTCCATGTTTCACAGTAGGCACAGTGTTCTTTTCTTTATATGCTTCATTTTATGGGTCTTGAACATAGAGCTGATACGACTGGCCAAAAAGTTCAAGTTTTGTCTCACCTGTCCAAAGGACATTCTCCCAGAAGTTTTGTGACTTGTCAATTCACATTTCAGCAAATTCCAGTCTCACTTTTTTATGATTTGCTTTCAACACTGATGTCCTCCATTACGTCTTCTTTGGCTCAAACAGTGACAAATGGTGCAATCTGATTCTGGTGTATCTTGACCTTGGAGTTCACCTCTAATCTCTCGCATTATCTGTCTATTCAATTTGTCATCAATTTTCCTCTTGCAGCCACGTACAGGGAAGTTGGCACCAGTCACATGGACCTTAACCTTCTGAATAATATGTGCAATTGTAGTTACAAGAACATCAAGCTGCTTGGAGATGGTCTTATAGCCTTTACATTTAACATACTTGTAATAATTGTCTTTCTAATCACCTGAGGCAACTTTCTCCTTAGCTTTCTGTGGTCCATGTTCAGTGTGGTACACACCATGATACCAAACAGCACAATGACCACTTTTCACCCTTTCAATAGGCAGACTGATTGATTACAAGCTTTAGGACACCTGTGATACTAATTAAAAGACACACCTTAGTTTAGCAAGTCCCTATGGGGAAATCATTTCCAATCTTATCAAGGGGTACCATCATTTTTGTCCAGGTAAGCTTCATTATTTAATATTTTTAAATATTTCTGTTGAACCACAATTCAAAAGCAATGTCTGATTTTTATTAGTTGAGTTTTAGTAAATTAATTTAATTATTACTTTTGTCAAATTCAAGTTATTTCTGTAACCATGTGGGTTTTTCCTTCTTTAAAGGAAGAATACCAGCAATTTTTGCCATGTCTGTAAATCTAACTCCCTGGAAAGTACAAAGATGGGTCACCACCGTATTTATTACAGATGCATTAACAAGGTCCAGTATTGGCCAAATTTCCCATTTTACCATATTCTGCCACGAGATGTGAGTCTTCCCTGAATTTGGCTTATTGTTTTAAATATGGACGTCAGAACTTACCTCTCTGCAGGGACAAAGCGCTGTGTTTGCAGTGCTCGTTTTACCAATCAGGATCACGATACACGACAACAGTTTGAAAAAGTTACTGAAATCAAAGTGCTCTGCTTAAAGGTCTGGGAAAAGCAATGTCACTAGGTCTCACTCATGACAGCGATGGACCTCCTTGTTTGTGGACATGGGCTCATAGTTTAGTCATCTGCACCACCTAACTTCCTGTAGACTTGGAACCGAGATCCGTCTGCCATAATTCGACTCTTCTGAACACGCTGGTCTTGTCCCCGAATTTCTCATTTTTAGTTTAGTTTTGGTGAACTTATTGTTTGTTGTTCCTTGTGATGTCAGGGAAATGGTGGAGGGATACACAACCCCTATGTCTCAACATGCAGAAGTTCTAAACACAAGGGCTTTGTCCAGTAAAAGTTTAACTCTCTGAAGATTGTTACTGCTGAGTGCTGTTGAGATGACATAGTTTTAAACTATAAGCAGGTTAATTATTACCGGATACCTCCTTCCAGGGATAAAGTTCGCAAGGTCCTTTAGTGGCAATCGTATTAACTCATGCCATTGGCTTCTAGCAACCCCACTCTAAAAAAAACCAAACCAACCCTTTAAAAATGTATAGTGCACCTCTTTCTGAGCTGAGAGTTAAGTAAAAGGTGTCATGCTCTTTTACTGCCCAAGTCCCTTCAAAAAACATATTTTTCAAATACTTACAATTATTCTCATGAAACTGTCAGTGAAGGCCGTGAACTGGTATGCATGCTGTTGTATGTTTGTCTGGTTGTTAGAGTGTTGGCAGATGTTACTAAAATTTTCAGGATCTTAAAAATGATTAGATTTTGGTGGTGATCCAGATAACCGCCTTTAGCCAGTGATTGTTTTAGCTCGATAACTGTCTAACCAATAATGATGTCAGCATGATTCCGAGTGCTACATGTGGGTTTTCAGGATTAAGAAATCATATTATGATGGTAACTTTACTATGGAACTTTTGCTTATAGGTGTAATAGCAATATGTGAGGTACCTTGGTGGAGGTTTGCGCTCTCCAAGTGCTTTCTAGTTTTGTAGATTGATAATTTGAATAACTTAGAAATATGTAATATATGAAACATAAGTAAAAGCAGCGGTGTGTTTGGGTGATGTGAGTGTGTACAACCAAATCAGGAATAGTTCAGGGGCAGTTGGTTGGAATTTTTCAGGCGTGCATGTGTGAAAGTGGCTTTGTTGTCCCTGCAAAAAATTGTGTTAACCATGCAGCATTAGTGCGGAAAGTTTCACTTCAAAGTAAGCAAAAGAAAACTTTTGTAAGCTGTAGAAACATTTATGTCATCTTTTGTCCCGGCCTTTGAATGCACTCTGAGGTTTGTGTGCACCCACTTGTGGCGTGTTTGGCAGCCAGCGTGGCATGGCGGTGCTCAGATAAAAAGAAAATTGAACTGAATGTGATTAAGATGAAGTCATCAAGTATAATCTGCTGCTGCAAAGCAAAACTGCAGGGACTTCTGATAGGGGATACTTCTGTGCTGGCCAATAGAAGAGCAGATATGGGTGTGCAGCAGCCCGTGACACCCTTTTTACCCAGAGGGGTCGGTCTGCTGTGAGAGTGACAGCAGTGATGATGTCATCAAAATTGACCCTGGCATGATGTGCTTGAGAACGATGCTCGGCTGCAGGGGGATTGTCGATTTAGTGAGCAGTGAGGCATGGAAACTCCTCTACAGGCAGTGCATAATTTCAGCTACACAGGAGGAGCGGCATGGGCTTAAAAAAGAGAAGAAAGAGTATTCTTCACCATAAATAATGAAACACAAATAGTCGGCTACATACCTCCTGGCAGGATACGCAGGGCTATTTTTGTTTTTCTTATTACACTCCACTGGGTTTGTTCCTCATTGAATTTTAATCTCACAGAAATAAAGACCACTCTTTAAAAACAAGTCAACAGGAAATGACTAAATGAGCCCTCCTCCAGGATTAAAAACAGTCTGAGAACTTTCTTCAGAGCTTTGACATTATTGTCTGATGGTTCAAATGGAATTATGATGGCGTTTTTACAACGGTTATGTGTAACAATATTCCCTATGCTCATTTCCACAGTGTTTTTAATTTGCTGTGGTAAATGTGAATGGAAAATATGCAGTTCATCATGACATCTATTTCTTCAGCAGTAGAAGAACTCAAAAATCAAGCTGAGGGATATTCATTTATGACGTCATGCTTTATTTAACACGAGAACATTCAAAAAATGCTCTTGATAAATTCAAGTCAGAAAATATAAGCCTTGACACACATATTCAAAACAAAATAAAAAGGTTATATTTGTCTTTGTAAAAATGTCAAAATAAATAAAGTGGATTGAAAGAATAAATGAAAAGCTTATTATTACAGTATATTGTTCCTGTCTTGCCATCATTTTCCTAAAAACCCACATCAACTCAATGAATATAAATCTGAAAGATATATTATTATATATAATATTATTAAGTATACTTGCACTGTATCTGTGAGCACAGTTACTGATCAATGACATCACAATGCTGCCACCATCTGGACACATGTCAGCATTGCAGTTTTACCCTGAATAAACTTCAAGAAAGATCTATAACTGCAACTCACATTTGCAATACAGCCTACTTTTTTTTCCTGACATTTCCAATGGAGACACCAATTTGAAAAAAAAAAATCAGTAAACCACTTTTTATTTGTATAGCATTTATTCTCCTTAAACTTCTTGTATTATTTATTTACCACCATTTTTTGTCCAGTAACCCTTCCAGCTTTCAGAAAAAGAGAGAAAAGCACATTGTTTCATGCAACTTGTGCAAACCAGAGTGTAAAATGTCTGTCAAGGCATTGTCCAAGAATTGAGCCTGAGCAATGTGAATAAATAAGATATGATAGTCCAGGCATATGCAGAGCACAAAGGTTAGAGCTTAAGAGTCTGTGGCACAGACATGTCACCTGTCACGACAGTGTTCAAACAAAGTTGTGGTTGTCCAAACTAAAGAGGGCACTGCAAAGATGAGTCTCCCAATGAAAAAATAAAAGGAGGGCTTACCCATTTTATTGTGGAGTTGTCATTGGACAACTCTGTCTATGCAGGAGAAAAGTGGAGAAATTGTATTATTTGTTGCATCACATTCTGAGAAATTACAAGACAGGTGTTTTTATCCCCAAAGGTTTAAAATGCCTCAACACCCATAATGTACTGGGCTTGCTGCCTTTCAAGACCATGCACAGGGTGTTTCCTATTGGATAAGTGTGGCAAACTCTTCAGGTGGGCGGTAAAACGTGAACCTCTTTATGTTGACTGGGATTGAAATTTTGACTGTTTTACTGCATGGTTCAGGCATGTGCTGTGCAGCATTACAAGATCCTTCTTCTTTTATTCTCCAAAGTGTCTATTATTTTATTATCATTTTATATATATCAAGAAAAAAAACACACACACATGAATCAAGTATTTCATCATTTCACTTGATGTTTGATAGATTCACTATGCATCATTCAGTATTTGGTAGAGTGGCGTGCAGTTAAAATGATGTCTATAATCATTTTTATTTAGAGTCTAAGTTAGTACTAAGTACTAACTCATTTATGAATGACACTTGTCAATGAACTGTAAGGTAGAGTTCTAAGGTTTTTGTAATACAATTATTACAGTAATATAAAGTAGGGTCCTCTCAGGTCACATTTTTTTTAACAGTATGAGGTGCACTTTTATTTCAAGGGTTTATTCCAGTTAATTAAAGTGGGGTTGCTCGAGGCCCATGGTACTTGTATATATTACTGTCAAAGAATTGTATGTGCGTTGTCCCCGGGGGGAGATATCTTTGGGCAGATGGTAGCCAGTACATACTGTATCACTTCATATGGCACCAAACGCTTTGTTATTAACCCACCTTTGAGTTAAAGTACTCAAAATGTACATTAGCTCGACAGTATGCTACAGTAAGATTCTTTGCAGCATTTAACTTTTCCTTAAAAAGCCCATGATTAGAACTTTGTATGTTGGGATGTAGCAGGTATCCCTCCACCATCAGATGATCAGGTCATCAGAGGAAACAACAAACACAGTAAAACTAAACCAAAAAAATAGTGACTTGGATCTACCATCAAAGACTAGTTGTGGTTACAAGAGGATATTTTTGTGAACTGGTGCGCACAGAGGAAAAAATTTGGCAGATTGACTCAGATAAAAAGACTACAAGGTATCTGGTGGAGATGAATGAACTGTGAGCCTCTTTCCACAAACTAGGAGGCCTCTTGCTGTCCCAAGGATGACTTAGTAACATCACATCTTTTGGACCTTGCATCAGAGATCTTTAATTTCGATAACCTGCTGTTGTGTGTCGTAGTCCTTATCAGTAAAATGGGCACTGCAAACAAAACACTCACTGCAGAGAAGTGAGCAGACATCCATATTGAAAACAAGCCACATTTAATCAAAGTCCATGTAACAGAAAATGGGGAAATATGAAATTTGGCCATTAATTTTGCTTTTTTATGCATTTAGGGTGCATACAGAATTGACACATATTTATACTATTCAGGGACCCAGATTTAAAAAGTTTTTTTATGCTCAAGTGATTGCTACCTGACCCTGCTGCAGCACTATGACCTGGTCTAATGAGAGGAGTTGGTGAAAGGATATGTTGTCCTTTGTTGCATCAAAAAAGAGTTTTTAATGCAGGGCCTTTGTTGAGGAAAAGTAAAACAGTGTAAAGATCTCATTAGTGTTTTGAGTTGTTTTGACCTGTAAGTGGGTTAACTACAAAGCTTTAGTGGCACCATGTACTGCTACATGCCGTCTACCATCTGCTCCAGATATCTCCCTGAGAGACAAAGCTCACAAGCTCTTTTATTGGCACTCATATTTACTAGGGCCATGGGCCCTCTGCAAACCCACTTTAAAAAACCCAAACTAACCCTTTAAAGCATGAAAAATTTGAACCCAAACAGAAAAGATGTTACAAGCATTTACTTTAACATCTATGCTGTGTGCAGCTAAAAAGTATTCAATGAATGATTTATCACACAGACACAGTTGTGTATCTATAGGACGAAAGCTTTGAAGAGATCGTACTTTATTGTTTGTAGTGTTTTGTCATACATAATCACATAAGGAGAATTAAAGAGACAATGTCTCAGACTAACGAGTTGATCCAAAAAGTACTGGAGCCATTTAAAAAAATGCATCAGAGTTGAGTCCCAACTTTGTGAGAAAGATGTACCAAAGGCTTAATTAAACATAGGTACAGTATTCACCACTGTGTGCAACTGGTGCTTGAAATGAGTCTGGGGCCACAGTCATGTGACCTGGTGCAAAAGCTCTGAGTAAATTCTATCCTGAGTTCTTGAAAAACTGTTATATCCATTTATCTTATGTATACTCACGATCATAATCCTAAGGCCAGTAGAAAATGCATTTTGCATTTTTAGATCTTAAGAAGGTTCTAAGTAGAGCTTCAGGATGCACAGAGACAAAACATTTGGAGTAAGCAGTTTATTGAAAAAAACAATTAAATACGCAAAGGCTGTTTATAAGCTGATCAGAAATTTAAGATGAAGGCTAAAAAAGTAATAATTATAATAAAAACATAACTTTTGTATCGCTAATTTTTACAAGAGATTGTAAAATTTATTTATTTTTTAAATTATATTGTTAAACCGCACATGTTACTGTCATGTGTGTGTTGCTGTTTGTCATGCAGCCCTCTGACCGTTTGGATATCAGTAATGTGGCCCCTCAATCACAGACATTGCCCAGATAAAATCATACATCTGAAATTCTTAATTAACACCCATATGTAATGTGTGACTGTCACATTATGTTTAAAAAGAACATCCCTTGAGGAATGACTTAATCAGAAAAAAAGTACAAGGCTTTATCCTGCAGGGGTCACTAAAACACTGCAGAGAATCTTCTTCTTGTTTCCCACAGTAAGAGAGAACAACTGAAAGAATACTCACTGATGTTCTCATCATAGGGAAGAATGTGTATATTGCTGTTTTTGATTTAAAATTGGAAGAAGCACTTAGGTTGAGAGTGATGTATCCTAAATTATAAAGATGATCAAATTGTGAATAATAATGAGAAGTTGGCGTTGACTTAGCAAGGAAAAAAAAATAATTTGAGAGATGATTAATTCTGAGTAATGAAAAACATTAGCATAATATTGCTACCTGCATATAAAAATCTAATCTGGGATGGGCAAAATGCAGCCCAGGGGCCACAAATGGCCTGTCCTATAAACAAGTGCAGTCCACCAGCTAGTTTTAAATATCAACTGTTAATGAAGAGGGAAAAAAAGAAAATCTGCCATGAAAATATGAAAAAGATGTTTAAAAATTTAAAATATTTCCACAACAATTTTATATTGGAACATACTTAATTTGAAGATTACAGCCCTGTAATTGAGGTCTTGTTTACAACCTTGTATAAGAATTACTAAACATACTTGTACAGAAGGATATATAGACAGTTACAAAAATAACTATCAGTCAACTACGTAAGAAAAACAATGGAACATTTGTTCTGTGGAAGAACACCAGAGTGCCCGGAGAGAACCCACGGTCTAACAGTCCATAGTCACTCAGGTTATAATGAGACTAGGTACGTCAAGGTATTTGTCTTGTACATAAATATGAAGATGCCTTGACTATTTGTTACCAAGGATATGTACTCATTCAGTTTGTTTTGTACACAAGAACAAGGTTTTCATGAATGGTCATGTATGCACACAAGAGGGCCAAAAGGATTCTTGACAACAAGTAGCATCCACTTGTAAAGAAAGGGTGAAAGAACACTTATGTAGCCTGTGTTGATTTATACAATTCATGAAATGTAGGGGAAAATCAATGCTACTACTAAACAAAATACATCCAACTTATTTGTTTTGAGTAAGGGATGCATTAAATGAGCCAAAATCAGAACTACATGCAAATATGAATGTTTGTTTTTGAAAGCTCCACAGGGTAAATTAAATTGTTTCTTGCCGTATTTTTTTTCATTTTCAGAGGCAGTTAGGAATACACAATTGTCAAGGGGAAAAGGAGCCAAGCTCACCTGAAAGAGGTGTAACTCCCCTGGAGCAGTTCATTTGCAGTAAGTACACAATCAACCACAGAACTGGCACAAACTGGGCGACCAGTTAACTTATCACACTTCCATAGTAGTATAAAGTTGAGCCAAAACCATTAAATGGAAAAGCCTCTTTAGAGTCAGCTAAATCAAACATATAAACCCAAAGCACTGGTAAAATTGACCTCTTTAAACAGCCTTTGACATAAGCTGTTACATGCACAGATGTGTCATGTATAGTTATGAAGGTCCTTTGAAGAGCTTCCTGAGCAGTTGGAGATCATGTGCCATAGGGCACCTCAGCAGCTCTTAGGAAGTGGGATGACATTTCTCCAATTATCAAACCAACGTCCAGGTATAGGGCTACACCTGAGAGTCAAACCTGTGACTCTCTTGGCTCTAACCAAGAACCTCACTGACTGAGCAACTGCTAATTACAGAGAGAAGCTATTGTTTCTATCGTTGTTTCCTTCACTTAACCACAGATTTTTCTGGTCCAATTAAACTGAAATTTAAAAGTCTTAAGAGTTTGAGCCTTAATAAGCAACTGTGATTACTAGGGCTGGGACGATGTGCTTTTCTCCGGATTCGATTTTTACCCTTTTTTTATGTGCCGATTCTATTTAAATTGCGACTCTATCATATTGCAATTTTTTTGCAATCTTTAGATAGCTTAAACTCCAGCAAAAAAGATGAACTACACCAGGAAAAATACACACCACACATGAGTAAGTTTTTTGGATTTATTCAGCAATATATTTTAACCAGCTGTTTATACTCTCTCTTCAAAAGTCTGGATTGCATTTAAAAGTGGCTTATTAACACAGACTAAAATGAAGCATTTAAGTTTTGAAAAAAAAAATCTATTTCTGAACAAAAAAATCTATTTTAAAAATTGTCAAAAAAAAATTAAAAAATCCAGATACTTATGTAAATCATTTTTTTCTCCCACCCCTAGTGTGTAACCCCGAGGGGGAGTTGAAATGTGGAAGGTTGTCAAATATTTCCTTTAAATCTTTTAGAAACATGATAATCTCATGCCTTATGACTCAGAGCCACAAGAGTAATGAACAGAGTCAAATGAAGAGTGAAAAAAAGAACAAGCTTCTCATTTTGAATCAGCTTGTACACTCCAATTTTGCCAAAATCGTTCATGGCCAAAATTTGGGTTTGCTGAGCTTTTGCATGACTGCATCCCCCCTTTAGAAATATGAATGACCTTCTAAAGTCTGAATGGATGACAATTTATTCATTAGATCTTTTCATCAAAATTAGGGAGCTGATGATGCACTGTTGAAACATTAGATAACTTTGAACCACAGTAGCCAGAATGTTATCCAATAAAATCACCAGCTCATTGCTTTGAAATGTTATTCAGATAAGAAATAGGAACATACATCAACCACAACCCTCAGCTCTCTATAAGGATTTATCTGAGATATTGATTTTGTTTGACTTGCAAGTGAAGATAAAACAAAGTTAATTAAATTACTGAATGGTGATTTGTATTAGAATCTTGGACACACTGAAGCCTGTGATTCAGCCCTTGATGAACACAGTTAATATGCAGAGGTTGCAGCATCACTTTTACAGAGAGTGAGAGTTATTTACATAAAACCAATACATCACCTGAACATGACAGCTCATCTAGCATGAGAGAGGCTCATTTCAAATGTTCTATGCCAGAAATCAGTACCTCACTCCATTTAAGTTTTCCCTTTTGGTGTATATCAGAAACTCTTTCCAACTAGATCAGGAGTCAGTTTCCCCAAATAAAGCCTACCAGATTTTCACTGTATTTTTGATCATTGCTGATATTAAGTTCTACAGCACAGCAAAACTTGCATGTTCTGTTCTTCCTGATAATCTAAATGACTGGATCTACTTTACAAGTTTTAAGTTTAAAGATGCTATGAGGAGTTTCTAAGTAATTACAAAAAAGTCTCACTTTTAGATATATGCCTGATGGAAATACACACTTTAAGATGAGTTTTATAGCATCAAAATAGATTATCTATAAATGCTATTCCTTAGCTTCGTGGTCGGGTCGGACAGAGCTGGACTGGCCTGGATACTCAACTTCTGGAACAGGACAATTAAAACTAGAGCAAATTTATATTATTCGAACACGTCTTAGAGCACCGGGCTGTAAGTAGCAATATATAGCCAGCTACAATAGTAAGTGTTCCAAAAATTGCTTGTTGTCACACATCAAAAACTACCGCTATGTACCTAGGGTCACGTCTTTTGGTGCGTTCCAGTTGTAGTCAGAAGTAGGAATTTCCGAGTTCCAAGTAGGAAACTGCAACTGGAACGTCCCCGAAGTCTGAATTTCCTACTGGGAACTCAGTAGGAACTGGAGTTGACAATCGAAGATGGATGCCCCCAGTGTGAACAGTTATTTAGCTTCTGTAATAATCAATTTATTTGCACTTCTGACTGGGGTGTGTTGCTCTAGATCAGCTGTATACATAGTATTGTTAGACCTATATTTACAAAAATGCTGCCACAGTGATAATCATATTCTCCATACAATAATGCAGGGCGTGCTAACAACAGCTAACAATAGCCTGGTATATCGGCATGTTTTTTTTCCGACTTCAACTGGAATGCCGACAAGTAGGTGATGATGTCACTCCCAGTTTCGAGGTTACTGGAACGCAGCATTACGACAGTCGCCACCTGTGCTTATGGGTAGCAGAGTCTTTATGTCGCCGGAACTAGATTTACCTCACAGCACCTTTAAATGAATTCAGTGAGAGGAAACTCTATTATTAAGCTACTACAAAACTACAACATGATGGTTTGATCTAGAAGCAGTTATCAGTGTCAAATTTAAAATGTCACATTGTTCCCTCTAGTATGAGAATTTTCTCTGAATCCAACAACGTTATCAAGTTGATCCTCATAGTTCTGGCTATGGTGTGTAAATAGTTGTGTATTAAAAAAACATCAGAAATGCTTGTAGTTCTGTCCCCAGCCACTTTTGTTGTCCCTGTTAGCATTGTGTTTTCAACCCCTCTATGAAAACCCAACAATGCTTCAAAATTCAAAAGTAGGGAAATGTCATAAGCATTTTATTTTTAATTAAATGTTAAATATCTGGATGTGTTCGATTAGTGTTTTTGGACTCATTCCTGCACATAGACTGTAAAAAATAATTTCAAAACCATGTGAATTCAGCCATTTGACAATTAAGAGACCCTTGGAACACTGTTGATGCATCATAATGGATGCTGCCTTACTGTGCATGCTGTCTCAAATGAACTTTGACTCAACCTACTCACAAAGGAAGAGGCTCTTGTTGTGGTGGGTCTGAAGGCTATTTGCCAAATTTCAGCTCCATTCAGACATGCTGCCATGTCAATGATGTATGTTATTAATAAAATCACAAACTCTCATTGAAATAAAAACAGCTCTATCTAATAAAAATCAGTCTCACTATGAGAGCACATAGACATCTTATATACCTAGACTGAAGGCAATTTAGAACCAGGTTGTAGAGATGTTTATCTAGGCTGTAAAACAAATGTCTCTTGCACACAATCATAGTACCTCCAGGGTTCCTTCAGCCAGTCTCAAGTGGACCCTTTAGGAACTACAACATTTGGTACTTCTGTATGGGCCTCCTTTTCAGCTCCAGTGGTTGCCACTTGCTCTTACACCACCTTATAAAGTTATCAACTATGTGAGTATAAAGTTTTGAAAGTACACCAATTCGAGTAAAATAAATAAAAAAGGTACAACAAGCAAAGTTTTGATCCATGAATATCTGCCAGTCACTTTGTGCTGTCAAGTTGATCAAATTGCATCACACTAATAGCAGGCCCAGGATCCCAAACAGATCTAGTATCTACAACAGCACAAATCCCATGTACCATGTTGGCCCAACTATAGGACTATATTTTATTCTAGAAATTGTATTCTCAAAAATGGGGTTGTATTATAATCGAGGACTAGATTGTCGTTACACATCCGCGCCACTAGATGAAGCCAAAGTACCGGTGAGCAGTAAACGAATGGAGCGTCACAGTAGCTGTGTTTGAAATTGTTCCCAATCACGGATATAGTGCACTATAAAGTGTGTTCGCCATTTTGTAGTATTGTTCGAATTCTCAGCAGTTGATTTCATTGACTATATAGTGCACTATAAAATACCCACGATGCACAGCAAATGTGAGAGTACATACCATGTACCCTATATTGTTCTCCCGTATACCACAATGCAATGCGCTCGTGTTTTTTTCCGTAGAAGAAAAATAGAAAGAAGGCTGTTAGGAGTTGCTTCATTTATAAATGTGAAAATTGTTAAAGTATCTTTAACACTCTCGTAGCGTAGCTCTTTTACATCTTTTAGCGCCTGAAAACAGCTTCAAAATGTGCTACTTATCCTCCTGAGTGCCCGGTTTGTTTACGTGATTTCAGCGCGTCCACTTCGGTCACAGGGATTTTTTTTTTTTTTTGACAAATTATTTACAGACACCTTACGAACGTCCAGGATAAATGCAGTTACAAAAATTATAGAATTCAACAGGTACATAACAATTAACATAAAATTGAAAAAAAAAAAAAAAAACGTCACAGGGATAGCCAGCTCTTCTACTGACGCTATGATGTTCAGAAAATTTCAGTGTAGTGTCCGAAATGTTTGGTCATTCCCTCTGTAGTCCACTTTTTCATTTACGCTACATAGGGATCTGATGAAAAATGGAGGAACGTGACCATCTGGCGAAGTTTGTTCGAAAGTTGTTTTAAGAGTAACCTTATCTTCATATATTTTTATTTTCACAAAATGATATTTGAAAAATAGGGGTCCTCTTACAATCAGAGTCGTCCTATTGTCAGGCCAATACAGTATTACAAACAAGACAGTAAAGCCCCAGCCATTCATACAAGTATGAAGTTTCTTTCTGTCTCAAATGAATGGAAGCTAACAAGCAGTGATTAGTTAAATTTACAGACAATGCTGCAAACATGCTTGCTGCTGAACAGTTAGACAACATAACATACATATGTCTGACCACTTTAAACATGAATGATCAGCAAGCACTGAAGATGAACCCAAGGTCAAGCTAGGCTTCTAACTTCTTTTAACAGACGGCATAACATCACCCCTGTCCTTGCTTCTCTCCACTGGCTCCCTTTCCACTTTCAAATTGATTTTAAGATTTTACTGATCACTTTTAAAGCCCTCACAGGTCCTGCTTCAGTTAACGTCTGAATTATTAACTCCTTATGAGCCAGCCCGTAGCCTCAGATCATTGGGTGGGGGCCTCTTGGCTGTTCCAAAGTTGAAGCTAAGACTAAAGCTGATCCAGCATTTTCTGTCCAAGCGCCTCAAATTTGTAACCCCCTGCCCAAGGGGTTAAGGCAAGCTGAATCTGTGACATCTTTTAAATCGTCTTAAAACTCACTTTTATAGACTTGCTTTTACATTATCCTTTGTTAATTACATTTTTTACTATTTTTTAACCCTATTATTCTTACTTTCCTCCCCGGTTTCTCATCATTTTAGTCCTGTTGTTTTTTTGTTTTTTTTAATCTTGGTTTAATATACTCCATTTTCTTATTATAAAAGTTTTTTTCTATTTTATTTTATGTATGTGTGATTTATTTATTCTCTTTTACATGTCCTCTATCTGCCCTCTTCTTTTCTATCTTTCTGATGTGATGTCGTCAACTTTCAACAATCATCAATTTATCTATCTTGTACCCCAAAGTTCTGCCTTTGTTTTGTCCTTAGAAGCACTTTGTAAACATCTGCTTTTAAAGGTGCTATATAAATAAATTTATCAGTATTATTATAATTATTATAACTGCTTGGGAGGATAAATGTAAAATATTAGAACTCTTTTATTACTGCAACCCCTTTGCAAGTAATGTCATTTGGAAGAAACAGAAACTTCTGTATTTCTTATCACACAAGCTGAAACTGACCTTGCAATAAAAAAAAAAAAAATTTGCAGTGCATTTAGACAGTGGAAAGATAATCGGAGAAGCAACCAGCAATTTGTGCCACTTTCCTTTCTTTGCCAAATCTCTAAATCCATTCAGAGATGCAACCAATATTATGTCAAAGAACTCCCACGCTGTGTCAGTACATTCTCAGAAAGCTACTAAAATACAAGCTGAAAAACTGAGTCCAAAGTGCAGGCTGTGAAAATGGAGTGACTAAAGAGACTGGGGGTGATCTGCAAAGCATTCAGATCACTGTGCAGGCTGAATGTGTGGAAAAGGGGTTAGTGTCTCTTTTAGTATTTTTTTAGTATTATTTTAGTAGTTTAGCCTCTGTCTCTGCTGCAGTTTTGCGCCCACCATGTTGCTCTCCATTCCAACTATGTTCTAAACCAGATATTCATCATGCTTACATAGACAAACTTGTAGTGTGTCTCAAATCGCATACTTCCATACTGTGTACTCAAAAGTTTCAAATTGAGTGTACTAAGCATACTGCATACTCACTGGCTTAGTGCGCGAATTTTGAGGGTGTAGTACTGTCTCAAATCGCATACTGCCGAGCGGCATACTCACCGGAAATGACGACAAGATGTGGACCTCTTCTTCTTCTATGCCGAATTGTGACCGACTTGCAGCGCATAAGCGTCTAATACCGCCATCATTTGCCCGCAAATTTTCAAAGAATTATAAATCATTTAACAAATATATTTTGTATCACATCATATCTTAATATATAATGTTAATATCCAACAGTAAAGTGAGTATTTATCGTGCTTTGCTGCGCCGCAATCGGCGCTAACAACGTCATGTCCTCCTCCTACTGAATGAAGATGCACCCCATATATCTTTCATTTACAGACAGCAAAGCATTTGGTTACGGGACATTATATTTTTTTAAACAAATTTCCACTTAGAATTTTAAACATGTCCCTGTTATACAATATAAAGATAACTCTGTATAAGTTATTATACAAAAGTTATAGTATTACAGTAGTTAAACAGGTATATTATTTACACCCATGACATAACCTCCAGCTCCCAGTTCAACTGTTTGGCAGACGTCGATATATTCAAAAATATTTGAGTAAAAAAAAACGTTTGTTTCTGTCAATGTCTTAGGATACAGACAGAACTGCGAACAAACTAAAAAGACGGATTTCTTTGTTTAGGATTTAAAATGCTAAAAGTTCTTACCATAAATATATATATATATATATGTTTATATGTGTATGTATATATATATATATATATATATACACATATACATATATATATATACATATATAGAATAGCTTTGTGGCTTGTTTTTATGTCAAACTTACACAATTACACAATATATGAAAATATCAGAGCATTTTATTTTTCCTCCAGGACATCTCTGTGTTTGGCACCATTGGTTCCACGTAAGTTTAGCCCCTCTGTCTTATGGCCAGCTGAATCTCATTGGGAATACTTTCTTCACATTACTTCTACATTGTCCAGTTCGAAAAGTGCTTTCACAGCAAAAGGAATATCATAGTGACATAAGTTGTTCATAAACAGCAGATCAGCAGAACCAATGTGGGGGAAAATTAGAGCAACGACATTGCGTAGCTTGATTTTACATAAAACACACAACTCTGCAATATAACTACACTCATCAGCAGCACTGTACATTAATGGTAATCTCAGCTCATTCTCCTTAAAAGTACAATAATGCTGGAGCCTTTTTAGCCACTTCAGTGACTATTCTCATCCAAACCAACCCAACAAATTTTCAAATAAGAGCAAGACAAATTTGTACTGGGAAGTCAAAGGGAGTTTTAATCTCAGTGAACCCCTTTTTTTCCTCTGAACCAAAGCTCAACACAACACCATTTTTAAAAATATTTTTTGCCAATCAGAAACTTATTCATAAATACAATCTTGTAGAAGAACCCTTGTTTCAAGTGTGGGGTTTAAAACAGTGAAATAAGAGACATGAGCTGTGAGGGTCATTACATCAGTAGTGAATGTGTGGATGCGCCAAGCTAGCCTTGCAGAGCAGACTGACCTGCCAGATTCTGAAATCCTGCGGGTCCGTCTTGCCAG
This sequence comes from Scarus forsteni, assembly GCA_036419115.1. Classification (NCBI taxonomy): domain Eukaryota; kingdom Metazoa; phylum Chordata; class Actinopteri; order Labriformes; family Labridae; genus Scarus; species Scarus forsteni. Next base: position 8,357,548 of record JAZDUH010000040.1, on the reverse strand, counting down.
CCTCCGTCATCCAACGGATTCACACGGCTGAATTCTTAACGGCCCAATCAGGGAAGAGAGGCAGGAGCAGCAGAATGCGGATGTGACGACAACCGGAAGTTGAGAACCTGAAGTTGAGAATGGACATGCCGATTAGCCTTTTGTCCTCATGGCTACCTAGTGAAACTTGGCGAAATCTGCCCTCCTCAGAAGTTTACTTGTAGGGATTGTCTTTGATGAGGTTCATATCTCATATAAGTGTTAAATGAATCATCTGTGTGGTACAATTTAGTGTAAGACGATAGTAAAAGGCTGTTAGCGGCTAAGTTAGCAGCTAATGGTAATTAACTGTTGTTAGCCATTAGCCGCTAAGTATGCTTCATTATAGGAGGCAACCCTGCTTGATGTGGATTGGTTTGTGATGAATGTGACGAGCCAAATGATTGTCCAATCACAAGCTTGTGTTTTTTTTGAAAGTTCTGCCCCTGAAAACAAATTCAAAGGGCTTCTGCCCAGATGGACTAGTGAAATATTTCTGTTGCAGATATACGGAGCTGTCCATCTGGCTTGTCAGGTTAGCGTCAAACATCAAGTAAACAAACCGTGCACTCAGGGAGATAATTGGCAAATTTTGCAGCTGTTTACTACAGTTAAAATATATCAAAAAGCTAAATTACTGATGTGTTCAAGATACTTGACATTGCCTTAACCCTTTAAGGCCCAAGACCATAGATTATAGCCAGAAAATTCTAATTTTTTGGAGCTGAAATGTTTGTTTCACCTTCCGCTAAAATCGATAAAAATCAAAATGTCCATTAAATTCAACATATAGATTTTTCGTATCTCATTTGATACATTGGGTGTTTTTGGCAACTGATAATCCATTTGAGGACATTTTTATCATTTATCTGATTGTATTCAGATGTTTTTTTTGTAATTCGTTGATCATATTGAGTAGATAGAGTTATTATAAAAGTATGTATCAAATATGATACAACTGGCTTCATAGGGTTAACATTACTTTAATGATACTTTAATGTAACTTGCATTTATAAATTAAAGCAGCACCAATTTGTGCCGTAGCGGTCATCTTCTTTTCTTCTTCTCCTCTGGAAAAACACAACTGCATTGCACTGTGGTATATGACAGTACAATATCAGTACATCATATGTACACTCCCATTTGCAGCGCATTGTGGGAATTTTTGGGTTGTAATATGTAGTGAATGAAATTAATCGCTGAGAGCTGGAGCAACAACACAAATTGGCGAACACACTATATATTGCACTGCATTAGAACACAAACATGGTGTTCTAATACTTCTCTATTCTGACTTATGGACACTCTGCTCATTCATATTTCAGTTGGACTAACACAAGCTATAATAATTAACCTTATTAAATATCACAACTGGGGGCAGATAGACACATAACTGCATAAGCAGTTGGATTAATTCATATTTAATGGGAGCATGCTTATTATAATTAATGCACTGTGGAGGACTGACCTTTCAGCATTTGCAGATTTGTCTTTGTGTATGATCTGCTGTGCCTTAACCGATACAGTAATTAGCACAAAGATAGGTCATCTACATTATTCCTTCTTTGCTATTCCATTATGTAAAGTGAAGAATGTGAAGAGCAGCACAGTGAAGGAATAATGAGTGTTCTTATCTGGATTTATCTCTGTACAGGTAGTGACTGGACAGTAAATGGCAGGGTTTCACAATTTTTTTCAAAAGTATTTCAAATGAACTTTTCAGCTTAGTCTATTTCTCTGCCTCTGCTGTTAGAGACCAAGGACACTTGGAAATAAACGAACTGCAGCTCAGTATGATCACTCTCACAGAGTACTTTACGGTCGCCTAACATAGCAAATAAGAATGGCATGAAGTAGACCGTCTGGAAGTGAAATTAAAACAGTGTCTCAGTGTTTCACATGCGGTCTGTCAGGAGCTCCTATCCTGTATTTAAAAATGATGGAGGAGGAAAGAGATCTCCAAAGCCTTGTCATCAGAGCTTCAAGGGGCAGTGACGAATACAAATCAGGTTCTTCCAGACAAAGACTGTAAAACCTTGTAAAAAAAAAAAAAAAAAAAAAAGGAATAGGATATCTAATACTTAACAACTACTGTTGTTTAAGTTTTGTTTTAGAAGTAGAAAAACAAAGTTAAACACAAGTTGATATTTTATTTTATGGCAAGACATGAAGAAGTTTGTGTAAAAACAGTTTGGCTCACATTTTATTTCAGGACAGAAGAATTAAAAAAACAGGTAAAGGTACATTTGGGGAAAAACGGTTAGGTTATTGAGTGGTGCAGGGATGATCTATTTTTGTAGGCCAACAAGAAAGTTATCATCAATCCTGTAGGTGTTTTTGATCATTTTTAATAACAACCCCTGTGGAGAACAAAAAAATAACTTCCATGTTCTATTCTTTGTTATAATCTTGACAAATAAACCAACTTGTCACAATGTTTTTATGCTGAAACGTAATTAGCGAGAGTGAGAAGCTATTAGTAAGCTAATATCTAACTACAATGTGGCGATTCAACTTAACAAGAAACTTCAATATTTCCAAGTATAACACTTCGCTGTACCCTCTTCTTTGATCATTTTTCTCATATTCAGGAGCTGTCCTCATAACTGTGGTAATAGTATATAAAAAACTGATATAAAAAACTGATGCTGATCACACATGCTTACTGTTGGGTCTCCAGCCATTTTTTGTAATCCTTGTTCGTAACTCGATATCAGCCACCATTTTAAACACATAACTACAGTTTAAGATTCAAAAGAAAGCAACATCAGTTGCATTTTATATTTCCCATTAAACATTAAAATCTCAAATCTCTGTGCATGTGTTCACAACAACCTTTATTTCAGATATTTATCTGAAACTAGAATTCCAAATTAAAGTTTTAGGCATGAAAATTGCTAAATACAAAGTAACTTCTGCATGTTTGAACTCACCTGACTCATTCCTGCACTACTCTTCTTGTTATCATCAGCAGGGGAGGATGCACAGAGCAGAAAAGCAAAACCTAAAATATTGTGCCATTGTGAAGTGTTGCAGGTGAATAAATCAGACTTTACTTAATTGGTATATGAGTTTGTTTGTTTTTTATCTGATCTGAACCTTTAACACTGATTTCGTTTGGTATCTTGTCTTTATTTTAACACAGCCTTATCACAGGTATTTTTCCTTTTTATTGTTTTCACTTTTACTGACTCTGAACAAACTGTGTTTAGACTGTGACTTTCAGTGCTGGTAACAATGCCATGACCTTTGAGTTAAACCTGTTGGTCAGAGCAACAGCTGCCTAAAGGAAACAGAACACTTTTTCATTTTTCATTTGAGTCATGGTGCTTTTTTGCACTCCATCTCTCGACACAGGAGCACTCATGAAAAGGGAATTCTGTGCCATGAAGGCTGATTTTCTGATCTCATCACACAGAATGAACTCCCCTAAGGTTTCTGTCTGTTGAGCTATGGTTCACATTGAAAAGCAAAATAACTGTCTGTTTTTTTTACCAAACAAAATAATAATAATAAAAAAAAAGTCTACTTATTGAAAGCAGAAGAAACTTGAAAACTGTAAATATTTTTATATGTTTAATTGTTAAGAGCTAATGAATAATTTATATTTACCCAGCCTTTACAGTCCAATTACACATTGGACTGTAGAGGTTAGGTAGAGGTTTACCCATTCAAATGTTAACATTTAAATACCTCATGTTTTGAAGTTGCTTGTAGTTTGGCTTGATTCTGGTTGGTAATTGTCAAATAAGTGTTAACTATGAGAATATAAAGAATTCTGATTAGCTAAGTTCTTGGCATACCAGAGAGAGGGATGGCATATATAAAAAGCTTTCATAAATTATTGAAACATGACACACAAATGTTACATTTGCATTTTATTAACTTTTTGTACTCTAACATGTAATTGGTTTCAAACCAAAATGTTTTAATAATAAAAAATAACAATGACAAAACAACATAGTAACAAAGTGAGTGTGATAATCTGAAAAATAATTGAATTATTACAAGCCTCTGGGACAGCACCATTGCATAGCATGGAGCTGTGAGCTCTGCAAATGTGCTGTCCACATCTGCAGCAGGTGTTGTGGATCCTCTTGGTGCACATACGATACTCTTGCCTTCGTGCAGCCACAGCTGGTGGGCCATCACAATAAATGCCTACTGTTAGGTGTTGGTCTGCACGCCCTTAAGCGGCAGTGGCCCCTTTAGGCAGTATATACCATGTATTGCCTAAAGGGGCCATTTTATAAGGCCCTCTGAGCAGAGAATCTTTTGGCCATCTTGATCAGTTGTGATGAGAAACCACACTGGGAAAGCTATTGTTTACCACTGCCAATTTGCAGCTAGGATAAAGTATTATACCCCCTGGCTCCTCCCTGCCATGGGAAATGGTCTAACTCGCAATGTGCTAATTTACGAGATGACGTTAACGTACCGTGCCTATAACCATAGACTTTAAAAAACATGGACGTCATGTCGCTGGGCTCGAATTGAAGTCGCCACAAAAACTGCTCTCCCCGGTGACTGGCTGCAGTATAGGTCAACTCTCCGTCTCCCCCATTCATCTGAACGGGGTCGTAGTGAAACTTCAAAAAATTAATACACCTCGTAGAAATATTTCTTCCATCCGTATGCTGTGGTGATATGGAAGTATTATTGGGCTGCGTTTTTCCAAGTCCTCTTTTTTCTGAAAAGTTTCTTTTTCATCAGTTATTAGAGTTTAAAAAATAACCACGGTTTACGACAGTTTCACAATGATTGTGTACGCTGTATGCTGCAGAGTTTTGCGACCGTTTACGACAGCTGTGTCCAGATATGGTCCAGATTCTCTACTGGCTGCACAATGGCGGCGCCCCAACGGGGGATATTATGGCTTCAAAACCGTTACATGGTGGAGCCACGCTATCCAGTTCTTATAATACATCCATGCCTACGACACACACACACACACACACACACACACACACACACACACACACACACACACACACTAACAGCAGGCCCTGAGGGGTGGAGGACAGAGTGAAGGTATGGCCTACAATTTCTACGCTTTTTAGTTCCAGGTCCAGTAAACCCGAATATATCTTATAAGTAAAATAAAATAAATCACATGGGGGAGGATGAAATCATAATTTGAAGATTACAGAAGAGTATACAGTAATTAATACCTAAAAATAAACCATGTGCAAGGAATGATAAAAGTTCTTGCAAAAAAAAGTTTGGTGCTAGGAATAGGATGTCTAGTTTAGAGGCATGTTAAAACACTCAAAATTATCTAATTGGAAGGTTTAATCAGGGTCATTGATTCTTAAATGTGTTTAGAAGAACATGAAATATGGTCAAACTGCAGTTATTAGAACAGTATTTTTGCCATTGTGTTTCAATGAAAGTAGGTCTGTTGTATCAGTGTCTGATAACATTGATTGCAGGCTTCTTGATTGTATCAAATTGATATCCTTTTGTCACAGGCATTGTAATAAGGGCAAATATTTGTACGGTCTGGAAAACCAGTACTGTGTGGTGCTTAAACTTGTGATTTACAATTTTGTTAATCATGATAATCTTCACAAGTGATTATTTTTTTAAGAACAGACGTTATGACACATAGGGTGGCTGAGACATAACATGAAAAACCTGAATCCACGAAGTCCCAAGGAGCCAGTTTTAAGTGTGAAACCATGTATTGGAACAGTTTATTACAAATAAAATATTTCCAACAATATCAGAACTCAGATTACCTCAAGACAACCATCTCAACTTAAGCATCTATAAAACAAAAGGATCAGGGGTTGACAACATAATCAGTGAAAGCAGAAAGTCAAAAAGAAGCCACTGCCACACTTTCAATGTAAAATGTCAGACTGTAACTTGTTTTAGAATTTCCTTTAAACTGATGACCTGATCACATTGGAGCTCAAGGCTGTAAAGCAGGTAAAGTATTACTGTCTCACCTCAAAAAACAAGGAGGGCATCTGAGGGTACAGTGAAGATGATCGGAGTAGTTAAATGGTTTATTTGTCAGGCAACAACAGAGCAAGGTTTCAGTAAAATGTGTCGATCAATTTTTCTTGCCTGACGTTGGTTCAGAAGATGTGTTGATTCAGCCCTTTTTAGTCTCAATGTAGAGTGACCAAAACTCACAAAATGATCAAGAGAAATGTCACACAATTCATACTTTTCCGCATGTATGAATACTTCTGTACAAAAAAATTAAGAGTTTATTTTTGGTTTATGAACTTAAAACTAAAGCCCAGAAAGTTCTAGATCTGCGTTTTTGAGTGCGTCTGTTCGTGGCTTACTTTTTCTGTAACTGCTGATTGAAAACGTCATGTAGTCAAATCACGATGGCTTGGTCAAGAACCCTGGTGGGTTACACCACCCTGCCCTCAGATGAAACCTGCTGCAGTTTGCCAAAACTCCTTGCAGTTATTTAATCTGTGCAGTCAATGTATCACCAGTAATTGTGTCCAATCTGATTGCTTTGAGTCAAACATTTGTAGCCTCCTCTGAGGTGCAATGGCCATTACAGCTGTCAACAAAAATCGTACTTGCCTAAAAGAATTTGGACAAAGCCAAGCCAAAAAAAAAAAATGCTGAAAAAACTCACTTTTAAACTAACTAATAAAAAGAAATTCACCAACATGCGTACCTTCCTGGAAAATACCACAAAATGCATGTTTTTTTTGGGAAAGGTTTTCGTCATGAAAACTGAACAAAAAAAAATCATCATTCAAAAAAATGACTGACATGTAAGATGCTGAGGTCATTTTTGAAAGTATGTATTTTCTTTTCTAAATCTGATATTTTTAGACCGAATCAAAGCTGTTTGAAGAAGCATTTGAACCCCCTCACCCCTACTCTTAAAGGAGATAACAGGAAACACAGGTGTCCTCACAAAGCTGAAAGAGTCACACTCAATCAACAAGTCCTCAGTCACACTCAATCAACACGGCCAAGCTGCCTCTCTGTCACTAACCTTTGATTGTTTCAGTGCTGCTGCTCATACTTTGCTTCTGTAGCACATACTGCAGACAGTGGATGCCTTGTTTGATTTTGCTTTCACCGCACCACAATGCTCTTAATCTTTTTTTTCATATCCTGTGTCTCAGTCTCTTGGGAGGTGTGCAATCCATCATTCTGAAATATGTTCCTGTTGAGTCAGTGCACAATGTTTATCACAGCAAAGATCCTGAAACTATATGACCTAATAAAATATCGGACTGTACAGGTATTGTTTAAGGCCGCACACGGTCAGCTACAGAGGAACCTACAAACACGGTTCATGAAAAGAGAGACAAGACACAACTTAAGAGGTGAAATGATATTTAAAAAGAGAAAAGTAAGAACTACATTGAAAGCCATGACTATCACAGTTAGTGGAGTCAATCAATGGAACAGCTTACAAGGAGAAACCAGGTGCAGCGGTTCCATGAACATATTTAAGAAAAAAATGGTCAAAATGACCTTTGACGGATATGAAGATGATAATATCTGACTGTGTATCATCTAAAAATTGTCAAGACCTGACGGATGCTGAAACGTAAACATGTGGGTATGTTTGGTCTGTGAGACGGTAGGAAAGACCAAATGTACCAAAACAATGATAGTGAATGAAGTGATGGTGCAAGACACATGAGGTAGCCGTATATTATCCCACTAACTGCAGAGGGACAGACAGTCTCAAAATGGATCCACTAAGTTGGGCTCTCAACGTAATCGATAAGGTTTTCTCAACCCGTCAAGCTGGCCCGGGAGACGCGGACACACCACCCCCACATCACTAACCAGGACTGACAAAAAAAAAAAAATAAAGTCAAATCAAGGAACTTTAAAAAGACACTCATGAATTATGCCGTACTTGGAACAAAGGATTGGACATTAAAGGTCACATATGGACACTAAAAGACAGTCAAGAATGATGTCATACTTCTGGAAATGGAATAAAAATTTACAATAATCTGATGATACGTGAAAAAAGAGGAGACTAAATATTAAGGAAATGGGGACAGGACTAGATAAGCTCTGCTTCTTCCGTCTTCCCTTTCGGACATGTTCATTGTGATCATCTATTGACAATGTGTGATGTTGTATAAGTGTGCTGACATGACCGAAATAAAATCAATTCAATTCAATGTAGGAGGCCTAAAACAGGCTCAATTAAATTGAAGTGGCCTCTGAAACAAAACATAGTAAGAGAAACAAAACAAAAAAACACACCTTCAAGAAAACAGTTACGAACTCAAGACACAATCGCAAATTTTATGTTGAATCACAAAACAGCGGTAAACATAACTACATAAAAACACAATGATGAAGAAAAAAGAAAAAAAATGCTTCTGTTGTGTTCTTTTCTTTTTGACTTTTGTTTGATTTTTAGTATTCCTTTTAGTATGTTTTTCTTTTATCTAATTTTAAATTATGTATTTGTTAAAAAAAATATCTTGTTTTTTTCTCTTTTTTTGCAACTGTGTTTCTTGTGATGTATTTTGTGACATATGGAGATATTAATTTGATGTGTTTTTCTAAATTGTTTTGTATTGCAAATTTGTAATTAATCTGTCGGTGTCTCTTTATAGCCGTAGTATTGTGCCATTAGTTGTGGTATTAAATTTTAAGCTGTTTTGTGCGTTATTTCCTGTTCTTTCAAAAATCTCATCAAGCAGAAGGGCATAAAGGTAGGGGGTTGAAGAGGCCCCTTGCAAAGAGAATTTTATCAGTATTTTTTTTATAGAAATCAATATATTCACTTTTTTTCATATATCTTTAACGATATTTTTTCTCTGAGCATACAAAATAGTCCAAGATTTGTTGCTTTTAATGGCATAAAAGTCATCAGGCATCTTTTGCACGGGTTAATTCCATTAAAAACTTTTCTGTATGAAAATGAAGTCCTTGTGAAGATTTGTTCGTGAATATAGGTTTTGTTGGACCAAATAGCATGTTAAAATATTTGTGTCTCAGAAAAAAGCAGCTAGAGCAAGACAAGCATACAATCTAGGGAAAAAAAAGAAGGGCTGAGCAACCGATCAATCAAGCCCATCACAGACGCTGACAAACAGTGTAAACGAAGAAATTGACATTTTTGGATGAAAGAGGTCTGCTTTCATAGTCAACACAGACTTCAAACTCAGCACAATTTTAGTTTTGTAGATTTTTAAGAAGTTGAAGAAGGATTTGCAACGGGCTCCATGTGTTTCTTTCCTTTATATAAAACGTTAGAGAAAAGGATAAAGGGGCCGTGCAGTCATCATCTGTGCAGCTATAAGCTGACTTAGTCATTAAACACTTCAGTCCTCTCGTGATTTGATAAAGGCCATATCTGCAATGACCAACTTTTAGCAGAGTGTAGGTCTTTTTAGACTTATATCCAGCAGGGATGAAAGATCACTTTGCCTCTTTAATAATATTTGAGTCTGTTTTCAGATCTTGTTGCACAGAACTAAGTGTGGAAAATCTTTAAATTTATATGGGAAATGAAAGGTCTTATCTAATTGCCTAGCTTGCCCTTTGTGTGTAGATTTTCTGACATAACAGAAAAAAACGTTAAACTCTAAACTTCAAAAGGTACACCTTTTCAAATTCACAATAACGTCTCCGGCTTTATAACCACAAAAAGAACTCATGTTGCTGGGTTTATAAGGAAGCTAGTTTCTCCTGAGGAGTACTCTCAAAAACCTCCATGCTGAAACATGTATCTCAAGGCTATTAAGCAGCAGGGTGGGCACCCTTAAAACGCTTGTTTACGTTACCCCTAACAACTCCATTCATGCTCGCTGCATTCCTGCGGTCACGTGACCAGCCTCCTGACCAATGGCGTCGCTTCAACGTCATGACGCAGGAGATTCAAAGTTGGCAGCAACGTTTCTGTTAGCGATTTCTCAGCTCTCTTTATTTAATCCATCGTCTGCTGAAGCCTCCTGAAAGCTGAAAACTTTCGTATTTCCATGTTTCCATAAGGATAAAGCTTGGTTCAAGGACCATAATGGAGGGTAAAGTTATCGGAGCGGGCCCGTACAGAGCGACGAAGCTGGTGAGTACGTTATTGGTCGTTAATAAGGCAGTTAAAGGGGAAAATAACTAATAGTATAAACGTAGATCAAATGTTATAGATAATATTGATACCGACACTCTGACGCAGGTATGGGTGTTTTGTCGTAAACTTGCCAAGACTGTTTTTATCTGCGTTAATGCTTCGTAAAGTAACATTTAAAGCTTTTAAAGTTGTAAAAGTTGTTAAAACCTTCGAAACGTTATTGTGTCTTTTCGTCTTGTTTTCGTCTTACACGGACAAATACTTGCAATCTTTTCCATTTAGTGTGTTTAAGGTTGTTATAATGAACAAAGTGGAAAGTGCTGGTTTAAATTCCTATACAGGTTTCTTTGTTGTGTTTGTGACGAAGCCTCAGCAGCATCATTAAGTGTTTATGATCTCGTCATATGACTATCAGTGATATTTAACAGAAGTGACACATTTATACCAAATTAAAGAGTTATGGATATTAAACTGTGTTACTCAATACTGGTTTCTGTGGAGATGTAAAGAAAGATCCACATGAGCTAAAGGTCACATGGGAACTGTCATCAACAGAGCTTCACGATGCCAACACGTAGGGTTGGACAAATTAAATCAATTTATTTTCTGCAAAAGATTCAAAACTTAGAGATTTTTTGTACTTACCCCAATTGTAAGTTGTTGTAATGTTTGAAAATATGAAAACTGAAAATGTACAGTTTTCATGATGGCATTTCCTGTCAGGTTTTGCACATGCTCTTTTATATGCTTGTATTTTTTTCAAATTAGGTTAAATTTTGATCAGAGAGTTTGTGTTAATATGCTGTGAGAATATGTAGCCTTCAGGGTTTATAGACAAACCTGCCTATGTTCGAACTACATCAACATTTTATGACACACACTTTAGCTTTAAGGGGGAAAGTCTGTGTGGTTTAGAAATATATTTTGACATACATGAAAAACTTGATTCATGTTATTTTGGTGTCACTTGGAGTTTTTTTTTTTTTTTTTCTTTTGCTTGTTTTAGTTTTTGGTAGAAGAAGAAAAAATCTCAAAATGCACCCATGTTCATTCAAGCACAGAAACCATTATCTTTACTCCCCTGCCAGCTTTGCATTGAGAACATGCATCCTCAAAATGGCAATATAGACCCAAACTTCAAGCCATCAAAATAAGGCCTAAAGATTTCAGACAGCTGCCATGGAATATGTTTCAGTAATTCCCCACTAAGACATCACAAAGATAAAATGCATAACATGAAAAACTGAGGTAAATCTTTGATAATCTCTAATAATTGTTTTGTCCTTTACAAGAAATAAGAAATATTTGCTTTAGCTATCTCAATAAAGGTCATTATTATAGGGCTGTAAAGTCCTAGTCGACTGGTCGACTAATTGGTCGATGCGTGCTCAGTCAACCAAAATTCTGATTGGTCGACCAAATGTGTCAATTTTTTTTTCCCAGCAGTTCAATTCATCAGAAGAAATGTATCAAGTGAAATGGGGGTATTTTCTGAGCACCCCTATCATGTCTTAGAACACCATTTTAATGTGTTTCTCGTTCATTCCAGTATTTTTATTCAAGAACATTTAAATATTCTAGTCTAATAATAGTTTGTTTTATAAATGCATGCGCACCTGCCCGCGCTGCAACAGCTGTATCCCTCACCCAGTCCGCGCTGGATTTTATGCCTCATATAAACACCCAAATGCTAAAACGACATCACAGAAGGAATTGACAATTTTATTTCTGAGGGTACGAGGCCCATTGGTGTCGTGGAAGGCCAAGAAAAACATTGGAACCCGGATATTCAGTGCGAGCATGCCAGACAATTATGCACGCGCTCAGGGCAAAATACGAGGGAGGAAAAAAGAGAAAGCTTCTGAGTTAATAGATAAAGATAACAGATGTGTACGTCTCTTCGAATGGACCCCTATATGACAGTGACTGCCCATTTCATTGATGAAAACTGGAAAGCGAAGAGTCTTGTGTTGAGAGAAAAAAAAGGAAAGACGCACACAGGAAGAAACATAGCTGCGCTACTATATGGAGTGACCAATGTTTTCAAAGTTCAAGAAGGAAAAAAAAGTGTCTGTTGTAGTGAACAACGTGGTTAATATGAAACTCTGTGACACTAAAAGAGTCCCATAAATATCCAGGTTCCAATGTTTTTCTGGATATTCAGTGCGAGCGTGCCTCACAATTACGCACGCGCTCAGGGCAAAATACGAGGGAGGAAAAAAAGAGAAAGTTTCTGAGTTAATAGATAAAGATAACAGATGTGTACGTCTCTTCGAATGGAGTCCTATATGAAAGTGACTGCCCATTTCATTGATGAAGACTGGAAAGCAAAGAGTCTTGTGTTGAGAGAAGAAAAAAAGGAGAGGCACACACAGGGGAGAAACGTGCGGGGGGGGGGGGTCGATTGGCCGATTTTTGGTCGACAATTGCTGTGTCTTAGTCGGCCAACAATTTCTTTGGTTGATTACAGCCCTACATTATTTTAGTACTTGATTTTACATTTATTACATAAAATGAAATAATGAAGAGTATGGCATTGCACTTGTCTTTTGTTAAGTGTTTTGAGTTAACATGATTCTGTGCTGTTAACATCAAGAGTGATCAAATTTCGAAATACAAGTCTTTGCATGCTTATTTCTAATGGAAGTTATTTATTTTTTCTTTTAACTAGAGTACTGTAGTATGACTTTTTAGTATGTCTGTGTATCCTTAAACTTTTCTAACTGTGGCCCTCAGAAAGTGAGTGTAACCCAGGGGTGCCCGAACTATGGCCCGGGGACCAAATGCGCATGCCCATTTTGAATTGGCCCCTGAAACAGTTGAATGAATAGAGACATTTTGATAACTGCAGCAAATACCATAATACCATCGTGCACATTTTCTGCCATATTTACTTTGTCAAAAAGTCTCGTTTACAAAGTATTTTGAAATATTCATCTTCAAGCACCAACAGTCTTGCAGTTTATTCTTATTTGTGTCTGACAGCGAAGATAATCTATCAGTGTTTCCCAGTTAAATTCACTAAAGTGAGGTACAGCACGTGGCTCAAATTTTTCCTCTTTATGCAGCACTCAATGTAAAATGATTGGACACCCTAAGTCTTACCTTGGTGAAAGAATTCTGAGAGCAAATTAGATAATACTTGTCATGTAATTCTTTCAAGTATATTGATATTAAACAATGAACCTTTGTCATGGTCCATAAAATGACTAAATAATCCCGAAAAGGAATCAGCAACCATGAAATCAAATCAAATGACACCCTATTAGCATTGTTCTCACTTCAGAGAACAATGCTAATAGGATATAAATGTATATATATATATATATGTATATGTATATATATATATATATAGATATATATAGATATATAGATATAGATATATGTATATATATGTATGTATGAATGTATGTATATATATATATGTGTATATATATATATATAAATATATATATATATATATATATATATAAAAATATAAGATATGTATATATATATACATATATATATATATATATATATATATACACATAAGATATGATACAGAGTTTGCCAATGCCTCTTTATGTTATCAGTGATACTGAATAGGGCTGAACAATTAATTGCAAATTAGATTAAATCGCAGTATGGCTTGTTGCAATTTTCAAATCGCAGAAGAAAAAAATAAAAGGAAACAAAATCGCAGAAGCTTCAATATTTTTAGCCCAAAATGTGTTGAACATTTTGGCATTGTGATGTAGTTTTTTGCAATTTCATGCCAATTTTTTTACCTCTATTCATAAGCTTTTTTTCCCACCTTTGGACCATTTTTACCTTTTTTTAACCCCGTTTTTTACAATTTTATGCCTATTTTTTCCCCATTCATCTTTTTTTTGGCCACTGTCAGAACCATTTTTGGAATTTTATGTTTAACATTTTTTATTGAGTTTCAGTATATAGCTTAAACATATATTCATTTGCCATACATGTGATATAAAAAGGTTACATAAGCATATTCTTACTTGCATTGCAATAAAGTAAAAGACTTTATAACCCCTATCCCACCCAGCCCATCCCACAACCCGAACGTTCCCTCAACCCGGAGGTTACAATGCAATGAGTCCTCGTCGGATATTTTACAAGTACACAGTTGTATAAGCTTTGCAAAATACTAAAAATCAGCATAAAGGATATTAAAGAAAGTGTGTTGATTTATCTAAAAGAAAGTGAAAAAACACTTCAGTGATTAGGATCAATATCAACTGAAATAAGGGAAATATAAAAAGCACTATTAAAATGAGTAAAAAACAAATAGAATAAATAATAATCATAATAATAATAATAAGACAAAAATAAATAAATACAAAAAATAAATAAATAAAAAAGGGGGGGGGGGTGTCCTCTATTTCACCATTACAAAATCAATCATCTTTTTCTAGAGAAGTCTTCAAACTATCATAGTACTTCAAGAAGGGAGTCCAAACTGTCCTAAAGTCCTGTAAAGAGCCTTTTAGTGTAAATTTTATTTTCTCCAGCTTCAAAAAGTGCATTATATCTTTAATCCATCTGTTAAAGGTGGGAGGTGTTTGTGATTTCCAAAGGAGCAAAATGAGCCTTCTAGCAATCAAGGATGTGAATGCTATTATTATGTGAGCTTTCTTTAGACAGTGGTGAATTTTATGAGAATATCCAAACAAAGCACACAGTGGATCAGGTGGTAGGTCAACTTGAAGCATCTGGGAGTAAGCATTAAAGATGCTGGTCCAAAAGCTACTAAGGTTACTACAGGACCAAAACATATGTATAAGATCTGCGGGTTGGGTCTTAGCGAGGGCATGAAGGATCCACATGTGGGAATGTCTTTGCCAGCCTGGCATTAGTCCAGTGAGTTCTTAAGATTATTTTAAGTTGTATCAATTGATGTCGAGCAGATGGAGAGGAATAGTTTATTAGGTTAAGTATTGTTTGCCATTTGTTGTCTGTTAGTTCCATACCCAGGTCGTCCCCCCAGAGCTTTCTTATATCATCAAGAGAGTGTGGTGTAATATTGTAGATGTTTTTGTAGAGGATAGAAATAAGGCTTTTGCGAAATGGGGATAATGAAAGAATAACATCAATAATATTTTTAGGGGGGCCGAAATGAAAGGTTACTACTTTGGATAAAATGCCTTACTTGGAGGTATCTAAAAAATGAGTTTTAGGCAGGTTAAATAGCTCAGAGATTTGAGCAAAAGAGCCAAACTTATTGTCAATGTACAAATCTGAAATTGTCTTAATCCTTTGAGTACCAGAGGTTAAAGGAGTTGTCAGTGAGGGAGGGAAAGTTAAAGTTGTTTCTAAGGGGAGTATTTGGAGGTAATTTGTAGCTTAAAATGTCTTGAAATTGAACCCAGATTTTAATAGTATGCTCAACTACTGGGCTAGATGAGATCAGTGTATGAGAAGGAGAAGAGCGAGCACATAGAAAAGAACTCAAGTCATAAGGACAGCAGTGACGTTCCATCTGAACCCATACGTCAGAGCCATCAAGAGTGTTATCCCCAAGCCAATATAGCATGGATTTTATGTTGCAGGCCCAATAATAAAACATAAAGTTAGGAAGGGCAAGGCCAGCAAGCTCCTTAGGTCTCTGTAAGGCAGACTTTTTAATTTTGTGTGTTTTACCAAGCCATATAAATGACAGTATGGTAGTGTCCAGCAATTTGAAAAAATGTTTTTTTATAAGAATGGGTATATTTTGGAAAAGATATAGGAATTTGGGTAGGACAATCATTTTGATAAGGTTAACTCGACCTGTGACAGATAGGGGAAGGTTTGCCCATCTTTCCATATCTCCCTTGCATTTACTTAATAGTACAATAAAATTTTTTAGTGAAAAGGGATGAGAATGTGGGGGTGACCTCAACACCGAGATATTTAAAGCTTTGGCGAGCCACTTTAAAAGGAAAGTTGGAGGTTTGAATTAGAGATGCTGATTTGTTGATAGGAAATATTTCACTTTTGTCGAAATTGATCCGGTAACCTGAGAACCTGCCATATTTGATCAGAAGCTGATGGATGTATGGAATAGATGTTAGGGGGTTAGCAACATAAAGGAGTATGTCGTCCACATACAAGGATATTTTGTGTTCTAACCCTCCTCGTTGAATTCCTTCAAAGTCTGTTGACTGCCTGAGGGCGATAGCTAAAGGCTCAATGGCCAAGACGAAGAGTAAAGGGGACAGACTGCAGCCTTGGCGAGTGCCTCTACCCAGGGGGAAATAATCAGACATTTGTCCATTTGTTATCACAGCTGCCAGGGGTTTGGAGTAAAGAAGCTTCACCCACGAGATAAAATTTTCATCAATTTTAAATTTCTGAAGAGTATAAAATAAATAACGCCACTCCACTCTATCGAGCAGCTTTTTCAGCGTCAAGCGTTATTACAAATTCTGGTGAGTTTGGAGAAGAGGCGTAAATAATATTTAAGAGGCGCCTAATATTTGAGCTGGAGTATCTGCCTGGAATAAATCCAGTTTGGTCAGGCGGGATTATTTGAGAAATAACTTTTTCTAGTCTCATAGCTAAGATTTTAGAGAGGATTTTGTAGTCAATATTCAGTAAGGAAATAGGGCGGAATGAAGCACACTGGAGAGGGTCCTTCCCACTTTTTGGGATAAGGGTTATTGCAGCTTGGTTCAACGTGGGGGGCAAGCAGCCGGATGATAAGGATTCATTAAACATTGATTGAAGCAGAGGACAAAATTTGGTAGCAAATTTTTTGTAAAATTCGGATGAGTATCCATCTGGTCCAGGGGTTTTACAACTTTTTAGTGATTTAATTGCTTCAAGAATTTCTAACTTTGATATTTCTTGACCTAGAAGAGTATTATGTTTAGCAGAGACAGATGGGAAGGTGAGTTTGTCAAAGAAAGAACTTAGTTCCGAAGGGTTATCAGAGCACTCAGAGGTGTATAGTTTGGTATAATATTGTTTAAAAATATTATTTATTCCAGCAGGATCTGTAGTCATCTCCCCATCTGAACTACAAATTTTCAAAATCAAGCGTGAGGATTGGGTTTGGCGTGCCTGTTGTGCCAAAAGCTTACCAGCTTTGTCACCTGAGTCATAGATATTTAATCTTGCCTTGGATAGTAGATAGGAGGCCTGATCTGTGGTCAATAGGTCATACTCTGTTTTCAGACGTAGTCTCTCTTTAAATAGGGCTGGGGAAGGAGAGGTTGAATATAGCCTGTCTATATTTGCAATGGATTGTGTAATAGTATTAAGTTTAAGGTTTCTTTGTTTTTTTGCTCTTGAGGAGTACTCTATTATCTGCCCTCTAAGATAACATTTAAGAGTTTCCCAGAGAGTGGAGTGGGAGATTTTTGGGGAGGTGTTCGTGTTTAAAAAAAAATCAATTTGAGTGGAGATATGATTCAAAAATTTTTCATCTGCTAAAAGGAGGGGATTTAGCCTCCAGTAGCGAGAGGGACTAAAGCATTTAGGTAAAGCTATATGAAAAGAAACAGCTCCATGATCTGAAACAGTGATGCTATGGTATGAACAAGAGCTAACATTTCCAATTATTCTGTTATCAAGAAGAAAGTAATCAATGCGGGTATATGTATGATGAGTGTTAGAGAAGAATGAGAAAGCCTTTTTACTGCCATTTATGAATCTCCAAATATCAGAAACACCGTTCTTTATCATAAAATCCTTGATCAATCTGGCTGATTTCGTGACAGATTGAGTGTTGCTTGATGACCTGTCTAATGATGTATTCAGGACACAATTAAAGTCGCCCCCAATTATTAAGTTATAGTTACTATCGCAAGGTATCATAGAGAAAAGTTTATTAAAGAAGTTATAGTCATCAAAATTTGGGGCGTAGATATTAACCATAATGACCAAGCTGGCAAAGAGCAGACCAGATACTATCACAAATCTCCCATTAGTATCTGTGATAACCTCTTTCATCTGAAAAGGAATATTTTGGCGAATGAGGATTGCAGTCCCCCTGGCTTTGGCGTTGAATCGTGAGTGGAATATTTGGCCAACCCAACTCTTCTTAAGACAATTAATATGACTGTTTTTAAGGTGTGTTTCTTGTAGGAAAGCTATATCTGTGTGAAGGTGCTGTAGGTAAGATAGAATTTTCTGCCTTTTAACCCCTTCATTTACCCCCTTAGCATTTAGTGATACAAAATGGACCGTCTGGTCTACTTTACTTGGTAGTGAAGGCATCCCTAATCAATCCAGCGAAAGAAGTAGTGAAAGGTGAGGAGGAGGGGGAGAATATAAAAAAAACCTGGAAAACCTCCATCTGAGAGGGAAGAGGTTTTAACTTTACTCTTCTCATCTAATAACATTACGAACATCTAACTCACTTTGAGCTCTGTTTAACAAGAATAAGAAAGGAACTTCTGAACTTCCATAAGGAAAAAGAAAGAGTACAAGTATAAATCAAACTGTGCAAAAGCACTTTAAGTAAGAAAAGAGTTCAACAACTTAAGGGGGGAGTGGAGGAGTGGTCACCCGTCCCCATTTTTGGAATTTTTACATGTTTTTCGAAATTTAATTTCAAATTTGATTCTCCATTTTGCTACCATAATCAATTTTCCTAAGCCACTTTTGGATTTTTTTCCAATTTTTTTTGCAATTTCATACCTATTTTGCACTATATATTGACCTTTTTCCGCTTTCATACCATTTTTACCCAGTTTTTACAATTTCATACCTATTTTGCTTCTGTTCTTCACTTCTTCACTTTTTCTTTAATCTTTTATCCTTAGATTAATTTAATGTCATATTGGTTTTACTTAGGGCTGGGCGATATGGCCTAGAAATAAAATCCCCGATTTTTTTCCACAACACTCAATTTACCATTTTAATCGATTTTTCCCTCCCTAAAAGAAACAAAACTCCCAGTGACATAAAAATGAAACAAATCAAGTTTTGCCTTTATGTTGTCTAAATGTTTCCCTCTTAAAGTCAAAGTCTGGGTCATAAAATGTTGATTATGTAGTATAAACGTAGGCAGGTTTGTCTACATAAACACTAAAAGGCTGAGGTATTTTTAAAGTACTAGCATGAAACTCTCTGATCAATATTTAATCTACTTAAATAACAAATACAAGCCTATAAAAGTACTTGTGCAAACCCTACAAGGCCGACCATCATGAAAATTGTACTTTTTTTTAAAAATTGCAACTACTTACAATTGGACTAAGGCAAGAAAAAAAATCTCGATTTTTAATTTTTTCAATCTTTTGCAGAAAACAATTCGAATTAATTGATTTAAACGATTTTTTGCCCAGCCCTAGTTTTACTATAAAAATATCTACTGCTTATGTTTGTTTAAGAATACATAAGATGAGGAACATTAAAACAATTGCAGAGTAAATCACAATATTGGGGAAAAATCGCAATTAGATTATTTCCTCAAATCATTCAGCCCTAATACTGAACACATGTGCAGTCTCTTTCTATTGAAATATTAAAGATGTTTTCTTTTCTTTTCTTCACATTTTATGTAAACTGGGTGTTTACCTGACCCACATGATCAGCTCTCAGTTCACACTTTGATACTCTCTTCACTCATGCTTACCTTAACAAGTGTCCTGCCTAATTCTGTCTCTACTTTAACGACCATTTCTATTTCCCTCTTTGTCCATCTGTGTTCTTTGAGATCTGATTATCTGCAACCTTTCTCTTTGTTGTAAAACCAGCCTGTCTTTTGTGGTACTGGATATTAGGGTAGATGGATTTTTATCAGAGCGCACAGTGATAAAGAAAAGGAATAACATGCAGTGTATTTTTTTAATTCACCAACCTCGATACTTGATATGATATTTTGATATGCATCATTTAAAGTCACGACAGAAGTGAAAAAGATTGCCTGTTCCATTTTAATACTCTACTACACTTCTTTAAAAAAAGTTAAAACAACCTTTAACAGTATACCTGACAGTTTTCTATCTGTGAAGTATAACTTACTTTCTCATCATATGTCCCTCTGCCATCAGTGGAATGAAACCATCAAACTCTTCAGAGGAGGCATGCCGCTGAGAAGGCACTGGGCAAACTTCCGCTGCTATGATTGCAGTTTCACAGGATCTGAGGCTGTAGATTATCTCCACGACCTACTGAGGCGAAACTACAACTTTGGACCCGAGGTGACCCGCTACCAGACTCTGCAGCTGCTCAAGAAGTTCCTCAAAGCTCATGTCATCGAGGACGTCAAAGGACGCCACGGGACAGAGGACTTTGAGGACAATAGTCATCTGTACAGGTAGAATATACTCTGTAATCCTGCACTGTTATTCATGTTTGGGCTGGGTAATATTGAATTTTTAAGATTTATCAATGTATTTTCAAATAAAAGAAAGTGTAAGACATAATCATTGATGTCAAGGCTAGGTATCGGCATTATTTGGAAATAGGTCACGAATTAAAGTGCTATAAGCAAGGTAAAATATCACATTTTTTCCATCAAAAAGCTGTTTTTTAAAACAAAAATAATTTAGAGTACCCACAATATTATATAGTAAATGATAATGTAGTGTTTTACTTAGTGATAATTAAGTAGAACATGGTCCCTTCAATCTGGATAAACTTTATTATCCGCCCCAGAGACAGAAATAATTAACAAACAATACAGAAAATGTAATGGAAAAAACAGAGAACTAAATGGAAACTCTTAATGCTTACTGCCAACTAGTGGCTGTAAGCTGAACTACAATACAAACACATGTCCATATAATAGTGACTAACAAAAAGTCCATTTTGCATTTTGAAATGCAGAAACAGCATTATATTGCTCTATATAGCCATGCTGATGTATCATTATTTTCTAAAACCGCTGATTGATTTGATGACCCAAAATAAATGTCTAACCATCAGTAAACAAATGTTTTAAGTAAAACCAGTAGCTGCTGTGCTTCCCAACCACAAGATAATCTATTTATGATGTTTAGTCTCAATAAAGGACTGTCAATTAAGAATGATTTTTATTATTTCAAATTAATCAAATGGTATTAATGCCTGTTTTATACTGTACTGCTTCAGCAAAAAAGTCCTGAACACGAAATAATGGGTACTGTATTATTTTTTATTTGATCTTAAAATTACAGGCAAACTTTTGCAGACTACCTAAATTGAACAAATATTGTATGTTCCTCACGCTTCCATCCACCGTTCCAAATGTTGCCAGAATATTAGTGCTTTGTGTTTTAAACAGTGGTGTCTCTCTTTTCAGCAGGACTATGCTGGAAAGGGATTTTTTGTACTTATTGAACAAATCCAAATTGAATGAAACCGCTGCAGTGTGCATGCCGCTGCAGTGTGCATGCCAGTCAAGTAGACGGTGATGTAGGTTTGCAGAGAAACAGACCTGCTACAATACATGTACAAAGAAGAAAAACGTCACAAATTAAGATGGAGAGTGGACGCATGAAGACGCAGGAGTTTCTTCTCTGGACAACAAATCTGTCTGGATAGTTTTGTTTGAATAACAAACTGAGCACAGTAAGCACTAAGCAGCACACATTTCCCGGTATACAGCCAAAGCTGTTGTTGTTCCTTGTATGTGCGCGCAGCCCTCATGTGAAAGAGTACTGCGCATGTGGTGACGTCAGCGTTTCACCCTGAAATGCTCTGAGTCTGACTCTGGTTTACACAGCGCTGCATGGGGGTAGGTTTTGAAAACTCCACTCTGGACCCTGATTTCAAAAGTTTATGTATTGAAGCACTCCGGGTACTGTTCCCATGTAAACGGGAGGCCAAAACGCAATGAAAAGTCTTCGGCTTTGGTAGTGTTAGGCCTTGTGTTGACAGCGTTATAAGGATTAATTAAGGAACTGATGAGGCTATGGTACTATTTTTCAAGTATCATTTTAACAGTGATTCAGTAGCAACAAACTATACCAACCCTATGATGGACACCTAACTTTACATCAGAAACGGCCACCTTGCTTATTTTTCCACTCACATTCAAAGGACAGGGACTTTTTATTAAAAGGTTTCATTTCCATGAGTGTTTATGGCATAGAACACTCGTAAGTAATTCACCACTGCAAACTCTCTCCACAAAAAGTGCTGACCAGTGGGCAGAGATATTTCCACACCTGCATGCAGTTGCTTATTGAGTGAATAAATAACATCAGAGCCCTGCTGCTTCTTGGTAGGGGCTGTGGGTTCTTTTATCTGGCTTTAAAGTACGAGATAAACCAGGGTAACATGAGAGCATTCATTATAAGGAGCATCATCAGGAGAGAATATAAGCTGGGTTACTGGTAATGTTTAGTCTGCTTGTTTTAAATGTTCTCCATTCACAGGATAGTTTCTTTTCTAGCCCAAACCCTGTCAGAGGTGTAAAACAAATGTCAGATGCTAAAGACTTTTTTTTTCATTATTTCTATCTTAGTACCACAACCCTGAAAGGTTGTTGTGTCCATGCTGGTGTGGACATTAATTATTGGAGCCCTTAGGAGCAAAGTAAGTAATGGAGTAAGTTGTGGAGAAAAATATCATATTATTTCTAATCTTACACAATCAAACAATAAAGGTAGTTGATGGAATTGATATATTGGGCAACTCTGCTTTGAGCCCAAGGCAAACTAATACCAAAAAATCAGGTCCTATTCCAAGCTTAGACCATCAAGAACTCTTAAAAAAATACTCTCACTGTGTTGGGGAGATGAAATGAGGGATTGTGTGGTCCTCTGGAATTTATTTTTCATATCTGGCCAATATTTGCACTTTCCTGACGGTGATTCATCTGCTGCTGTCATTTTGATTTCTCAGGTTCCCCACACTTTCTCCCCTGAAATCATTTCCCACAAGGCCTCTGCTGAAGGACAGCCGTGACTTACCCAGGCTCATCCGCTGGGACGACTACGAAGAACTGCCACAGCGGGAAAACATTGCACCTCAGAAGTCTGCTGTCTTGGTAAGAAAGATATTTTTTAAGCTCCTTGTGTGAGCTTTCTAAGTCCATGCTTGTTAGTGCGCTGGTGTGTTAGCATTGCAAAAACAATAGATGCCAAATCATTCTGACAATGTCTTCTGTGTTTCAGTCATTACTGGGAGCTATGAGTTTCATTAATTTGGACTTAAAAATAAAAACAAAGACAGGTATAATTAGGGATGGGAATCTAATACCATTTCCAGTTGAGAATCATTAACAGCTCCATCAAAGAATCGATATCATGAGTCTTTTTGCTAATGAATTCCCTTATCAATTCCTTCCACTGACGGTTCAGAAGCGATCAGAACTGTGGCATAATTTTTTGCAAAAGGCGCTTACTGCACAACCTTAAGTGAGTGGAAACACCATTTGCAGAAGCAATTATCTGGGGCTCTGACATGTCTTTGACATTGACACTGAAAATCTACAAGAAAACATATGCCCACACTGAAAATCTGCAGGAATCAATAAGGGAATCACTGAAGAATTGGATCAATTAGCAGGATCATAAATAGTACTGGTAGTCCTGTCACGATAATCAATAAATCAATTAACCACACGATAAATAAAAACGTCCTTGGTAAGTCTGCCGGCCTCGATAAGTTGACACGTGCATGCATGTTTGTTTTCCTCCTCTCTTTCTACTAAAAAGGCTGGATGAGAAGATGGGTCACTCTGTGCAACTCTCTCAACACCTTGGTGCATTGTTTCTATAGTGGATTTATAGCAGAGTGAGCATTTGTCATTCATTCAATCTTTGTGGGGGAGGCAGGGCCGCTTGCGTGTACAGAGAGCTGAAGTGAGTGTCGTGAGGAGTAACGAGGCAACAAACACTAACAGGAATGATGGCACGAAAGTGATGGTTCCTAAACTGGCTGCCACAGCCCCAATGTGGGAATATTTTGGTTTTAAACAGAATGAACACGGTGTGAGCTCATGAACACCGACGAGCTGATGTGTCGTATTTGTTTGAAAGTAGTGGCAACGAAGAAGGGGAGGTGCAGCAGAGTATTCATCATGACAGTCAGCACTTACTCAGGCATTTGGTCTGCAAAGTAAATATAAATAAAGCAGCACAAAATGGTGCGCTTACAGACAGTGTCCTTCGCTACATTGCAAAAGACATGAAGGCCTTCAATACAGTTGAAAAGCCAGCAATGTTACGAATGTTTGACAGACGGTACAAGTTGACTGGGAGAACATATATGTCCCAAACAATTCAGGAACTGTATAAACTCCATTTCATTTATTTTTTTATTGTTGTGTGTGCTTTTGTTGGAATTTTTTTCTTTACAGAGACAGGGACTATTTTTTATTGGTTTTGATTAGTAAAATGATTTTTATTTACATGTAATTTTTCCCAAAAGAGAGTCCATTTCATTTTCATTGGGTTTATCTCTGTTTTTTTATAACTTTATTATATTGTTTGTTTGTTTAATTTATTTTAATTAAAAAAAGCTCTTGACCTTCCAATCATAGTTAAATACTCTTAAGAAATCAAAGTTTATTGCTTTTGATACACAGTACTCACTTTATTATGACATATATTATAATTACATTAATGAAAAAATGATGTTTCAAAACAGTAATGACAATAGTATCGTTTATCTATAATGATTTTTGGGACAATTATCATCCAGCACAATTTGTTATCATGACAGGCCTAAGCACTGGTATTGATAAAAGTTTGTAATTTCCCATCCCTAGGTATAATTCATTATACCCCTGCTAGAATCACTTTTTTATTCAATGGTTTCCTTTCGGTGTGAGGATTCTACGGAGAAGTTAGAACACACATCTGCATTGCAATGCTAGCATTTTATCGTAACAAAGATGAACCAATATCAGATTTCCTTAAAAAGCTGCCTGTTAGCCATATTACCAGATCTCAGTGTTGAATAATTGAGATGTACTTTACAGAGCTAACACTCTAGTTAACTTCTCTTTGAACAGAGCTCAGATCTGTGGAATAAAAGGCACAGTGTGGCAATCGGGGATGTACATGAATGCAAGCTCATCCGGAGGAAAGAGATCACGCCAAAGCAAGTGGACAACATCTGGAAGTCAATGACAGTTGCATAGTATGTAAAACCTTTACCCTATCTTTTCAACACTTCATGTGTTTGTGTCTTTTGGATTATTTGCTTTGGATCAGATGCTAACATCTGTTCTGAATATGGCCTCCTGCAAAATCAACCATTATTCATTCCACACATTGCAAAACCCTCCTGAAACAGGTTCAAATTATTTATCTAGACTGACAGTACAAGGCACAATATTTCTGCCCCTGTGACTTTTCAACTTCGAAATGACTGTCATGCTGGTGTATTGGGAGGATTAAGTGACCATTCTCTGCCAACTATAGAGGCGTAACAGAGTTGAGACAACTGGAGGTGTATGTGCATTTCTGATTGTGTATTTGTTTAGTGCTGACCTCCAACAAGGCCCAGGTGCGCTGTAAAACGACTACCACAATAATAGGGATGTAAAAAGACTAAGGCCTCATTTACAAGGCAACGTTGTCACCAGAAACCCATATAGTCTGTAGGCATCATCATTGTTCATCTTTTTCGCTGGTGTTTTAAAAAAAAAAAAGGCAGATTCAGGTACCCCCTGCACCCTGCTAACTGAAGATTGCAAAAATCGGCAATATCGTAGAATCGCAATTTAAATCTAATCGGCACCTTAAAAAATCCCAGCCCTAACAGTAAGCACCACACATGTTGTTCAGTAGATGGCTGAAACTGTTTTTGTTGTTCCTGGGTGCACATGCAACCTTTATCTGAAAGAGTACTGCAATGCCCCGCATGTCATCGTTTTCCCTGAAAACCCTGATTCCTGTTTACATGGAAATGGATACCAAAATGTATCAAAACTTTTCACTCTGGACCCTGCTTTCAAAAATGTACAGATTCAGGTACTCCCTGCACCCTGATGTAGTGACATTTCTGAACACATTGCTGAAACCAATATTTCTTTTCAAGAGCACAAATTCTCTACTTTACAGAAAATGACCTGTTCACTTATGGTGATGGTTTATTTGTGTAAGAATCTGATGTAGAGCTCGAAATTCAACTTTTTTGCTCAGTAAATGGTAATTTTTCAAAGTGGACTTTCAATGATGAGGAGGTGAACCATTGTTTACATTCTGCAAATCTCACAACCACGATATGAGATGTATATGATCAAAAGGTAAAGCCAAAGTATCAGCTGTAAATATCTGCGAAAAAGTTCTTATTTGCTAATACCGGTAATTGGCTTTTCATGCAAATATCTGCCAATACCAATATTGGTAGGATAATATTGTGCATTCCCAGTTTCATGTTCACACTGCCGCATTAAAAGGGAACCAAACTACACTCAGATAATGTGGTGTCGTGATGTCATAGTCTGATTATAATTTAAGATAAATATATTTTTGAAATATGACCTAGAATATGAAAATTAAAGTCACGAGGGGAATTTTTAATGTTTGTATGTTGTAGCTGTTCACACTACATTAACTGAAGAAGCATCAGCAGAAAAACTCTGATAGCAATATGAAAAAGCAGAAGCCAGCTTTGAAAAAAGAAAAAATCCCTTTTTAAAACACAAATGTTGGAATCAAACAAGTTTTAAACCAGTTAATATTTTGGAGTTCAGAGATAATGAACTGGACTACAAGTTAATGTTATCCTTAATTTTTAACTTATTTGACGGAAGTTGCCTGGTAGATGCATAACAATTACTACTTCTGCTGCTGCTTCTCATGCTCCTACTGCATTGTGTTGGGTTAACCTGTTTTCCCGTTTGTACAGGTTGCTAGGTCAATAGTGTTCACACTGGAACAAAGAGCTCCACGGTCTGACTGAAAGCAAGCTGAGACTGCTTTATAGGCAATCTTGGCACAATTCTCCCAATTTGAGTTAGATTGCTTTGCTCACATAAGCTAAAAAAAAAAAAAAAGCTAAATTGGGATCAACACTTGTTTTGGAACAACTATCCCAAACAACCCAGATGTGAAAGCACCATTCATGGCAGTGGAGCATTGTTACTCTGCTGTCACATAAATGCTCACTCAACAGGGATGAAATAAACTATGTCTCATAACTAAATATGACTAAACACATTTGTAGATTTGTTTATGCCAGGCTTAAACCATATCTTGAGCTCCCTCAGTCCAACTGCATCTTTTATCACCTGTTCCAATGGTGCACACATTGATGCCCATGAAGGCTAGAGCTAGAAAGCACCTGGGTTATCAAGACATTTGCTTGCATGTTTCTGCTTATTAAGCAGATTTTTTTGTATTGTAACCCACACAAAAAAAACCTGCATTACAAGTCTTTCAGTGTTCTTTCTGCAAAGCCCTTGAGAGTCATGTGTTGTGAATAATTGCTTGATACTTTATGTGTGTTTTAGTTTACAGAGAGTGTTGGGCCTGAAGTCAATGGATGGGGTTTTAAACCCAGCCCATGTGAATGGCAAACACATCGTTCACAATGTCTTCAAGGTCAACAAGACGGGTATTGTTGTTTTGGAGAATAAAGCAGGTATGATGGATTGATTCACAGCTGCATAAGAGTTGTGTTGCACTGTAAAAAATGCTTTTGTTCATCTAGTTTTCCTTTGCATTTCCAGAGGACATGCCATATTGGGTGATATCGGCTATGAAATGCCTTGCTAATTGTAAGTTTCTGTTTACTGTTCACTTGAAGCCATATTTATAGCTTTACTAAGGTATACTAGCTTAGAGTCCTTTTTTAATGTCCAAAATGTCCACAATAATAATTTTCCAGATAGAGGATCCAAACAAGAAATCAATCTTAGTATGCAAAGATAGGAAGAATAAATATTGAATTGTGCAAATTTAAGATTCTAAGGTCCAGTTTTCCTGTCTATGTGCATGTCTTTATTTGGAACAACGGTCAGATTTATGTGTCATAAAGACTTGCACTCTTTGTTGCTCACATCAAACAGCATATGTCCTCTTCACCAGGGCCAAACGGCAATGAATCCAAACAGCCAGCATACCCAGGCTTCGAGAGGGATGTGCTGAGAACAGTAGGAGATTACTTTCAGAGACTCAAAGAACCCCTGCTGACTTTCCATTTATATGAAGTCTTTGTCAACATCCTCAGTGAGTGACTCCCAGTGTACTTTCACCTCTGACATTGTGCAGAGCTGCTGGTGTTCATTTAGTGTAGCGTGCGTGTTTGCCCTCATGAGCTGGACTCTTCTTTTCTCATGTCTCTGCAGGTCTACTACATGAGCAGGAAGTGGCTACAGAGGCCCTTCAAGTGAGCTGCCTAGTATTGCCGCCACCCAACAGAAGGCGTCTGCAGCTTTTACTGCGTCTCATGGCTCGAGTCTGTCAGAATCCCCACCTACCTCCACTCAATGACACTGTTGCTACCCGCACACTGGTATAGAGAGCTGGCAGTTAATTTTATTTTATGTTTGTCTTTTTGCTATGGCTGCTTTTTATCTGAGGACAAATAATACAAGTTATGGGTAAAACTTATAAACCAGAATTCTGTTATAAGGCCACAACTTAAGGAATAAAAAAATATAGCACTGCCCAATGGTCAGAATTTTAATGAATCTTACAATAAACTACTTTTATTATGAAGTAGCAGAGGTTAAGTGGTTTTTAAGTTTGTTTGTTTTGTTTTGGATTGCACAGAAGAACACATAACAGTCTCCCTGCAGGTCAGAGAAAAGAAAAACATATGGGGCAAAGGGCACCCAGAAAAGCTGTGGAAGACGATGTTTGTCTAGAATTCCACCAACCTTTAATAAGACAAGAAGATGCAGGGCGGATTTTCAGAGAGACTGACTACCCTCTGATTTGATAGAACTTTGGTTTAGAATGAAAAGTGATCTGCAAAAGTCCACAGACATAAGAAGAGTATGTGAATGTTAACCCGTTTATGGTTTTAAAACAAGCTCAAAGCTGAAGACAATGTCATTTAAATAACTCAGTCATAAAGAATGGTACACTTAAACAACTTTGCATTAGCCTAAGCCATCACTGTTTACAGTAAGGAGAAAAATAAGGGGAATGTAACAGTAACGTAACAGTTGAACCTAACAGCTTTGAGCTTTTTTTGGGCACATTTTTCTACCAGTTTGATTAAAAAAATCTGGAGAACAATGGATAAAACTATCAAGTTGAAAAATAATACATTGGTAACTTTAACAGTATACACAGTTATTTTTTACAGTTTGCCTAATCTTAATGGTGGGTTAGCTATAGAAGTCTAATTCTATAACTGCATGCATTATAAAAAGTCATAGTATCAGGGCTTCACAGTGAATTTTTCCTTTAATCTTTATATTGGACTGATTGCCATCACTGTTTGTTTGCTGCCAATATTTATAAAAACAGAAACAAGTATGTTTGTTATAAAATATTGGTAACATCATATCTCCTGTTTTGATTTGTATCCAGATGATACAGATGTTCTCACACTGCGTTCTGGGCTCAGGGGATGAGATGGACTTGGACGAGCTGCTCGCCACAAAACTGGTGACTTTCATGATGGAGCACCACAACACCATTTTTCAGGTTCCTACAAAGCTGTGCAACCAGGTTGAGGAGCACCTGTCCCATCTTAAAAGAGTTCAGGTCAGTACAAAATTGTAGTTTAAGTTAGTAGGGAGGTTTTCAAGAAGGACTGTAAAGCTGCTTTAGAGCACACCTATGTGTGCATCATTAGCTCAGGTCTTCTTCTCTGGTCTCTAAAGACCACACTGCGATGCTTTCTGTTCATTCAACTTGTAGTGATCACACACTTGGGATACTCTCTGCCGTTCCCTGTGCAGACTCTGTCCTTGTTGTCCCTCTCTTTTCTCTTCCTGCATGGTTTTACAAGCAGCAGCAGAGGCAGCAGGCAGGTTGTGCCACAGAAATTACCGTCAAACACTGTTCGCTGTACAGTGGTCCAGATTTAAACATGGCTTTGAGGCACATAATTTGCCCCGAGGATATTTTGTCATTGAATTATCTGGATTATCTGGGGAACCGTTTCAGCTCTAGTGTGCTGTACCAAGCCAAAGTGAACCAGACTACCCTACCTGGTGGAAACGCAGTTTTAAGAGATTACATCCGCCTACTGATTGAGCTGCTTTACATCTGAATAGTAGAGCAGGGCGAGAAGGCCCATTAATCCGGACCACCGACAGATTATAGCCACAATCCTGACTTTGACAAGGGGCTGTGTTGTAGCTTGTGGAAACACTGAACCGACTTTTAAGGTCATCAGTTAGAAACTACAGTAACTATGGTGCTGACAAACTAGGGTGACCATGAATAATCATTCAGATAGCTAGGTGTACACATCTATGACAAAGACAAGTAGCAAATAAAGCAACACCAAATCTGGAAACTCCCTTCAGTGCTTTGCTAATGAGAATGGAAAACTCCAAGAGGTCGCAGTAGCTTAAAGGAGACATGTCATGCTTGTTTCTCCTTTTCACTATGCCAGACTAGGATGCCTGTGAAGCATTTCTGCCCTCAGTACAAGTCATTTAGTTCCTTCATTGCCCCACAATTGATTCTCAAAATCCTCATTTTAGGCCATTGTCAAGCTGTCGTTGAAAAGCTCGGATCTCAGGATGACCTACAGTTACCTCGCAACGTCACAGCCCTTTGTGCTCTGATTGGTCAGTTCTGTCAGAGCTGCTGAGAGGGTTGAGCCAGCCTGTCCTTCTTCTTCTACTGTATTTTCCGGCAGGCTCAAAGCAGCGACCGCGTATTGAGTCCCCCCTACAGGCCAGAGCTGGTAATGAGTGAATGTGAGCTAGGGAGCTATATACTGCTGCTGATGGATGTGTTCTCAGTGAGGGTTTTGTGGCTAATGGACATCACAGAGGAGGAAGTGTTTTATCAGATTACTCCAATAAAAAGAAAGATACCTCGTGTTGTCGATTTAAATCTTGCGGACATCTCGCAATGACCTATTTTCAGAGGCATCAAATCTCGTTCTAGGATATCAGAAAAAATACAATATCTCATTTTTTGAAAATTAAGGGGGTGTGAGGTCTTGTTTTCAAATTTATTATATTATATGCAAGTATTAAATCATGCATCAGCATGATATGTCTCCTTTAAGGTTATCAGTGTTCTGTGTTAAAACTGTGTTTCAGCACCTTACTAGAAAAAAATATACTGTATGGAATTTGATTTGTTGTTAAACCTTTTTGTAAAGACAGCATTACAGAGCTACAACAGCTAAATTACATACTGTATGTGCATCACTGTAAAGTCTGATAATGGAGAGAAAATGCATACCATTGTCAAGTAAATCAAATGCAATCAGGATTGCTCAAAATGTTAGTTTTACAAGAATTTTTTTTGACTAATTGTGCACCATGAGCACAAACCTCAGCTAAGGCATTTCTGACACTAATTGCCCTATCTCAAAATGTTGAGAAATTCTTGGAAAAAAATACTAAATCAGCATCCAGATTCAGATACACCAAAAGTGAATCACTTGTTTCTTGTGCTATGACCAACATTGCCTGAAAATTCAATCAAAATCCGCTCTTGACTGGAAAACACCACAAATATTAGACTTGGGTCCATATTTTATTTGTTTTCTCCAACTGATAGGTTATCTTGTCTTTCAGTGGTGCCAGCAGGGGATTGGATGACCATACCCCCAATCACATTAGTTACAGGCATGGATGTATTAGAAGAACTGGATAGCGTGGCTCCGCCTTCCACCATGTAACGGTTTTGAAGCCATAATATCCCCCATCAGGGCACCGCCATTGTGCAGCCAGTAGAGAATCTGGACCATATCTGGACGCGGCTGTCGTAAACGGTCGCAAAACTCCGCAGCATACACCGTACACAATCATTGTGAAGCTGCCGTAAACCGCGGTTATTTTTAAACTCTAATAACTGATGAAAAAGAAACTTTTCAGAAAAAAGAGGACTTGGAAAAAACGCAGCCCAATAATACTTTCATATCACAACAGCATACAGATGGGAGAAATATTTGTACGAGGTGTATTAATTTTTTGAAGTTTTACTACGGCCCATTCAGATGAATGGGGGAGACAGAGATTTGACCTATACTGCAGCCAGTCACCAGGGGGAGCAGTTTTTGTGGCGACTTCAATTTGAGCCCAGCAACATGACGTCCATGTTTTTTACAGTCTATGGTTACAGGCCAATCAGATAATGTAGTAGGTGGGTGCCACTGTTGCAGTGTAAAGGATAAAACTAAAGCCACTTAGTAAAGCAAGCTCTTGTCAAAACATGCTGAAAGTCCGGTGAAAATATCCTTTCCCTTTGGAAGTTTGTAGTGTTATACTTTTATTTAGTGCGGAAATGCCGTCCAGATCTGATTAAACTACTACTGAAGCTGTTAGCATCTTTGCTCATTTCTATATGTTCCTGCTGTGTTGCTTGTAGCTTCAACCTTTTCCTGCTTGAGTGGACCTTTGTCGGGCAGTTCCACTCACAATTGTTGATTTTTTTAATTGATCCCCCACTGTGAATATTGATTAATGTGTTTGTTTTCTTGTGCTAGTAAAAAATACAATATGTAAAACACAGACTGTTTACAATCAACATGTTTGTCTAAAAATTGAAGGCCAAACAGATTTTTATATTCATTAGTCAAAAATTGTCTGCTTCAGTTCCTGAATACCACACAATGAAAAGGACTGAAAATGAGCTGTAAATAATGTTTCATGCATATTTTTAAAAGAAATGCCTGATAGAGAGTGACCTGCCTCTCAGAAATAGTTTACCATTTAATGATGATGCTTTAGTAAACACTTTCCAGCTGTTGCTCTCTCACACTATTAATCATAGCTCTAAAGTAGTAGTCTAAATATGCATTTTATTGTGGGTTTTTGTCACATTATGTGTTAGCTACAATGTACATTAATCCTTTCTGTTCCTTCAGATCAAATATGCTGGCTCAGATACAGACTTCAGTGCATCTCCAGCCTTTTGTAAACAGATCAGCAGAGTGGAGTCTGAGGAACATAAAGTGATAGGTACACAGACCCCTCTGCAGGAGCTGCTGGAAGGTTTGATTGCAGACCAAGAACTGCCCGCTAAGGACAAGAAGAAAAGGCTCAAACAGGTATGAATATAGTGTGAAGAAAGAAGCAAAAACGACATATCATTTGATTTGGATATTGATTATTTATTTTTTTCCAGTTCGGTATCATCCTATTAGGTTGAAGTCCAAAATTACCCCTTCGTTTTTTTGTTTGGTTGGTTTTTTCAAATGTATTTTTTGGGCATTTTGTGCCTTTATTGATAGGAGAGAATGACAGTGGATAGGCTTGTGAAAGGCAGTGAGAGAGTAGGGGAAGACACTCTGCAAACTGGCCACAGGCAGGATTCAAACCCAGGCCGGCAGAACTATAAATATGGGACGTGCCTGGTTGCTAACCACTAAACCAGCTTCCCCACTTCGTTGTTTTTTAAACCCTAGCTCTTACAGTTATTTAAAAATAAGCACTCAACCTCTCCATTTAATGTTTGATTTCTTATTATAAACACAACCTCCGAGACAGCTCAGCAGACAACTGTCAGCTGATTCTGGTAACATCCAACATTTAACTTTTTGACAATTGCAAATTCTTTCTTCTTTGGTTAAGCTGAATATATTTCTTCTTCTTCTTGTGTTTGTTACAACTATGTATTAGGGTCACTTCAGATAAACAGATAATTAGGTCTGCATTTATACTTTTATCTTTTCACAAATCAAGTTTTATTTTCTTGACACAACACATTTCCATAATGTGGAAGCTAACTGGACAAGCAAACAAGACCTGCTGTTCTTGCCTGTGGTCCATTCCGTTACCCAAACTTCCTCTGGTAACTCCATCCCCTGTCCCCTGTAAGTAGACATTACGAGCCAAGTGGAGATCCATTGTCTCCTTTGTCGTCCTTCAGTGCTACTTCTCTTTTATAACTTAGGACAACAAAAATGTCACTCCATGAGGTGCACCCACTACTCAACAAAGCAGATTTTCTGTTTCAAAGATACATTTCTCTGAAAGTCGACTTCCTGATTCATACAGGAGCAACCCCAGAATGCTTTGCCAGTTAATAGAGCTAATCAGGTAGTCCTTCTTAAACAGTTTGCTCCCACATTTTGAATTGTTTTTCTACAACACTTAAAACCTGGTTTTTAGAGTGTGACCCCTCCAGTATAGACATTTTTATTGAATGGAGTCCTCAATTTAGGGAAGGGTGAACAGGGAAGACAGGTGAGGGTGAGTGGATTACTGCATCTTGACTCATTAGTAATTGTTTTTTTTACTTAGGACCCCCCTGAAAGGCAGATTTTACATACTGTGCATTTTATTTAACATGCAAAGATCATCGTCATGAACACGCTTCTTTGCATCCACTCAATTCTTTCACATTAATTTTATACTCGAAAATTGTTTAGATATATTACATTAATTATGACTAACGATAACACACCAGAAAATAGTGATGGTTTTAAAATGTAAGTGTTGATCAGCGTGTTTATTTGAATTAAAGCGAGTAGTTGCAGCTATATTCACTTAAATAAACACAATGGCCAAAAAAGATTTTTAAATGTGCTTACGTGTAGTCCAGTGTGTAATGTTTTCTCCCAAGATGCATTTAATGAAATAACTATGAAGTTCCTGAGTTAGAGTAATTACACTATGTCTTAGATGTGTATAATCAGATCAGTAAAGCTTAATATTCTGCCCCCTTTAGTTCCAGAGATCGTACCCAGAAGTCTTCAACAGTCGATTTCCCACAGAGGAAAGCAAAGCTGCTGTCATACCTGAGAAAACCCCTCGACTCAAACCTCATCTCATGTTCCTCAAGAAACCCTTCCAGCCCTTCCAGAGGAGCTGGAGCTTCAGGGCATAAACTGCCTGTCTTCTGACAAATCTGCACTATCGGGATGTATGTACAACTCAACGCAAGCATTATAAGACAACAAGCACTGTGGCTGTAATGGTACTGGGGACACTTAAGTTCAGACACTTTTACAAACTGTTTCAAAAATAAAAGTATTATGTGAGTAGAAGGAGTTTAACACAAATATACAACATTGATAATATATGCCAAATCCCTAATGGAGGTGAACCATGAAGCGAGGTTAGAGTAGAACCCTGGTCTAATGGGTCTAAAGTCTGAGTTGTCCATGTTTTGAAGGTAAGGTTTTAACCTGGCCAGATCACCATGGCAACTTACAACCACTCTCGATATTATTCATGTTGGCCATGGTACAGCTGCAGCAGATGATGCAGCTGATTTCCTTGTTTTAGCAGATACTGTATGCATATTCACAACAACATATATATATATTTTCAGACATGAGAAACACAGCAGGACTACATTTCCTGTTCGTGGTTTCAAAGTAAAAGCTGTGGAGAAATTGTCAGTTACTCAATGACTTGCAGGGATATTTGTTGTGGTCCCTCCGGGACTTTCTACCTTATTTACCATTGAACACAAAATTCTACCCTTTCCTGTATATAATTTTTGAAACTCCCCAAAAAAAAATTGACATTTGTTGTGGCATGGTTTGGATACAGGCATGGCCGAGACAGAATGGTAATGTTGATAACCTGCAGCATACACAGCATAATCTGAGTCAGCTGACACGCCCCCATGCATCCACTGTACAAACTGATCAGTAACCAATTGTGGTTAAAGTTAAAGCCTTTAAACATCCTTCTGAGAATATGTTTGGAAAACTAAGGGATTATATTCTTGGATGTGTAATCAAAAGAAACAAAGCTTTGAGGCACTGTAAAACATGCTGTATCATATCATACATGAAGGCTGTCACCTTAAACTCAATATTCCATTTAACAATATCCATTTAGTATGGACAGAAAAGTGGGTTCTCAAGCTTTAATTATGCATTCAAGTCTAAAATATACTGCTTCTCAGCACAAATCACACCCAAAACAACAACAAAGAATTACAATGGAGGGCAGTCAAACCTGCGTCAATAAAAACATCTGTGTGGAAGAAATTTGGGCTCCACACCACCATTGGCCAAATATACAAAGTTTGCAAAGCCGGTGGCTCACTCCTTCATTATGACAAATACGCTGCCACATTTGTGCCTCAGTTGTCTTGAGATGCCCCATGAAATGCTTGGCCCGCATCCGTTGCAGAAGGACCCCCACCAGAGGTGCAAAAGAGGCTGTAATGAACATAACTGCAATGCTAATAAACAAGGACATGTGGCCCACTGGTGTGGCCTTGGTGAGAGGTGAACAATAAAATGATCCAACGGAGTTAAAGAATTAGTTCAACTGACTTGTAGATCAGGGCAAATATAATCTGTAATTCCCCCATGCACACACAGAAAAGAGTGGCCATCTTGCCTCTTGTTTATTGAATGCTTTATAAATCCACCGCGATAACTTGACACCATGCATACAGAAAATATGGAAACACAATTAACTAGGCATAATTAACAACATGCACATCAGTAATCAAATTGCTGACAGTCCCTCATTGGCTGCATGCTACAAAAATGAATTTAACTCTCTGCCTAACTTGGAAGGAGCGATCAGAACCATGCTTGCTGCTGTCAAAGCTAATTCATGCAATAGCATTTCTTCATGCATGACTTCTGAATTCAAACCCCTGCAGTCCTGGCATAGTAACATAAAATATAGAATCTTTTATCCAATTATTTACTAAATAAAACTTATGATCAAAACTCAGTCATTATACTAAGCATTTTCTTCATTTCCTCATTAAAATGGACAAGAAAACTGGTACAGTTTGTGACAGTCGGGCACAAACCTCGAGTCTTCATTATTAAAGGATATAAAGTATATGTTTGTATATTTAAATATGTTTGTGTGTTTGTTTATATATACATATATATATATACATATATACATATTTACATATATACATACATATATCATTAATATAAATCAGGAAGCTTGTTTTTATTTTATGAATGCCCTCTTTTATGCAAGTGCGCACACTGAGAACAGTAAACACTGAATCACTAAATTAACGAAGATGATTTGTAACCAGGTTCTTGATAGCTGATATCTTTATCCTGGTAATGCACTGCTGATTTACCCAAAACAAGCTCGGTTATTCTAAGCTCACTTCATGGTTTTCCTCTATGGACAGATAGCTTGGTATATATGTTACAAATGATTGGCAACTGTTTTCAAACGTTTGTCCTAAAAACAAAACAAGGCTAAAATATTGATGACTGAATTGACCCTTTTTAAACACTTAAAGGTAGAAAACTTGAATAATGAAAAGAAAACTAATCCACTAGCACTGAAAGACACTGATGTTTCTTAAAATGACCGTTTAATTGCAGTTTTTAAATAATGTTTAACTAAATCTTTCTAGTGAATACGGTAAGATACAAAGGATTCTAAATATAAGTAACAGGTTACTAACTTTCAATTAAATGCAATGACATACATTTTAAAAGTATTATTTATTTGATCTTTAAAACCCCTTAAAATCAATTTTCAATTATTGATGCATGGTTTTGTATTGTGTGAGAAAAAATCTGATGCATTTCTTTGTTAAATATGCTTTCAAAAAGATGATATTTCTTGAACTGATGAGGATATGGTTATTATGAAAATGAATGGAGGCATATCAAGGCCCAATATTTTTAATGGAAATAAACATATCAAGGGTCTGATGAGAGAGGGAGTGTGACTTGGTACAGAACTGAGAGTTCCTCTTGAGCTAATTTGATTGTTGCATGTAAAATTACAAATAAGGGGAAATCAATCAAGCCAGATTAAATTTAGGTTTAAAAAAAGGGAAAGACTGTCACTTCCCATCTCTTGGCCCTCCCTACAACTTACTTGAAAGGTCCTTTGGTAGATGCACTCTTCAATATCTCTTCTTTTTTTGATTTGATGGTTGTACTTTATTTTAGAATTATTTTTTATCAATTATTTCATTGTCCAATTTACTTTTCACTTTTTTATGTTGTTAATCTTTATTTTTATACTTCTATTCCTTAAATGCTGGTATTTCTACATCGATATGCTGTTAAACAAAATGCTGGAATCACTGTTACACTTGAATTGCTGCTCTTAACTGAAAACAAACTCTGACTTTGTAAATAAAAACTTTAAAAATGGCAAGTCCCTCATTTTCTTTGTAACTCTCTTACATACCATCTTTCGAAAGTACATCACTGAAAAGCTACTGTAATATGGGGGGAGGAACTATGGAACTCTTGACCATGGCTTGCGGTCGTCTCATCAGAAGTTCATACTGTTTTATGGCACAAAAGTGAGTTCAGCGTTAGGAAAACAAATGCAAGCTAACAACAGCAGTTCTGTGCTTGTGACCAGTTTCATGAAAGCTTGTCTATGAAACAAAAGAGAACTGTGACAGATGGGGGCGCTCGCGAGCACCGTATGGAGTAGTCGCCTTTCTGGAAGCTCCCGTACACCTCTGCTACAAATCTTACTTAATATCCATATTTTCGCCAAGAACTCCAAAAATGAGCAACTCGGGAAAAACTGTTACCAAGGGGAAGTCTTCCAGTCAAAAACCAAACTCCAAGAAGGACAACAAAGTTTCCCCAGCCATGGAGGACGATCATGATGCTAGCAACAGGTTTGATATAGCTAGCTTCTTTAACACTAGCACCAGTGAAGCTCCATCCTCACAACCCACTTTGTCAGACATTCTGAAAGCCATTGGGAAACTTGAAGGGGACATTAACAAGAGATTCAACTCTTTGGATTCAACGCTGCTGACAGTCCAAGCCTCTCTCGCTGATCACACCTCCCGCATTTCCGACCTAGAAGGATCTGCTACTGAACACGAAGCCCGTATCTCAGATCTCGAGAAGCGATGTGATAAGCTAACAGAAGCTAACGATACCATGAAACGCAAACTGTCTGACCTCGAAAGCCGATCCAGACGCTCAAATATCAAAATAATTGGCTTACCAGAGAAAGTGGAGAAGGGCAACCCGACACAGTTTGTCGCTGAGTTTCTACCACAACTTCTCGGTTCAAAGGATTTCCCCAGCGGTCTGAAGGTGGACAGGGCCCACCGCATCGGCACACAATCCTCTACGGCACGTCCTATGATTGCTAGAATCCATCATTATCCTGAGAAGGAGAAAATTCTGAAGCTGGCCCGCCTGCACTCTCCCCTGACATTCAACGGGGCCCGGATTAATGTTTTTCCGGACTTTTCACCCGAAGTGTCGGAACAACGCCGAGCCTTCAACGGAGTAAAGAAAAAACTGAGAGAGGCAGGTATTAAACACGGCCTCCTTTTCCCCTCACGCCTGATCGTCACCTTCGGAGATGAGCAGAAAATATTCCTGACACCTGCAGATGCTGAAGCTTCGATAAACACTTCTCACCGCCACTCCTCCGTGATGAGATGTAAACATCGCTCAATCCTTTCGAGATGACGCATCGACCGTGTCCAGCTGTTAGCTGTTATAACGTCCAGTCTCCCGAGTTTTGTTCGGTTATTATGTGGATTGTTATGGACTTATTATGGGTGTACGGAGTAGCGGTTCATCTACTGTGGTAAGGCACATTTAGCTATTCTTAGCATTGACTCACGAAGTAAGTCCATAGTGACACTTCACAGCTGTGTTCAGCTGCCCTATATGTCTATGTGGGGATCTAAAAACCACTTCGTTTGGGGAAGTGGTAGGGGGGTGGGATTGAAGCATTTATGCAAAGTTCTTTTTGTATGCTGTATTTTATTTTCTATTCTCTTGTTTCGGCGCTGCTGTTACTGTCTAAATTGTAATGCTGTAATCTACCACTTGCAAAAAAATGGTCGCTAGTAATTCTTCTCCCTCGCCACACGATGGCCACCTGACCTTATTGTCTTGGAACGTCAGAGGTCTAAGGACGAATTTAAAGAGGGGCAAGGTCTTCTCCCATTTAAAATCTCTATCAGGGGATATTATCTTTATGCAAGAAACTCATATTAAACATACGGAGCAATGGAGGTTAAAATGTAAATGGTTATCACAGATCTACCAGTCAACCTTTTCCTCCAAAGCCAGAGGGGTAGCAATCTTAGTCCGTCGCAACGTTCCTTTTGAACACATCTCTACGATCTCCGATCCAAATGGACGGTATCTTATTGTTACTGGACGCATCTTATCTCGTCATGTAACCTTACTGAATATCTATGCACCCAACTTTGATAATCCGGGTTTTTTCAGAAAAGTCTTTAACCTTATTCCTGACTTATCTACCACCCATTTAATAGCTGGCGGAGACTACAACACTGTATTAGACGTGTTTACTGATAGGCTCTCCACTCGCCATATTACTCCCTCAAACTCTGCTAATGTAATAAATGACCTCATTAAATCTATGAACCTTGTTGACATTTGGAGATTACAACATCCAACTGACAGAGACTTTTCTTTTTTCTCTCATCCTCACAAATCTTACACAAGAATTGACTATTTTTGACAGATGCTAAACTAACTACTGATATTATATCCACCAAATACCATAACATCTTAATTTCTGATCATAGCCCAGTTGAATTAAAAGTATATTTTGGTAACGTTAAACCTTCATTTAGTTGGCGGTTTAACCCACTTTTACTCAATGATAAATTGTTCCATCAGAAGTTATCAGACTTAATATCCGAATACATATCTCTCAATGATACTCCTGATGTCACTGACTCAACTCTTTGGGAAGCATTTAAGGTTGTCATTCGAGGACATATTATCGCCCATGAATCTAAATTAAAAAAAGACAGACTAAAAGAATTATCAGACATTTCTGCTCACCTGACAATACTTGAGCATGATTATAAATTAATACCCTCCCCAAATACATTGAACCATATAATGAAGTTGAAATATAAATATAATTCCATCCTTTCAAATCAAGTATGTACCACTCTTTTAAAAATTAAACAAAAACATTTTGAATTCTCTGACAAACCAGACAAACTGCTGGCTCGTCAACTTAGAAGTATACAGGCTAACAGAGCTATTCACAAAATCAAAACAAGACAGGGTTCTATTACCACAGATCCCAAAGAAATTAATGAATGTTTCCAGAAGTTTTATGAAGATCTTTACACATCCAAGTCATCAGCTACAACTGCACAAATTTTAGATTTCCTCCGCCCCCTTAATCTACCTAAATTAAGCCTCTCTGCACAATCATATTTAAATGCTAGCATATCTTTAGAAGAAACTTTAAAAGCAATACATTCTTTTCCTAATGGAAAAGCAGCAGGCCCTGATGGATTTGGCATAGAGTTCTATAAATCATATTCAGATAAAATAGCCCCAATCATATTAAGGATGTACAATCATTCCATTTTAACTCACCAATTACCGCAATCATTATATTCTGCAAACATTTCTTTGATACTAAAAAAAGATAAGGATCAGACAGAACCAGCCTCATACCGCCCTATAGCCCTGCTTGGCTGTGACCTTAAGGTCTTTACTAAAATTCTAGCCAATAGACTGAATAAATGCATTTCAGATGTAATTCATCATGATCAGACTGGATTTATTCCAGGAAGATTTTCCTTTTTCAATGTGAGACGCTTGATGAATATAATGTACTTTAAACATAACAAAAAGTCAAAAATCTCTGTCCTGGCCCTTGACGCCCAAAAAGCTTTTGATCAAATTGAATGGACATATATTTTAACGGTAATAAAAGAATTCGGTCTGGGCAATAATTTTGCCGCCTGGATTAACATGTTATACAAATCCCCTACAGCATCTGTAATTACTAATAATAATAAATCACCCTCTTTTCCCTTACAACGATCCTGCAGACAGGGCTGCCCTCTGAGCCCCTTACTGTTTGCAGTTGCAATAGAACCTCTGGCTGTTAGTATTAGAAACCATCCCTCCATCACTCCATTAACTTTAGGTCAAACTGATCATCATATTTCGCTTTATGCGGATGACATAGTGTTATTCCTTTCCAACCCTGAAAAATCTCTTCCCCCAATTCTCCAACTCATAAGGCTTTTTGGTACATTATCAGGTTATACCATTAACTGGGAAAAGTCAGAATTTTTGCCAATAACTGGAGACTTGAACTCTAACTTTTTAAAGAATTTGCCATTTAAAATTGCAACTGACAAAATTAGATACCTGGGAATTGACATCCCTAAAAATCCTAA
The DNA here is from genome assembly GCA_036419115.1 of Scarus forsteni. Classification (NCBI taxonomy): domain Eukaryota; kingdom Metazoa; phylum Chordata; class Actinopteri; order Labriformes; family Labridae; genus Scarus; species Scarus forsteni. The sequence continues at coordinate 8,315,440 of JAZDUH010000040.1, read as the reverse complement.
ATTAATCTATAAAATGAATTTTTTAAATATGATAGAAAAGCTTAAAGTTAATATTGAGACTTGGAGACTACTGCCACTTTCTATGATAGGTCGAGTTAACGCAATCAAAATGATAGCACTCCCTCGATTTCTCTATTTGTTCCAAAATCTTCCTATATTTTTACCCAAGGCCTTCTTCAAGCTACTAGATTCTGTTGTTTTGCCTTTTGTTTGGGGTTTCAAAACGCATCGTATTTCCAAGAAACATATAATGAAGCCGAAGCTCTCTGGAGGTCTCGGTCTCCCTAACTTCAGATACTATTATTGGGCTGCAAACTTGAGAGCACTGATGTATTGGAAAGATGCTTTTCCAGATACTATCTGTCCCACTACTCCTTCATGGCTTGCAATTGAACAGGATCTGTGTAAAACCTCCCTTCCCGCCCTACTTTTCTCTAAAACTCTATCTCCAATAACTTTGTCATGCAATAATTTTCTTGTCTCCAACTCCTTAAAGATATGGTATCAAATAAGAAAATCCTTTAGTCTTCCTGAAATTTCAACATGTACCCCTATCTACTGCAACCATGCCTTTCCTCCTTCACTGTTTGACAAAACTTTTAAACTCTGGAAAAGTAAAGGTATCATTACCATAGCTGACTTATATGTTAACAACATTTTCGCAACATTTTTGCAATTAAAAGAAAAGTATATTCTACCTGATACTCATTTTTATCGTTACCTCCAGTCAAGAGATTACATACGAACAAATATACAAGATTTTCAATCAATTCCACCTACAAATGAATTATATACCCTTATGATCCAAAATCCTTGTTCTAAAAGACTGATCTCCAAATTTGTAGATTATTTTACAACTTATGACTCAGTCTCTACACAGAATTTAAAGGAGGCCTGGGAAAGAGATTTATGTGTGACAATTGATCAAAAAAGCTGGGAATCTTACCTCAAAAATATTTACAGCTGTTCTATAAATGCCAGACATCAATTAATTCAATTTAAAGTGCTTCATAGGCTCCATTATTCTTGTACTAAATTGCACTCATTTTACCCGGCTGTTTCCCCAACCTGCCCAAAATGTAAATCAGCAGATGGTTCTCTAGGTCACTTATTCTGGTCCTGCCCTAAACTGAACAAATTTTGGTCTAGTATTTTCAAATGTTTCTCTGAAGTATGCAACTGTGACATTGCTCCAGACCCTCTTGTTGCCGTCTTGGGCGGAGCCAGACATATTCATAACTTGTCCCATTTACAACAAAAGATACTACAGTACGGCATGGTCGTTGCAAAGAGGGGTATTTTAGCTCATTGGAAACAGGAAGAGGTGCCCTTTTTTGGATCCTGGCTCCATGAAATGACAAGTTTGTTACACATTGAGAGGGTACGATATAATGTATCTATGAATTCTGCAACCTTTGATGTAATGTGGCAACCATTTTTGTCTTATCTATCTAAGACAACTTAAAACACTAGCATTGTGTATGATGTAATAGCCGGAACTGACAGCGCAGTTTTTGTTTATCCTTTTATTAAGACTTATTTAATTGTGTTTATTTTATTTTCTTGCCTGTTTGATTTATGATGTTTTCTTTCTTGTTACAAAATTGAAAATGTTTAAATAAAATATTAAAAAAAAAAAAAAAAAGAGAACTGTGACAGATGAGGATCAGAAAAGAAAGGAAGAATCAGGCAAGAAGCCAGACTGACTTGAAGATTAGACCGACTTTTAGCGTTGGCAAGCCCTTCCTGAATCTGCCGGCTGTAGTCAGACTCTGACCTGGTTATGCTGCTGTCAGAAAGTAAGTAAAACAAAGCCTTTCAAGTTTTTATTCCATTTGAGCTTCTGAGGTTTTATCCTGCCATTTTGCTTTTGATCAAAAATTAATTCAGCCTCGCAACAGAGGTATGGCATCAGTGCTGACAGCTGAACATTAGCTACACAGTTAGTGTTATCTGTGTGTTAGCCACTCATGCTAATGTTGAGTACGAATCCATTAGATTTAGTTGCTTACCTTTTTCACCTCCGCCAAGGAACTTATGTTTTCAGGAGAGTCTGTTTGTCAATCTGTCTGATGTGAACAAAATAACTGAAAAAGTTATGGATGGATTTTGATGAAGTTTTTAGAAAATGTTCAGCATGGGAAAAGGAAGAAGTGATTCAATTTTGGTGTTGATCCGGCTCAGCGTCTGGATCCGCCATGACGAAAAATGTGATTTTTGTGAATAACTACCGCACTAAAATAGATATCATTATGAAACCAATTGTATAAACTAATGGTATGTTTTCATGGTCAAGGAATCTAAATATTTAGATAAAATAAAGGTCGGACTTATATTTATGGTCAAAATCACAATATGGGTGAGGACTGTGGTGCTGGTGAAGGTCTGCTCTCCAAGTGCTTTTCTAGTGTCAATATATTTTATGAATAACATTATAAATGTTTCTCTTTAACTCTCTAGTTATTCTTACCTCAGGGCTCTCAAGTTTTGAAGTTGGACGTCTACCATTAAACGTCTATAAGATGTCTACCATTAGATGTTTAATAGACGTCTACCATTAGACATCTGTTAGACCTCTACCATTAGACGTCTATTAGACGTCTATCATTAGATGTCTATTGGACGTCTTTTAGACCGGAAAATGCTCAGTGGGAAAGACAACCTGACATTTTAAATTATTTCAATTTAATTTTGAAGAAACACGCTTAGGTTAAATCCTATTCTGTCATTAAGTTTATATGGATTAATCTAACTTATGCCTGCTTGTATTTTTATTTTTTTTATTAATTATAGTGTTTTCTATTTTGGCACCGTAATTAATACAGGGCTCTCAAGTTTTGAAGTGAGTTCAGAGTGAGACTTTACCAGCAGCAGTGGGGATTTGGTTGAGGTGAGGATGGATGTCTGACAAATTACACATAAATTCAATCAAATATATTTATCGACTTCAGCAATGTACTGTGTGTGTGTATTGGACATTTATTAGATGTCTATTAGATGTCTAGTATACATCTACCATGAGACCTCTATTAGACGTCTACCATTAGAGGTCTATCATTAGACATCTATTAGACATCTAGCATTAGACGTCTACCATTAGACGTCATTTGACGTCTATTACACATCTATCAGACGTCTACCATTCCACGTCATTAGACGTCTATTAGAAGTCCATGAGACGTCTACCATTAGAGGTCCTTAGATGTCTATTTCATGGTTTTTAAGACGTCTATCATTAGACATTTATTAAACGTCTATAAGACGTCTTTTAGACATCTACCATTAGACGTCTATGAGATGTCTACAATTAGACGTCTTTTAGAAAGGAAAGTGCTCAGTTGGAAAGACAACCTGACAATACTTATCTAGACGTCTACTATTAGAGGTTTATTAGACATCTACCATTAGAAATGTATTAGATGTCTATTAGACATCTTCCATTAGACGTCTATAGGACTCTACCATTAGAAGTGCCTATAGACGTCCATTACACTATTAGACGTCTATCATTAGACATCGACCATTAGATGTCTATTAGAAGTCTACAATTAGATGTCTTTCAGATGTCTAGCATTAGACGTCTTTCAGAAGTCTACCATTAGATATCTATTAGACATCTACCATTAGATGTCTATTTGACCTCTCTTAGATGTCTACCATTAGATGTCAATAGGACTCTACCATTAGAAGTGCATTAGACGTCTAAAAGATGTCTACCATTAGATGTCTATTAGACATCTAACATAAGATGTCTATTAGATGTCTATTAGACGTCTATTAGACATCTAACATAAGATGTCTATGAGATGTCTTCCATTAGACGTCTATTAGACGTCTACCTATAGACGTCCATTACACTATTAGACGTCTACCATTAGACATCGACCATTAGATGTCTATTAGAAGTCTACAATTAGATGTCTTTCAGATGTGTACCATTAGATGTCTTTCAGAAGTCTACCATTAGATGTCTATAAGATGTCTACTATTAGACGTCTACCATTAGACATCGACCATTAGATGTCTATTAGAAGTCTACAATTAGATGTCTTTCAGATGTGTACCATTAGATGTCTTTCAGAAGTCTACCATTAGATGTCTATAAGATGTCTACTATTAGATGTCTATTAGACATCTAACATTAGACATCTAATGATAGAAGTCTATTAGACTTCTATTAGTTTTCTACCATTAGATTTCTATGAGACATCTACCATTAGACGTCTTTCAGAAGTCTACCATGAGACGTCTATAAGATGTCTACCATTAGATGTCTATTAGACATCTAACATTAGATGTCTACTAGACGTCTATTAGATGTCTACCATTAGACGTCTATTAGACATCTTCCATTAGACATCTATAAGATGTCTTCCATTAGACGTCTATTAGACGCCTACCATTAGACATCTATTACACTATTGGACGTCTACCAATAGACATCTACCATTAGACGTCTATGAGATGTCTACCATTAGACATGTTTTAGATGTCCATTAGACCAGAAAAATGCTCAGTGGGAAAGACAACCTGACAATTATTATTTCTAAAATCTGGGTAGATTAAGTACCTTGCGACATTTTGAATTGTTTCGATTTAATTTTGATGTCTACTTGACGTCCATGAGACGTCTACTATTAGACGACATTAGACGTCTATAAGACGCCTTTTAGACAACTACCATCAGACATCTATTAGACGTCTACCATTAGACATCTATTAGACATCTATAAGATGTCTATTAGATGTCTTGTAGACATCTACCGTTAAATGTTAAAAGACACTTTTAGACGTCTATTAGTCTACCATAAGACGTCCATCATTAAACGTCTATTAGATGTCTACCATTGGATGTCTATCATTAGACATCTATGAGACGTCTACCATTAGATGATTATTAGACATCTACCATTAGATGTCTATTAGACGTCTACCATTGGAGGTCTATTAGACGTCTACCATTAGACGTCTATTAGACGTCTATTAGATGTCTACCATTAGATGTCTATTAGAAGTCTTTTGGACAGGAAAATGCTAAGTTGGAATGACAACCTGACAATAATTATCTAGACGTCTACTAATAGAGGTTTATTAGATGTCTATTAGGCGTCCTCTATTAGATGTCTATTAGATGTCTACCATTAGACATCTATTAGATGTCTACCATTATACGACTATTAGAAGTCTTTTGGACAGGAAAATGCTAAGTTGGAATGACAATCTGACAATAATTATCTAGACGTCTACTAGTAGAGGTTTATTAGATGTCTATTAGGCATCCACCATTAGATGTCTATTAGATGTCTACCATTAGACATCTATTAGATGTCTACCATTATACGTCTATTACACTTTTAGACGTCTTTCAGAGGTCTACCATTAGACGTCTATGTCTACCATTAGATGTCTATTAGACGTCTCACATTAGATGTCTATTTGATGTCAACTAGATGTCTACCATTAGATGTCTATTAGATGTCTACTATTAGACGTCCGTTAGACATCTTTAAGACAGGAAAATGCTCAGTGAGAAACACAACCTGACCATAATATTTTCTAAAAACTGGGTAGATAAATTAAGTGCCTTGTGACATTTTGAATTATTCCGATTTAATTTTGAAGAAACACGCTAAGGTTAAATCTTATTCTGTCATTAAGTTATATAGATTAATCTAATTTGTGCGTTTGTTAATTTAATTTTTTTTATTAATTATAGTGTTTTCTATTTTAGCACCGTAATTAATACAGGGCTCTCAAGTTTTGAAGTGAGTTCAGAGTGAGACTTTACCAGCAGCAGCGGGGATTTGGTTGAGGTGGGGATGGATGTCTGACAAATGACGCATAAATTCATTCAAATATATTTATCGACTTAAATTTACTGTGTATGTGTGTGTGTGTGTATAAGATGTCCATTAGACGTCTACCATTAGACGTCACATTCCGACATCTATACTACGTCACATTCCGACGTCTGTATGATGTTACATTTCGACATCCATAAGACATTACATTGACACGTCTGTCTGACGTCAAAATTTGACATCCATACGACGTAACATTTTGATATCAATACGAAGTTATATTTCGAAGTCCAATCAACGTTACATTTCAATGCCCCTACGATGTTAAATTTTAACGTCTATAGGATGTCACATTCCGACATTAATACAACATGACATTTCGATTTCTATATGACGTTACATTTCGAAGTTGATACGTTACATATCAGTGTCAATTCGATGTAACATTCCGACATCAGTCAGACGTCACAATTTGGCATCCATACGACCACACATTCCAACGTCTATACGAGGTTGCATTCCAACGCCCATATGACGTTACATTTCGATGTCCATACGACGTTGCATTTCGACGTTGCATTTCGACGTCCATACGACGTCACATTCTGACGTCTATATGACGTCACATTCTTGACGTCTATACGACGTCACATTCATTCCAATGTCTATACGACATTACATTCCGACATCTATTCGTCACATTCCGACGTCTATATGACGTCACATTCCGACATCTATACGTAACATTTTGACCTCTATATGACGTCACATTCTTGACGTCTGTTCGACATCATATTCCATTGTCAATACCACATTACATTCCGACATCTTTACGACCTCACATTCCGACGCCCATACAACCTTACATTTCGACGTCTATATGATGTCACATTCCGACGTCTATGCGACGTCACATTTCGCCATCCATACGACGTTACTTTCTGACGTCCATACGATGTTACATTCAAACATCTATACAAAGTCATATTCCGACGTCTATACGCCGTCACATTCTTGAGGTTAATACAATGTAACATTCCAATGTCCATACGACATTATATTCCGATATCTGTACAACGTCACATCCGGACGTCTCTATGACGTCACATTCCGACTTTTAAACGACGTCACATTCCGACGTCTATAGACGTCACATTCTTGAGGTTAATACAATGTAACATTCCAATGTCCATACGACATTATATTCCGACATCTGTACAACAGATGTCTATATGACATCTATATGACGTCATATAGACATCTGTATGACGTATATATGACGGAATGTGACGTTTATATGACGTCAAATTCCGACGTCTAAACGACGTCACATTCCGACATCTATACGACGTCACATTTCGACGTCTTTCTGACATCACATTCTTGATGTCTATACGTCACATTCCGACGTCTATCCGACGTCACATTCCGACGTCTATACGACGTTACATTTCGACGTCCTTGTGACGTCACATTCCAACGTGTGGACGACCTTGCATTCCGACGCCCATACGACTTTACATTTCTACGTTACATTTCGATGTATGTATGACGTCAGATTCCGACGGCTATATGACGTCACATTCCAAGGTCTATACAATGTTACATTTACACGTCTGTCCGATGTCACAATTTGACGTCCATACAACATAACATTCCATACGACATAACATTTTGACATCCATATGACTTTATATTTTGATGTCCATTCAAGGTTCCAGTTCAACATCCATACGTTACATTCTGACGTCTATACATAATTACATTCCAATATCGTTACTATGTTATATTCAGACATCTATTCCACGTTACATTCAGTCGTCTTTATGGCGTCACATTCTTGACGTCTATACGTCACATTCCGACCTCCATATGACGTCACATTCCATTGTCAGTACAACATTACATTCCGACATCTACACGACGTCACATTCCGACGTCTATCAGTGTTACATTGCGACGTCTATACATCACAATTATACATCCATATGATGTTAAGTTTTGACATCTATGCAATGTCACAATCTGACTTCAATATGACGTTATATTTTGACGTTTATTCTACGTTACATTTCAACGTCCATACGATGTTACATTTCAACGTCTATATGACGTTACATTTTGACATCTCTACAATGTCACAATTTGACTTCCATATGATGTTATATTTCAACGTCATTTCTACGTAACGTTTCAACATCCACACAATGTCACATGTCAACATCTATACGACATTACATTTTGACTTCTATACTACGTTTTATTTCATCGTCCATATGACGTTACATTTCGATGTCCATTCAACGTTACATTTTTACGTCTATACAACGTTACATTCCGACGTCTATATGACGTTACAATCTGATGTATATACGGAGGTACATTCTGACGTCTATATGATGTTACATTTCGACGTCCATACTACATCATAATTTGACATCTATACGACATTACATTTTGACATCCATACGACTTCACAATATGACTTCCATACGTTATATTTCGACGTCCATTCAGCGTTACATTTTGACGTCTATACGTTACATTTCAACGTCTATACGTTACATTTCGACATCTATACGTTACATTTCGACATCTATACAACGTTACATTTTGACGTCCATCCGACATTACATTTGGCATCTATACAACGTTACATTTGGACATCTATACGTCGTCACATTTTGACGTCTATACAACTTAACATTTAGACATCTATACGTCACATTCAGACGTCTATACGAAGTCACATTCTGTCATCTGTATGACGTCACATTCTGACATCTAAACGACATCACATTCCAATGTCCAGATGACGTATCATTCCGACGTCTACACAACGTTACATTTCGACGTTTATACGACATTACATTCCAACTTAAATACGACATCACAATGAGACGTCCTTATGAGGTTACGTTTTGACATCTATACAATGTCACAATTTGACTTCAATGTGACGTTATATTTTGACGTCCATTCTACGTAACATTTCAACGTCCATACAATGTTACATTCCGAAATCTATACAACGTTACATTTCGACGTCTATACATTACATTTTGACGTCCATCCGACATTACATTTGGCGTCTATACAACGTTACATTTAGATATCTATACGACGTTACATTTCAACATCAATTCAACATTACATTTCTACGTATATATGACATTATATTTTGGCATCCATACGACGTTACATTTGGACGTCCATACGACTTTACATTTTAATGTCTATACGACGTTTCATTCGACGTCCATCAAAAGTCAGTTTTTATGCCCATACGATGTTATATTTAGACGTCTATACAGTGTTACATTTCAATGTCCGTCCAACGTCACAATTTGACGTCCATACATTATATTTTGATGTCTTTAAGACGTTACATTTCGACATCCATCCATCATCATAATTTTACGTCATTACGTTACATTTTGATGTCTATACAGCGTTACATTTCGACGTCAATACGATACATTTTGATGTCTATACGATGATACATATCAACGTCCATCAGACGTCACAATTTGACGTCCATACGAGGATATATTTCAACGTCCATTCAACGTTTCATTTTGATGTCGATGCGATGTTACATTTCGACGTTATTTTGACGCTACCGTGTTTGTAGTCGTTTTTGTAAATCTATGTGAATGCGCATTATTTAACCATGTGAATGAGGAGTGCTTTTGAAAACGCAAAGGAAAACCTTTCCTTTTCTGGTGACATCATTGTTGTGTAAACAGGGCCTTAGTCAACTCTAGTAGACTTCACTCCAATGCCAAGTAAAACTAGAACACTTAAAAATGTTCACTAGCACTACTATTAAGCCTTATATACTAATAAGGAGGCAGGGAAAAGCAAATTTGGGCTTCTCATTGGCTTTCTAAAATATTACAACCAGACAGTGTGCTGAATTTTGTTTGAATCCTTCCTGCTTTATTATTTCTACTAGTACTACAAGTTAACCTTTTGTCTTTACTAGTACTACTGGTAAAGACTTCAAAAGGTGATGGTATTGGATTTCGAGGTCTATCAGGGCAAGAACGCATTCACGAGCCAAAGACTGGGAATTAGATTTGCAGCGCTCTTATGAAGCTTGTGTTCTTTGATCAACTTTTCAGTTTGTTTGTTTTTTTTAATCAAATTGAAAGTGTTCTTGACTTAATATCACTCTAAAGATATAATTTGCTAAATTTTTTCATCTTCTAAATTCAGTGCTATTTTCATATGAAACTCGTCCTGTTGTCCTCCTCAGTGGACATGCTGTGACATTAAAATAAAAAACATATTTAAAAAAACAAATTGGTGTTTGTTTCACACACAATCACACAAAAAAAGAAATTGTAAGACACTTTTTTTCTACAGTTCTCAGGAGGATATTCGATTTTATTGTATTTAAAGGCCTCTGTTTTGGCCCCTCTCAGAACAGATAGTTCAACTTGGTCAGATTATGGGCACATGTTAGATTTAGACCAAACAATCTCTGGCTTGCTGTATTAAAGGGTTTGGCTGAAATGGGCTTGTGTGAAAGCTCACTCAAACTCTGGTTCAAACCAAAAAACGGAGCCCTGGTCTGCCTAGCACAAGGCCTGGCATACCAAACAGGAGACAAGCTAGATAAGCTAACCAAAAAAAAACAGCAAATTATTGTTTGAATGTGGCCTAAAACAATAACAGCAAGCAAGCTAATGAGATTTATACTACGTATATCCAGCAGAGTGCTGAAAGTTAGCATTGGCAACTTCACCAGCCTCAGGTTCTCTTAAGGGTAACGTCTTCAAGTCCATTTGGGATATAGTTACACAATATTCAAGTGCCATCTGGTGCACCAAAAATGCAGCTTTGTCTTACTTTAGTGTCAGACTACTTGCAAACTGGTGCAAGCTAAACAGAGGTTTTACTTGAAGCCAGGTCACAGTGCAACGACAGGCTAGATGGCAGGAACAAAGACCACAGCAAAAGCTATAACTCGTGGGGAGTGTCTTTATTGCACAGCTTTGGACATGCTTTGGTCTGCCATACAAACAGCAGTGCAAAAGAAAGCCAAACCAAGCAAAAATGCATCAGTGTTACATCTTCCCTGCTAAACTAAACCAAGTTTGCCAAACTTTAGATGTGAAAGTGTATACTAGTTTACTGTATACATTTTTTTAATCAGAACAGGCAAGTAATCCTAGAATACTGTTGTGATGAAATATTTGTGGAGTTTAAGTATAGTCTGCCTAAATGTATCGGGGTTTATTTAAATAAGAAGAGACCTCTCACAAAGCAGTGTTTGCTGCTCCATCCCTGTGCAGGCAGAACGCTTGTGTGGAAAAGCAATTGTGCTCACCTTTAGAAACAGGACAGGTTTAAGTTGCCATGCTGTGGCAGTGTTTGATTAGTGGCGTCTTGTTCATCCTCAGAAACAATTTAGTGGGAGGAAAAATGTTTCCTCCTTGTGTAAATACTAATAACCCCTCCTGCCTCAGTTGTGCCTTATGTTTCCCCTGCGCGTGCAGGGTTGTAAAATGTGTGATGCATCAGATCAGCCTATTTCATTCATGTAACATTTGAATGATATGAACAAATGATTGACTATATCAAACTTGTGTCTTTTTGAGAAATGTTGATCCCTGATCAGAACAGTGATGTACCCATTGACTGGGTGAATGCAAATGATAACCAACCTGTTTTGTTTCTTAAAGAAGTTTTGATGAGACGTGAGAGCACTGATTTGAGAGAGCTGCAATCAGTGAACCACGTTGTGGTCTCTAATGAGTGCCGATTGCGGGTGCCCAGCTGATGCAGAGAGAGTGCTGGCTGTCATTGTTTCACCTGTGTCACATTTTGATGATTGCTGGTGTTCTCGGCATGTGAGCTTTTTGCCTTCATTTGTCTTGTGTGGTGGCTGAACCTGCAGCTTCAGCTGACCAGTAACAAAAACATGTATTTCACTGTCTGGCTGCATTTAAGGCAGCCAATGGTCACTTGCTTTCGGTGCACCAGATTTCTCCCGACTAAATTTTGAGATCAGTGCGAGTGCACTTTGTGCTGTTCTTCTGCAGGAAGATGAACATGGAAAAGACGCTCTCTCCCTGCAGATATTACAAGTTTATCTTAAGTCATTGCTACAATCTGTTTGCTGACCACAACCACTGGGATTTGTAAATCTGATGCACAATCAAATCAGCACCTCCCGCACTGACAGTGAAGTCTTTCACAAGAAGGATTCTGTGAATCTTTGAGTCTGTTCAACTATTTCCCTTTGAATTAAACTTGCAGGTTATGTTTTATTTTGGAGAAAGGGGTTGTTATGGTCCTGGTTGTATTTTGTTTTGCATTGTCTTTCTTTAGACTTATTTTGCGATGTCAGGAGGGCCCCCTTGGTGTGCCCTTAATGTGACTGTGTATGTGCGTGTGTGTGAGGTGTTGCTGCTTGACTAGGTGTGCCTGCCCTTGCCTCCTATTGGACTGAGGTCATCACAGGAGGGAGTCCTATTTGAATGGGTCACCGCAATAGCACCAAAAAGCAGGAGGAAAGCCCCTAGCTCATGTGCTCCAATCAGACATCTCAGCTTGTTCCAATTTTTTTTTTTTTTTTTTTTTTTTTTTTACAACCCAGTTATGGTGGAATGGTTAAGTACAGGCAAATTAGTCACTTTGGGGTAACCTGAGCGTTTTTTGTTGTTGTAAATATTTAAAAAATAAATTGTACCAATACCTTGGTTTAAACTGCAGACTAAACCCAGTGGCTGTTTGAGATTTGGTGAATTCTGGGCTATTCATGTTGTGTCTTGGCCACCCTTTTGACCATTGCACTATCGTTGCTGTTAGAAATATCAAATTACAAAAAAAAAAAAAAAAACAGACCAATATTTAACAAAGATACTGTTGGTAGCTGCAAAGAAGACTATTACGAGGAAGTGGGGTAAGTAAACCCACCAACCCAAGAACAATGGCTTGAGACAGTCGAGGAAATTTTCATAACGGAAAAGATGACATATAGACTAAGATTACAAGAAACACAGATGGATGACAAGTGGGAGAAATGGACATTGTTCAGGACAAAATCAAGCGACATTAAAACAAAAAAATAAAGAGACATAACTATTAGTTATCCAATGAAGAAGATGTCTGGAAGATAGACTCCAAACAGTTTCTGTTGAACCAGATTTATTTGTGTTTCCTTTGATGTGGGGACACCATGTTCAGTGAGTGTTTTCAGAATGTGCAAATAATCAATAAAAATTGTAAGTAATAATAAAAAAAAAAAAAGCCTTGCATCTTGGTTAAAAAGGACATTAAGTGGCTTAACGGACAAGCTTTCATTGGTGGCTGAACACTTGTTGAGTGGTGCAAGGTCTATCTGTTTGACAATGTGGAGTTAGCATGGCACTACTTCCTTGGGAAATTAAAAAAATTAATAAACATACACACACCACTAACCACTGTGAGCTCTATACCAAAGCTGAATGGCCCTCCTCGAGCTCCCGGAGGTATACCCATGGGTTACTGTTGATTTACAACTCTCTTCTTGGACTAGTACCATCCTATCTATTATCACTATTGCGGAATCGAGCAGCACCCACAGCTTTACACTGCTGTACAAACTATCACGAATGTTCCCAGAGTCCAAACTGAATTGGGGAAGCAAACTTTTTGTTATGCCGAACCCACCACTTGGAACACTGTACAGACAGAACTGAAAATGGCTTTATTTGGTTTGGTTTTATTTGAAGCCTTTCTTTCCATTTTACTTCCCAGGCAGTGGGAATCCTATGAAGTATGCCTCTGTTTTAAATTGGACTGTCCTCAAAAATTGTCTCTCTTCCACTGTCAAATTGTTGATTTTTACATATTCACTGGTTGTAATTTTTTAATGTATTTTTTCTGCATTTTGTGCCTTTATTGATAGGAGAGAATTACAGTGGATAGGCTTGTGAGAGGGGGTGAGAGAGTAGGGGAAGACACTCTGCAAGCTGGCTACAGGCAGGATTCAAACCCGGGCAGGCAAGAGTATGTATATGGGTCGTGTCTGGTTGCTAACCACTCCGCCAAACCAGCACCCCTATTGGTTGTAATTTATTGCCTTTTTTGAATTAGTATTTATGTTTGATGGGGGCACAGTGGTGCAGCAGGTGGTGCACGTGCCTCACAGCAAGAAGGTCCCCGGTTTTATTCCGGTATCAGACAGGGCCTTTCTGTGTGACATTTGCATGTTCTTCCTGTGCATGCATGGGTTCTCTCCCGCTTCCTCCCACAGACCAAAAACATGCTTATTAGGTTAATTGGTGACTCTAAATTGTCCTTAGATATGAGTGTGAGCGCCCTGCAATTGACTGGCGACCGGTTCAGGGCATACCCCGCCTTTCGCCCAATGACAGCTGGGATAGACTCCAGCCCCCCCGCAACCCTGAAAGGGATAAAGGGATATAGAAAATGATGAATGAATGAATTAGTTTATATTTGACATGTGCTAAGGACCTCTTGGACAGGTTGCCCTAGTAAATGAGACCTTGATTTTAATGGAACTTATCTTGTTAAATATAGGTTAAATAAAATAAAAAGAGTTGCTATTGGCTGTTGCCTTGCTGCTGTAATGCCCTTAAACCTGCATGGATTGCATCTTGTAGGAACAGCACCAGCTAATGTAAAGCTGATGAACACAGAGCACAGTTACCCGTGTTGTTTTTAGGGAGTGCTTACTACTATTTTTTTCTTTATGTCAGTAAAGTGGAAATATGCATTTTGGGATTTAACCAAGGCAAAAAAAGAACTAATTTTGCATGACAAAAAACAAGTTATGATTTTTCCTTGCCATTGATGTAGCATTATGTGTGAAATATTGCATTAAATAGAGGATGGGCGCTGCTCTTGTAGCGACCGGCAGCAGGTGAAGGTGTGTGAGTGGATATTTGTCCTCTTTTGTTTCTACGGATGAATGACGAGTTGTGACTGTATATTGATGTTCTTTTTACCTGCTTGTACAGCAAATTTCCTCAGGGAACAATAAAATTGAATTTCAACTTGCACTTGAACTTACAATTGGCTGAAAAAGTTATATGTAACATCTTATGTTAGTTTATCTTTCATGCTGTTAACAACTCTTCACTTATTAAAGCTAGGGTCGGTAATTTTGGAAAACTAGCATGAATTTCAATGTAACATCTCCGCCTAGCCCCTCCCACCTGCGGCTGATTCACAACCAGAGGACTGATTCAACTCCAAACTGGCCCCCAGCACGTTATGTTTTACACCACACCAGGTCATGTCTCAGTCAGCTGTAAGAAAACATCAAAACATTGTCATAGTAAAGTTAAAAAAAACAAACATGGAAAGTTAGTTAGAACTCAAAACCCAATGTTGATAAGGGTATAGGTAGTTCCTCTGCCATTCTCCTCATAGCTGTCGTCTCCAGTTTTGGCCATGAAACTACTGTATTTTACATATTTTATCCTCTTTCCCGACGTCCTCCCGAAATAGTATTCTCCCATAAATCTCCTGTGTGACGACACAATAATGAAAACATTCCCCCTTGGGGTGCTGGTTTGGAAGAGTGGTTAGCAACCATGCACGTCCCATATGCATGCTTCTGACGGTCTGGGTTCAATTCCAGCCTGTGACCAGTTTGCAGAGTGTCTTCCCCTACTCTCTCACCCCCTATCACAAGCCTATCCACTTTCATTCTTTCCTATCAATGAAGGCTCAAAATGCCCAAATACATAAATAAAAAAATAAAAATAAAAACATTCCTCTGCCTCTTCAAACTGAACTCTGTCACTAGCCTGAATCGGGCTGTAATGCTCCAAAATGATGGATGCCAACCGCCGTAAAACCGAAGAAGAACAAGCCTCGCGAGAACGTCCACCTGCAGTAGCCTGGGTGGCAGCTGTCGGGAGATTAGAGCCAACAGCAGAACAAACTTAGAAAAACAAAGAGTTTATTTTAGATTTCTTGTACACCTGTCTTAAAATGTAAGAGATACTGGAGCTTGGTTGGGTTGTGGAACGGCTCGTAGCGGGCTTCCCTTATTGTCAAAGCCAAAAATTGACAGGTAAGCATTCTCCAGCAAACTTGGATCCCTCTCAGCCCAGCTTCACGCACTCAATCAGAGTCTGTGCAGACCAGTAAAATGTACGCGCAGGAGGCAGGCAGAACAGCAATGGGATTTGATTGATTTAAAATTGTGGGTTCCAAAGGTTTTATTGATTGGAGTTTTCCCTGTTTAGACCATTTTGACTAGTATTACAAAAAGTGTATCTAAATCAGATTACCAACCCTAGCTTTAATGAATATTTATTTAATTTTCAGTACAATCTGATTAGTTTTCATATCAGGCAAATAAATCCATCTGTATTCTTTACCAACTTATGAAATATTAAGTATCTAGCAATCCTGAGAAGGTTGGTATCAGTTAAATGGAGGCTTCAGGAAGGACTGTGACAGATGAGGAGATCAGTGAGATTGAGGGGACCAGGAGGGTGTTGAGTGTGACTTTGAATGGTGATTTAGAGGACAAAGGTGACATGGTGAATGTTGGGCTTAGTGTGAGGGGACCAAGTTGTAATGATGATGTGATAGTACAACTGAAAATTTGACACTAGAGTAGTACTTCACTGATGGGTCTTAACAGAAATTTGGCCTGACTTTATTGCTCAGAACTCAGCAGGGGAGTGAGAGAAATGTAGGGGACATCAGCTCATCCCAAGAGGTTTGTGCGGGGGTGGTCCAGTCAGCACTGGACAGCAGAAAGTCTGGGGAAAACACCTCATTACTGTCTTTGCTGGCTTGGCTTCATATCTTCTCTGAGGGACTTGACTTCCTGGTGTCCTTGTGCTTTCTTTACCCCCGACAAAATACACTTCACCAACATCCAAATCCGATTTGGAGTTTTAAATAAGCATCTTACATGCATTTTCATTTTTTTTCCGATTAAAAAGGTAGCTGCTTTGGATCTCCATAGACAGCGTGTGTTACTAGATCTATATAGTTATTTATGAAACAACAACTATTTGAAATTAGCAGCATGCTTTTCTTTATGCAAAACTACAGAAGCCCTAAAAGGCCATGGTTTTTCCATGTTTTTTTAGCACCGTTTTCTCGTGATAACGACTTAATTTCAGTCGTTTTGCGGAGATCTCTAGTTATTTATGTCATTATCTCGGGATAACGAAGCTTGTTTTCTCGAGATCTCGTGAAAAAACCATGGCCTTTTAGGACTTCCGTACAAAACAATCCAGTGCTTTTATTGACAACTGTGACAAAGATCTGGAAGGTTGGGACCTAAGGGCGAGTCCAGGGGTAGTTTTGAGTCATATGTTGAGGTCAACAAGTTATCTTGAGTAGTAAAATGCATTTTTTGTGCGTGAGTGGCACAGATTTTTATGAAATGTGGGACTACAAGTCTTCTATTGGCCATACAGCGTAAATCTTGCCTTAAAATTGCCTCTTACTGTGTGAGTAGGTAAAGCTAAAGAATTGCTAAGATGAAACACAGCATGGAAACATCCATTTAGAGACATCAATTACATTTCAAAGGTCTTTGGTAATCAAATGACTGATTGCTTCATCAAGTCTTTACAGTCTATGACTTTAGCACATGATGCACGAGCATTTCTCAGAATGTTATCTGACCAAGCCAACAAAAATGAATCTATTTTTGACTAATCTTTGAACACATCATCATTATTAGGCTGACTTGCTTTCATCCTCTGGTTTTGACACACACAGACTCTAACAGTGAGTCAATGTTTTTGAGTTGAGAAATGTAAGTAGCTTTTTTGAGATTCCATCACAGTTTCTTCAAGAGAATGTAGAAACAGCTAGAGGAGCAGCAGGAGGCAGGTACTGCATGGTGCTTAACCACATTTGATTGTATTGGCAACAAAGGGCATTATGTCAGATAAGCTTATCATGTATGTTTTTAACGTATTAGGCAACAACAGAAATCAGATCATGATTACGTTTATTTCCATTAGACATTGTTTTTAATCATGCTGTAAGCTTAAAATAGGTGATTATTGTGCTTTTTTTTCCTGACCACTGTTATGTTTTTTATCTGGAAAAAGTGTGTTCACTCTGGATATTTACAGCCCAGCACATTATGCAAAGACAGGCTGTTTTTTTCTCAGGCCTCTCTGGGATCATTGGGTTGATTGGATGCCAGGAAATCTACTCCACTCATGTTTTATCAGAAAAGCCAAACGCTGAGGGGAGCCTGCTGCTGGGAGCTTTCCTTGTTCCCTTTCCTTGTTTCTTTCCATATCCCATTGTGAAGGATGTTGTTTTATTTCAGTGAGCCTTAAGGAAAGGTCCTTTTATAGAAACGAGGGCCTCAACCTGATGTGAGAACTTTGTTTCTTCAACACTTAGAATTGTGGGAAAATGATTACATTTAAATAAGGGGGAGGGATATCTCTTTGTGGCTTTGTTGCAAAGTTTGATATTATTTATAAAGCTCATAGAGACAAATTCAGTAGTTGACATACTCAATCCATGGCCACTATCACAGTTACACCGTTCATTTATTTGTTAAAACGAATACCTACTCAGTCAAACACATGACAGCAACTGAATATATTTAGGCATGCAGGCATTTTAAGATGCCCCACTTAAACTCAGACTAAGCCTCAGGATGGTGAAGAAATGTTACCTAAGTGACTTTGAACATTGTGCAATTGTATGAACCATATTGACAGATCTTATTGGATGTACACACACAACCATTTCTTGGGTTTCCAGAGAATGGTCCAAAAAACAAACATGTCAGTCTTTAAGCAGATAATCTACAGCAGTGGTTCTCAGTTATTTTCCATCATGGAAGCAGAGTGGGCTGGTGGCTACTCCCAGCAGGATAACATGTCATCTCAACTTTTTTTTAACACAACAGTAATTTGCTGTACTCGAGTGGCCTTCACAGTCAACAGATTTCAACAAATTAGAGCACTTTTGAGACTTAGTGGAGCAGGATATGGCTCATCCTGCATCACTGATGCAAAGTTAGCTATTAATAGACCAAAATATTGGAGAAATGTACCCAGCTCCTTGTTTAATATATGCAACAAAGAATCAAGAAAAGCAAGAGGAAGGTCGAATCTGGTGCAAGCAAGAAGTACCTAATTAATTGTCTGGAGAGTGAACATCAGAAGACTATCCAGATTTTAATACTTTAGACAACCTTGCCTTTTCTAATACTGCATTACAAAGAGATTAAACATGCTAAGAAATGTAAACTCTTCAGATTCGTGACATACCAGAGTTGTTACAGTAGGGTTGAAAGGCACCATACAACCTCACTAAATAACAAAAGTACAAACCCAGCTTTCTTTGTGTAGTAAAAGGAAATATTATTTATAAGTGCTTGATGTAGTTTTATGATGTAGAATTAAGACTTAAACTTCAGTCCAGTAGGTGGCAGTAATGCACCAGATACCATCCTTTTCACCTACAATGAAAGCAAAAACAGGGAGAAGCATTTGCTGGGCCAGGTCTAGCATACTACATTTAGCAGTCATACTACATACTCTTACCAAATCATATGCTTATTTGTAGTTTTTAGTTGGCAGTTTCCAAAATAACCACCCATTGACTGATTGGCGCCTTTCCATTTTTTGTGCTGTTATGAAGGCTTGTTGAAGGAAATAAAACACCCTGTTTCATACAGATAGCACTTTTGTCCTCATTATAATTACACCAAAGCACTACATTTTCAAACAAAGGTCTCATTTGACTCTTAGTCGAATGTGAACATGACTGAACTACAACATCTTTACAGTCAGCATTAAAAGAGCATAGTCATCAACTTCACCACTGAAGCTGTGTGGGAAACATGTTTGACTTGATCTCATGGGATCCTTGCTGAAAGGGAGGATGAGAGTTTTCTCATTACACTGGATAAGGCGAAAAAATCAAAGAAAGCCTTCCCTCCATATTAAACAGTTAAGTAACCAAAGGCTATAAATCAAGGGTAAGTAAAACCTTTAGTTGTTTCAAATAGCTAAAGTAAAAAACAGCTTTAAGGATGGATATAAGGTAGGTCTAAATGCCCTATTTGTGATGCCAAATCACACCAGATCACACTTGGTAAGATGACATTTGTCAAAGTCATTTGTGCAGTTTATATAAAAGGTCCTGGTTAATTTTTCTAAATAAAGAGAAATGTTCTTCAATAATATGTACACTTCAGCAACCTGTACCTGCTCACAGCATTAGCATAGGCTAGAGCAACATTCATCATAAAATTTATGGATTTGTCCTCTTTGAAACAAAGTAATTTTCCATTTTTAATGTTATTGTAAACACAGCATTGTTTCAATAAATGTGTTTATCCATATGAAAACACTGTGTATATACCAAGGCTGTTGTTGGCGCTGTAATGCTGCTACAGCTGCTCCAAAACTAGAAACTTTGTCAAGCCGAAACAGAGTTTCATTGTTTTCACTTTGTTTATTCATTAATGTTCTACTGTGCTCATATTCCATCTAGTGTACAACATATACTTATGTTATTTGTTCTCAAACAAACTAAATCAGTGCAAAACCCAAACTGCCAAACTGTGTCTTTCTGTCAGACTGTGCCATATTGTATATATTGTTAATGTCAATAGTATAAATACTTGGCCTTGTTCAGAGTCTCATTTTTACTTTTTTTTCTTTAGGTCTAAGTTGTATTTGATATTTAGCCTCCTCCAGAGTTAAACAGCTGCCAACACAGAAAGCTTTGAATACTTTCGGAAGGCTGTGCCTGTCAATGCTTCCTTGCATTTCCTGCATCCTGCAAAAATGATCTGTGTAATTTACTCCACCTCCCCAGCCCTCCAACGTCTCTGTCTCCTGTTGAACCCACTTTGCTGTGATTGGTCACATTCTGAGAAACTCTGAATGGCTGCCAAGCCCTACCTCTTTATTTTGTCAGTGCAAGAGTTGATAAATTGATAAATTGTTACATATAGCTTGCTCTTCTGGCTCTTCAACATAACCAAGTAACGTTGGAGAGGCGTCGTCCTTCAGTAGCAATTTACCGGCTTATCCAGCTTCATACAGGCCCATGTTGACGAAACAGTCCGCCTGTTAAGTGCTGTAGACAGATAAACACTGAGGTATCTTTCTTTGGCTGGCCGAGAAAAAGCAATTGTATCCACTTCTGCCTGGTGCTCGCCTCTTAAGGAAAGCTAAACAGAGCAAACTTCCCCTAACCCCTCAACAAACATTTTGCTAACGCTGGGAGCTCATTGTAGACAGCAGAGCAGTGCACAGCAATGTAACTTCTGGAGCAGTGCAGGGAAGGGGCAGGTCCAGAGCATATGCCGGGGCATGATCATGTGTGGGCGTCCAGCACACATTCACGTCAAAAGGACTGAACTGTTAAAAAAAAAAAGAAGGAAAACAGCATTCAGAGCCACCAAAAACAGCTTGCAGGGCTCACTTCCAAATGCATGAATTATTATTTTTATTATTATTAGACAGTTTGGCATCATTTAACATGACATTGTAGCAATATTATAGATTTATCAGAGGAAAGGAAAAGCATAATTGTTCCCCTTGAAGGATGTTGATATACAGTCATGGAAAAAATTATCAGACCACCCTTGTTTTCTTCAATTTCTTGTTCATTCTAATATCTGGTACCACTAAACGTATAATACAATGAACACAACAAAAAATGCAGCTGGTCACATAATACTTTATGTCCTATTTGACATTCTTAAGCTTAATTGATTCCCAGGGTATATAAGAGGCCATTTCATGTCACAAGCAGCACTGCACATGCAAAGGCCTAGAGTGGTTTCCTGCTTACATTCAAGCCGTAGCACAACTCAGAAGTTGTCAGCTCTCACATAATGCCTAAAACAAAAGAATTATGTGAAGCCACAAAGGCAGCCATCTTGGCACTGCTGGAAATTGGCATGAGTGAGAGACAGGTAGCGAAAAAACTGAAGATCTCCAAGACAGCCGTTCATTACAACAAAAAAAAACAAGCTGAACATGGCACTACCAAATTGCTACCTGGCCGTGTCAGGAAACGTCTTTCTACCCCACGAGATGACCGTGCACTCATCCGTTCCTGTGTCAGGAATCGTCGTCAGACCTCCAGGGACCTTAAAAATGAGTGGGCACTGTCGAGAAATGTGACTTGTTCAGCAAGGACAGTTCGAAACCGACTTGTTGAAGCTGGTTTGAAGTCACACAGATCACGCAAGAAGCCCTTCATCAATGAAAGGCAGAGGAAGGCCCGGTTACTCTTTGCTCGAGACCACAAGGATTGGACTGTTGATGATTGGGCTAAGGTTCTCTTCAGTGATGAATCCAATTTTGAATTGATGCCCACTCCAGCCAACTTACTGGTTAGGAGGAAGCCTGGAGAAGCTTACAACCCAGACTGTCTTGCTCCTACAGTAAAACATGGGGGTGGATCAGTCATGATCTGGGGTTGTTTCAGTCTGAGTGGAACAGGGCAAATGCAATTGTGTGAAGGCCGAATGAACCAGGTCATGTACAGGACTACCCTTGAAAACAGTCTTCTTCCATCAGCTGGAAAACTCTTTCCTGCCTCGAATGACTGGATTTTCCAACAAGACAATGCCCCTTGCCACACGGCAAGATCAGTTAAAGCCTGGATGGAGAACCACAACATTTGCACCATGCCTTGGCCTGCTCAATCACCAGATCTTAATCCAATTGAAAACCTGTGGAAAATCATCAAACTCAAAATGGAGAACCACAAGCCCAAAAACAAAGAAAATTTGTTTGAATTTGTCCAACAGGAATGGGCTGCTGTGACAGCAGAACAATGTCAGAAGCTGGTGGAGAGCATGCCAAGACGCATGGCTGCAGTCATCAAAAACAATGGTTATGCAATCAAGTATTAACTCTTGTGTGTATCATGTGTTTAAAGCAAACAGAAAAGAAAACATGGAATCCTAAAAAGAAGTGTTTTTGGCGGTACAATGCCATAGCTATTGATGTAAGAATTTAAGTAATTTTGGTTATTATCAAGAAAACCATGGAAAATGAATAGTTCTTAGTTCTTAAATTAAACTCTCATGAGCTATTTTTGTTGTTATCATTATAATTGTCCAAACAAATGTACCTTTAGTTGAGCCAGGCATTAAAATTAACAACAAATTGAAGAAAACAAGGGTGGTCTAATACTTTTTTCCATGACTGTATTTTAATGTCTGTACCTGATAGTCCTACTGCTGTACCGTGTATAAGACTAACTAAACAACCCATTTTCTCCTTGGGGATTAAGAAAGCATTTCTAATTTCTGACCTCTGAAAATATATAGAGCATGCTAGGGCTGGGCAATATATCAATTAAATCGATTAATTCAAATTATTTTCCGCAGAGGATTTAAAAATTAAAAATCAAAGTTTTTTTCATTCTCTTACTTTAATTGTAAGTAGTTGCAAAGTTTGAAAAATATAAATGCTGAAACTTTACAGTTTTCACGATGATTGCCCTGTCAAGTTTTGAACAAGCACTTTTATAGGCTTGTATTTAAATATTTTTTTGAATTAGATTAAATATTGATCAGAGAGAAACATGTTAACAAGCTGTGAAAATTCCCTTAGCTTTCAGTGTTTATGTAGGCAAACCTGCCTGTGTTAGAACTACATAATCAACATTTTATGACACACATTTTAATTTCAAGAGGGAAATTCTGATTAGGAATATAATTTGAGTTAAACATGTATGTCTTTTTTTGTCACTTGGAGTTTTTGGCTTTGAGAGGAAAAAAAATTGATTAAAATCGTAAATCAAGTTTTGTGGGGAAAAAATCTGGGATTTTATTTTTAGGCCATATCGCCCAGCCTTAGAGCATGCCCATCAAATATGTACAATGTACAAAAACCAGTGAAGTGGCACGTCGTGTAAATCGTAAATAAAAACAGAATACAGTGATTTGCAAATCCCTTTCAACCTATATTCAATTGAATACACAGCAAAGACAAGATATTTAACATTCAAAATGGTAAACTTTGTTATTTTTTGCAAATTTTAGCTGGCACAAGTGGCAAAAAAGACTGAGAAAGTTTAGGAATGCTCATCAAACACTTATTTGTAATATCCC
The DNA here is from genome assembly GCA_036419115.1 of Scarus forsteni. Classification (NCBI taxonomy): domain Eukaryota; kingdom Metazoa; phylum Chordata; class Actinopteri; order Labriformes; family Labridae; genus Scarus; species Scarus forsteni. Next base: position 8,291,578 of record JAZDUH010000040.1, on the reverse strand, counting down.
ACAGGTGAACAGGCTATTTTAAAGATGTTACAGGCATCAAATTCCAAATTAGCTAATATTTGCAAAAAATAACACAATTTACCAGTTTGAATGTTAAGTTTTTTTCATTCACTTACTTTAATTGTAAGTAGTTGCAAAGTTTGAAAAATATAAATACTGAAACTTTACAGTTTTCACGATGGTGGCCCTGTCAAGTTTTGAACAAGCACTTTTTAGAGGCTTGTATTTAAATATTTTTTTGAATTAGATTAAATATTGATCAGAGAGAAATATGTTAACAAGCTGTGAAAATTCCCTTAGCTTTCAGTGTTTATGTAGGCAAACCTGCCTGTGTTAGAACTACATAATCAACATTTTATGACACACATTTTAATTTCAAGAGGGAAATTCTGATTAGGAATATAATTTGAGTTAAACATGTATGTCTTTTTTTGTCACTTGGAGTTTTTGGCTTTGAGAGGAAAAAAAATGAGATTTAAATCGTAAATCGAGTTTTGTGGGAAAAAAATCTGGGATTTTATTTTCAGGCCATATCGCCCAGCCTTAGAGCATGCCCATCAAATATGTACGATGTACAAAAACCACTGAAGTGGCACGTCATGTAAATCGTAAATAAAAACAGAATACAAAGATTTGCAAATCCCTTTAAACCTATATTCAATTGAATACACAGCAAAGACAAGATATTTAACATTCAAAATGGTAAACTTTGTTATTTTTTGCAAATTTTAGCTGGCACAAGTGGCAAAAAAGACTGAGAAAGTTTAGGAATGCTCATCAAACACTTATTTGTAACATCCCACAGGTGAACAGGCTATTTTAAAGATGTTACGGGCATCAAATTCCAAATGAGCTAATATTTGCAAAAAATAACACAGTTTACCAGTTTGAATGTTAAGTATTTTGTCCTTGCTGTGTATTCAATTTAATATAAGTTGAAAAGGATTTGCAAATCATTATATTCTGTTTTTATTTATGATTTACACAACGTGCCAACTTCACTGGTTTGGGGTTTTGTACAACGGTCCTTTTTTATGTAACACAAAATGGTTGTGAACTGGCTTTCTGGTTGAGGAGTGGGGGGTGAGGGGTGGGGTCAGTGAAGATAATGGCAACACACACATCGTTTCAAGTACTGTATAACTCACCATGATGCAGAATCAGAGTAAGCCATGGGTTTGTTACCAAATAAGACACATTGATGAGGACTGGCTCAGTTTTAATCAGGAGCTTTAGTTGGCTGAAAGTTACCTTATGGCATACCTTATGTAGTTAATTAAACTGCTAACACCATTTTAGCTTGAGTAATGTGTATATGATGTGACATTGTGTGTTTCATCCATCAGTCCTCATTCTGAGCTTATCGATTACTGATGGGTATTTTTTGGCTCTTATCTCTCAATTAAATCCCACATCAGGAAGTTGAAGGCTCATGTGTTTTTTGGCTGTCAAATATTTTTACAACTATGTCCAGCATGCCAGGTGGACATATGCATGAGCACAAGGTTTAACACTGGGGGGATATGTGGATACGCAGTGATCTGCTCATCTTTTCAACATTAAAACACCCTTCAATATCCATTATTCGAAATGTCACTTTTGTAAGAAAAAACAAGCCCTCAAAGATAGTGTGTGGTTCTCTTTGCTTCTCTACTGGTTCTGCAGTTACTATGATGACCTTGGTACTCGCAGCCATTGTTCAGGTTTGCAGCCACTTCTCGCTCACTTATGCTTGTAGCTCCCACCTCTTTCTTCATGGAGGATGCTGATTTGTCAGCACATAAACAGTGGCTTTTGGCACAGACCTCAGTCTTTCCTCTCTAACACAACAAATATATCGTATTCTAAACTGTTTTCCATTTTTTAAGACAGAAAAAATGTAACTTTTTCCCAAATTCATGAATTTTTAACTCTGAATAGCAGTTTTTTGAGTTATGTATATTTTACATGTACATTCACAGCATGATAAGCAAAACAGTCTGACAACACTGCTTACATTTATCAAATATGCATTTTTACACTAGGGATGGGCAACTTCGTAAACAAAGCAGGCCACATAATTTTACCCTTAGTGAAAGCTCACCAGCTCCAACCTGGTCTATTCTCGCCACAGGTGAACCTGCCGCAGCAGTAATTTCCCTTTAATTTAACAATACATTCAGTAATGCACAAAAGGGAGTTCTACGGAAACAACTGCAGTCAATTCAGTTTCTATTTTATCTGAAGAAGTGGTATTTTTAATGTTTTTGTAAGAAATTAAATCATGTTTTATTCACTGAAATGCATTTTTGAATATTCTCAGTTTATTGGCAGGCCGCATTCAAGGAGCAGGAAGGCCACATGTGGCCCCATGGCTGCCAGTTGCCCACCCCTGTTTTACACTGTGGAGGGAAAGATAAATGACTTTTTCATTTCATTTCTTTCTTCACATAAAACTGTTGATTCTCAGAAATACAACTGACCCTCCCAGGGTAACAAGGATAACATTACATTACTGGGATGAGCAATGTGAGTCTAATGGAAATATAAAGAATCTACCTACTCATTTCTTTTTGAAAACAGTCCTCAGAACACAATTTTATAGCAGCAGTTTAATATTGTGACTTTATAAAATGTAACTGGTTATTCTTGTGTCAGATAATTCAGATGCTAGAAACCATTAAAGAGTCTTTATTTCCAAAAATGAACCATTTCCTTTGTATGCACTGGTCAGGAAATATACTAGGATGTGAAATATACAGTATATAAATATCTACAGTCTTGATGAGTCCAATGCAGAGAGTTCTATCTGCATTTTGTTTGTATTTTACAGAAGTGAAGCGGGAAACATAAGTATAAGAGGGAGTCATCATGTCGTCCCATCTCCTTTGGTCCATGTCTAATGAACAGCGCGAATGTGGAACAGTTCAGCTTTAGCAATATCCAAAAATAGAAGTGAAGAATATCCACACAAACACACATGTCTGTCGGCTCAGTCAATAAAACAGTCTTTGAGTAATTGTGTGACAGTTGCCACTAACAGTTCTGGCCTCATCACCCACACCCTTTCAGTCAGACGTTGGTGCAGTTAGTGGAGGGCGGCGTGTCTGCTTTGCTGCGTATCTCCTTTATGTCATTGAGTGGAGAGTCACTGGAACCGATCTGACATTTGAACACCTGTTTGTACGCCTTCCTGAAATTCTCTGACAGGAAAGCATAGATGACCGGGTTGACTGATGAGTTGCTGTACGCCAGGCAGTGAGCGGCCACCCTCAACACAAACGAGGCCTGGTTAAGAGGGAAGGTCCCAAACTCCACCCAGAGGTGAACGACGTGATGAGGGAGCCAGGACAGGCAGAACACCACCACCACCACCAGGACTGTCTGAGCAGTCTGAAAAACATGAGGAAGGAGCAGAGAAAAGGAGGAGAGAGATTAGTGGGATGACATTCTGGAGACAGCAGTGTTAAACTCAACAGTGCACTACTTCATTCCAATTTTATAGGCGCCTCATTCAAAATTCTGTCATATGCATGTATTGGCTGCAATAACACTTCGCTACACCCCAAGTACATTAATAGGTCCATTTTTTGTTGCTTGCACCAACTGATTTTATAATTAACTTAGGACATATTTACTATTAACTTGAATAGGCTAAGTGAGTATATGGTGCAAATTGGCAGATGCACATCCCTTAGTGAAGGGATGATCAACTACATTTGTATCCAGGATTGTTTTTCTGCTGATGGATGCTGTAAGGGCAAGGTTCTAAAACAAATTTGAACGATTAAATATTTTGATCTTACTCACTTGCTGTTCTTTAAATGGTTTAATTTTCTCCCACTGGCCTCTGAAAGGGAGATCAGTCCCGACAACCCACACTGTTGCAAACCAGATGGTGATAGCCAAGATTATTTAGTCCTTATTTTTACCTCCGCCAAGAAGGTTATGTTTTCGGGAGAGTTTTTTTGTCTGTCTGTCTGTTTGTCTGTGAACAAAATAACTCAAAAAGTAATGGATGGATTTGGATGAAATTTTCAGGAAATATTCAGCATGGGAAAAGGAAGAACCGATACAATTTTGGTGTTGATCCGGATCACTGTCTGGATCCGCCATGACGAAAATTGCTGATTTTCGTGAATAACTACTGAACTAAAATAGATATCATTATGAAACCAATTGCTAAAGGTATGTTTTCATGGTCAAGGGTTCTAAATATTTACATGGAATAAAGGTAGGACCAAGATTTATGGTAAAAATCACAATATGGAAGAGGACTGTGGTGCTGGCGGAGGTCTGCGCTCTCCGAGTGCTCTTCTAGTTGGGGCTGTCATGTTTCCATCATTGAGTTTGATGTCAATCTACTCAGATTTATAGTTGAATATTCCCTAATAATGGCAAATGAGATGGGTTTCTCTATAAATGATCAAACTTTAGGTCATTTCTGGTAAAACAGTCTCAATTGTCTTGGTGATTGGTTTAGTAGATGTTGGAATTTATTGAAAAAAAACGCCTCTTTGCTAAATTTGATCTGTGGGGCAGATGCCAAGCTGTGGAGGGCCTGACATGGAAAAAGAGAGAACCGTATACCAAAAGCTTCCTTAGAACAGTTTTGGTAGGTTTCAAGTTTAATGTCTCTTCCTCTGATTTACAAAAAATGTTTGTGAGCTGCCCCCTTACTTATACACAGACGATGTACATATATTGTTGTATTAAAACCTTGCAAAAAACATGACCTCCCCGGCAGAGGCAATAATCAGCACCATGCTATCTACATATCCATATTTACTATCCAGTAAACAGACCCTGATGCCTCTGTAAAGATTTCCATGACCTTCATACTTCAATTTTCCATGATAAATATGCACGCACTTTATAATTGTTCACTTGGATTATATGGAACATGTGTGTGGAAAGACAATAATGGAAAATCTGGGTGATCCTTTTATCTTGTCTAAATAGTGCACAGTTTGAAGGGTGATAAGGATCCTTTTGGTCTAGTTTTCTGACTTGCAATGTGAAGATCATGCCTGGCTTTCTGTTGTTTCACTTTACAAAGACAACTATACAAAATAAGAAGCAAGAGTATAGTATATCTTTACAAAAATCATCAACAAACAATCAAGAATTAAGTATATGCAGCATCTTGTCAATTTCTGTAGACAGTCACATTGTTATCCAGACATATCAATATAACAATATGCTAAAACAACGAGCGAAAGTGTAACAAATAAACATGTGAATGATGCCAACTTATGTTCTGAGATGTTCAAAATCAAAGTGATGGGACTGATTTCTACTCATCAGCTGTTAAGCAACAGACTCCAGCCTGAAAGAGTCATCTTTAGAAACCAATTACATGCTCCCTGATCTCTGCAGAACGCCTTGACTGCACTTCAAGCTGGATTTTTTAAAATAAGAGGAGTTTGACATTTATCAGAAATGGTCTTTCTCCATATTGTTCCAGGAAACATCTCCACTTTGGCCTTTTCAGAAATAATGTATGGCTGACTTTATTTAATTGACATACTAGAGTGGAAATGTCACAGAAGGACTCATAATAGAAATATATTATTCAAAAAGGATTGCATCACCTTTCTTTATAAAAATCAGAAATAAATCCTCATTATATAAGGACATAATGTGTTGACATTTAAGCAATATGAGCATGTGAACACTTGGGTTTAGCTTCAGTATAGAGCTGGGAATCACATTACGTTGTGACTAATTTGTATTTTAAAAGCCTCTTAGACTTATTCCATTATCCACACATTATGGTAATTCATTGAGGTGAGTACTGATGATATCACCCTGTGTGACCTGCACGAATCAGAAAAAGGGGCAGGACGGAGCAAAACGACTGCTGTGGAGGGAGAAGTTTATCAGACTGTAAGGGGAAACATAAATTCAAATGTGTCAGGTGTTGTTTCAACAACACATCATCAATGTTCTGTAGAACATCCGCAACAAAGCGATCACCATCAGGTTTTTCATTCATCCTAAGGGGTGCTGTTGGATATGGAGATGAAACTCTGAAGCTTCCTCTATCTGGTGTTATCATCATGCAGGCAGGTAACTGCTTCATTTTCATTTCTGAAAGCTTCAGTGCTCCTCTCAACTTTTACAGTCAACGTTTCTGATGTACTTTTTGATATGTATCACTAAGTAAGAATATTAATTGGGATATCAATCATTCATCTGGAATCCCAGTCAGTACAGTAATCTTATTGGACAATAGAGACTTTGTGAGGTCTGAGCGAAGACAAGATCACTGGTCTCCCTTCGAATCAACGCCCCCGCTTGCTTGCCCCCATTTAAGCTGACGAGACTGATACTAATAGTTTTATTCAGGAATGTCTTATTTTTTTATCCTTTTACATATTTAAAAACAAGTAGGTTCTCACAGGTTAGTACAGCTAATTTCTACAGTGAATTATTGTATTGAGGTTTTTGCAGTGCACAATGTGTAATGTGTTCAATTTATTAATTTATTTAATTTGATTTATTTAATGCCAGTAATTTTCGGTTGCATGAATACTGTACATTCACAGGAATTTAGTGACTACTGAGCAGGGATGTAACGGTATGAAAATTTCATATCACGGTTATTGTGACCAAAATTATCACAGTTATCATTATTATCGCGGTATTGTTGCAGTGTGCTCAAAATGTTGAAAAAAGTTCTTTTACATAGTCTTGAAATCATTTTACCCCCTTAATATTATAATTTTAACAGTCATTTTGTCTTTTTTTTGTCAACAGTTGTGTCAGGAAATGTCCTATAAGTAAATTTGTAAAAAAAAAATCATTAGAAATAAAAGTAAACAATTCTTGTAAGCATTTGTCATTATTTTGTGATCAATGCTTAAACTGTGTGTAATTACAAGAATAGAAAAAAATGAATTAATACTTCATTTGTACAACAAGCTACGTATGCACGCCTCTGTTTGCGACACACGGCTGCTTCATCGAGGGGCAGAAGCACATAGTTTCGCCTTTTTCAGGCAAAGAGCAACATCACCGTGAGTTATTGACACAGTGTGGTGATCAAACATGGTATAACGGTAATTTTAAAAGGACACAGTAATCATTACCGTGGGAAATTTTACCGCGGTTTACCATTATACCGGTAACCGTTACATCCCTACTACTGAGTTACTGTGATTATACAGTAGCAAAGTCGAATTACAAGTGGTGAAGTGGCACACACGTGCAGTGTTGAGAATAGCGGCATTAAAACTAATGGTGTCACGAATGCTGTTAGTTATTCCCAGTAATGGATAATCTAATTACCTACTATTTCAAACATTACAACGCAATTACAATGACCAGCAGTGAAATGTGGTATGTTATTATGTACTGATGTCTAGCAGCTGTTATCCAACCTGCCTTGCTCAACCAGGCAAAGGAGAAGAGCTGTGCTGCCAACAGACATACAAGAGAACTCAATGCCAGAGATGCCAGGTCCACTTATTATTGGTGACTTTTGGCTTCTTTTATTTTAAGATGCTTTTAAATATTGGTAGTTGTGGGTTGCGACTTTCGGGCATGTTCCAAAAAGTGCAGAAGCCCATTTGAGCTTGTTGTGCCCCCAAACCTGGGAGGGATCTGTTACATGGTCTACCATCAATATAACCTCAATGTGGACAACCAGAGCAAAATTGGCTGTCTGGAATTGTGATATTTTCATTTTTAATGTATAGAAGTCTTGGTTATGTGTCTGATGACTGCATGTGTTTGTGTAATACTGTTGTATGTGCTGCTGTCTTGGCCAGGACACTCATGCAAAAGAGATTTTTAATCTCAATGAGATTTTCCTGGTTAAATAAAGGTTAAATAAAAAAACATCAGAAACATACCAAATACTTTATCCCACTCTAAACACAAATGTAAATTTTACTGTAAAAAGATGGCAATATAATGTTTCCACCAAAAACAAATCCTTATAACCAGAATGAAGTTTATCTCTAATGTATCAAAGACTGTTTTCTCCATAATAAAGCTGTAGAGGACCAACATAAAGTCCAGAGTGGTCTGTGGTGTTTTCAGGATGGAATTACAATAAGTAAAAGGCAAGAACACACATGGGAAGTGTACATCATGTCCAAAGCAAAGTCTTGTGAGTAACTTTAAAAAGCCAGAGGCCAAAAACACAGATTATATTATTATACTGCTGATATCAGTGCTGCTGGTACCAGGCCAGGTCACAACAAGGATGGACACAGAGCCACACCATTCAAACAGCAAAAGCTTTGTCAAAAAATGTATGCATCAGTTACTTTCCCTGGTAACTAATTACATTTATGAAGGAGTTGTTCTGTTAGTAATTCAATTACTTTTTAGGGGAAAGTAGCTAGTAACTAAAACTAGTTACTTTTTAAAAGTAATATTCCCAACATTGAACACATGTTGTTGGCTGTTTTCAGATTTCTTAGTTTTGAAAAATTCCCTCATGTGGACAAAGCCTGAAATGCTTAGCTGTCTTATACCGCCAGCAACTGGTCATCATGAAACAAATTCATTTGAGTTGCTTTCACACCTAACATGTTAGCCCAGGACCAATCAAACTCTAGTTTACATTTAGTTTAGTTGATTTTGAGGGGCATGACAGCTTACGCAAACTCTAGTGTGCTCTGGTCCACCTGAAACAGCAAGTCTTGGTTTACTTTCAAGTTAACCAGAGTTCTGGTCCAGTGGGTGTTAAAGCCATGTGCCCCAAATAAAGATGAAACAAGGGAAGCAAATGAAAAAACAAGCTGTCCATTGTGGTTTGAATTCGGCTAAATTTAACATCAAGGAGATTACAAGATCACATAATGTTCATTAATGTTATCAAGTTAAAGTGAATCACATTAGTACTGTTAGCAGCCCCTGGTCCTCTTTACAGGTTAAGGTCTTCAAGGTTGGGCAGAGTATGGTTTAACTTCATCCTGATTAATACCCATGTGTCACCAAATGCAGCCTGAATGCAGCTTTATATCTATTTTATCGTTGTACTGCCAAAGTACATTGTGCGAAATAATGTTTATTGGATGTGTACTTTTGAGTTATGATATCACACCAGAATGAAAAAAAGGAACAGAGGCTGCAGCGACAAATTAAACTAGAAGAGGGAGGCTTGATTACACAGCATTTGACAGGTGCTTGTCTGCCATATGAAGTGCAGACCCAACCAAACAAAAATCAAAACAGTGTTGCAAATTTATCCCCAAACTGAGCAGTCTACTTAAAAATGGTAAATGGTAAATGGACTTGAGCTTATATAGCACTTTTCTAGTCTTTGACTACTGTCAGCTGCTTTACACCACAGGTCACGCCTACCCATTCACACCCATTCGCTCTCACATTTACTTCACTGATGGTTCAGATTCTATGTTAGTTGGAACATCAGTATTTCTAACACATTCACGCCCTTTCATGCCCATTTACACGCCACTGACGCAGCAGAGGGAGCAACTTGGGGTTAAGTGTCTTGCCCAAGGACACATCGCCATATATAGCCTGGAGCAGGGCTTGAACCTCCTGATCACTGACCAAGCACACTATCCAACTGTGCCACCAACGCCCACTTAACTATTCCATGTATGTGAAGCAGCTTAAAACAACATGCAGCTCTAAGTACAAGTGAATAAGTGAGTAATACAGCAACTAAGAAGGAATAAAGAGATGATCTCTAAACTATTAACATGCAGCTCCTGTAACAATCATTTGAAATTACTTTTGTGACAGTTGAGTGCAGTTTGGATTACTTCCCATAAATCTACAGTGAAAAGTGCATCCGTCAATCATTTTAGAGGAAACTTCGCTGTCCCATATTTGAAATTAAAGGTCAATATTGCCCTTGTTATCAGCCTCCACAGACAAACACTATAGCAGGGGAATGTTCCCACAGTATTCTTGGAGCTGTGCATAATGTTGACTCTGTGTTTACATGGCCTTAATAATACATTCGTACATTCAACTCGCCCCACTAAGAGCCATCAGTCACACTAAAAAAACAAAAGCATCAGCACAGGGAGAAGAAAACCAATGAAATCATACACACAGACCCACTTTCTTCTGAGCATACTGTACATGAGCTGACAACTGAGTAATTTTGTTTGTTACTTAAAAGGATAGTTCAGTATTTTTTTAAGCGGGGTTGGTTGCGCTCCATATGGCCTCCGAGTACATTAGATGAAGTAGAAAGTTCTCTCCTCTTCCTCATTGAACCACAGCCTGTAAGAGTCTGATAAGAAGGTATTTTCTCCGCCAACAAGAACTCCCATCAAAAAAATTATTAAACAATACCACAGTTTAAGAGTACGATACATATGAGTGTTTTTAAGTGCATTACCTTTTGATGTGTAGCGATTCAAAATTAAAATTGGAAAGGGGAGTGTTCCATAAGTGTGACATCACACAATCACTTAAGACGGGAAAGGAAAACTTCTTAGATTTTATTGATACCATTGCCATCAATGATTCTACTCACTGATCTGATTCTGTAATGATTCCCTGATCAACGCCTGCTGATTTACTGTGTGAAATAAGTTGGTTAAAGAGGTTTTAAGTGATTCTGTGTGGCAAGTGTCCTGCTGTCAAAAATTAAACCTCCATTTTGACCACCTCTGCCCTGTCTGCCATGATTTTTGACTTTTTTGTTGTTATCGCTGATGACTTCTTCTGGTAAGAGTATGAAAACTTTCATTTGCAAGGCAGAACAAAGTGTCAGGAACTGATGACCCCAATTTTTCGCATAGTCCACCTGACCACTATTGCACATATGTCATGCACTCCACAGTAAATCGCCCCCAGTCTTGTAAATCAGTCAGTTTCCATAGCCTGCACCTCCATCCATTTCAGATGTGTGTCAGCACTATACAATGCTTTATAAGTGTTTCCAGTGGGCAAGCTGTCTGTTAGAGCAAATCCTCAGTCCATCTGTGAAGTGTCATGTCCATTCTATGTTGAAATTCAGGGTAGGTAATTGATAAGCAAAAGACTAATGATGCCAACTCCTTGGGGATGTTGTTCTAGATTCTCAACTGGAACTTGGTTTTGGATTCCCGTCCCTACTTAGGACACTGTTTTCAATTAGAATTTTGTTAAATTCTTATTAGTGATAGACCGATAATGTTTTTTCGGGGCCGATACTGATACCAATTATTAGTAGTCAAGGAGGCTGATAATAGATATTTGGAAAATAAATATTGGCGTCACAATTTTTAGAAACTCCAACGCTTAACTTCATTTTAATGCCTTTAGGAATATGTTCATTAAACAATAGACCTCTTTGGGTGCTGGTTTGGCAGAGTGATTAGCAACCATGCACGTCCCATGTATATGCTTCTGCTGGTCCAGGTTTGAATCCAGCCTATGACCAGTTTGCAGATTGTCTTCCCCTACTCTATCACCCCTTTCATAAGCCTATCCACTGTCTCTCTCTGATCAATAAAGGTGCAAAAAGCCCAAAAACACATTAAAAAAAACAATAGACCTCTTTTAAACTTGTAGCAAAAAGTGCAGGGAGCTTCTAGGGTCAGCAGCATCTCTGATACAGTTCACCAAAAATGTAAATAAATTCTTTCCTTAAGTGCTATAAAGTAAATGAAACAGAGTTAAATAAAATTTGCACAGAAATGTGAGTCTAAAGTCAATTAGTAGTCCCAATTGAGCAGCACCAGATTGTGGTGCAACAAGCAGAGTTGTTCAGTGTGCTCTCCAGTGAGATGGCCTCTCTTGCTCTTAGAAATTGCAGAGACTTCATTGAAGATGAGCTCACTTGGGACTGATGAGGGTGGTGCACCAAGAAACATTCTTGCTTATTTTGCAAGTAGCTTGAAGTGCTGTTCATTCGGTCTTCACCACTGGAGGGGGTCTTCTTTCTGCCTGTTGATCACTGGCTCCTTGAGGTACAGATGTAGCTCATCCTCAACACAGCCACTGGCCAGCAGGTCACGACTGTGAGGTACCATCAGAGAACTGAACATCTCACCAACACGGCTGCGGAAGGATGTGTGTTCTGTCCAGTGGGTGTTTCCGTCATTCTCGTGTGTCCCATATGCAGCTGCCTCCTCCTCCATACTGACTTCTTCTTTGGCAGCCTGCTAATCGGTTGTGAAGCAGCGTCCACTTCCTCCTTCAACCAGTCTTTGGCCTTGTTCAATGTCATGGCAGATGATGCATGACTCTTATAACAAGGATCTAAGAGACATGCCAGCACCACAGTTTTTGTGTCTTCTACTTTTGAGAAACAGTTGTTGAGGCTCTCCATCATGGCTTACCTATAGTGTTCTAATGCCTTTTTAGGAGGGCCCCTCATCATCTTGATGAAGCATCTTCAGCACAGTCAGGCATGGAATGATGCAGGATGCTGATGAGTTGCTGTGGCTCACCTGAAGTGTCACTTCCTTGGTTGGGAGAAGAGTTTCAATTAAATTGGACACAAGGTCCCACTGGTGAGCATTTGGACCTACAAATCCTCCATGTTCACCACAGTAGATGGTAAGTGTAGGAGTGTTAGCTCCAGCCTTCTTTGCAGCATGTGGAGCGTTGAGTTCCACCTGTTTGGAACAGCCTCGATTATGTTGTGCACTGGCAGGCCAAGTTCCCTCTGAATGTCTTGTAAATGCTGCTTGGCCAGGATGGAGAGGTGGAAATGTGTGGCACACTTCTTAAGTGTGTGACATCTGTGATGGCTCTCTGACTTGCCAGACTGTCATTCACGACAAGTTGCAAGGTGTGCTGGGATTTAAGCGAGCCTCATTCCCTTAACAATATTTGCTCCACTGTCTCGAAGTTCTTGTGCTACACAGTCTTTGCTTATCTGCCAGTCCTCAAGCATATTGAGGAATGTCTCTTTCAGGTGTTCCCCAGTGTGGGACCTATGCATCACTCTTGTATTTAAGATGACCTGCTTTCTTGTCCATTCAGCGTCGATGAAATGGCCTGTCAGGCTCATGAGAGACCAGACCAGTAGCCGGAATTCTCTGGTTGAATCAGGGCTTTGATCTTGTTCACCATCTTGTGGTGAACTTCTTGAAGCTTCTTAGTTTGGTGATACTTTTCAGTTTTCAGTGCATATCGTGACTCTGCTGCAACTGTGAGGCACTTAAATCCAACATCAGACACCACCATAAATGGTTGGTTGTCAGCAATTGTCATCTCAATGACTTGTTCATCCATTAGTTTCGACCTGCCATTTAAGTTTATCCACTTTCTTTGTTTTCTGAAAAGGAGCCCTCTATTGTTGGCTGAAGTTGCCTCTTCCTGGTGAGACCCAGATTCTCGTTTCTTCTGTGCTGTTTTATACAACTTAGGCTGATGAATCATAAGATGGGACCTCAGGTTTGAAATATTTTTCTTTTTCCCCTGCTGTTGCTCCCATGCTGACACCTTCATTGCATGTATTACAGACTGCTTTCCCTGGTGTTGCTTGGGTGTAAAACTTCTATACTGCACATTAAACATAAGTCTATCCATCTGCAATAAAAAGAGAGAGACAGCTAAAAGTGAGGCCACATGTGCTTAACATATCATGCTTAATCAACAACAGCATTTGGGAAACCTGTAGTTGATTTTATTATGTAAATGTTATATTTTAACAACACGTGATCACAGGGGCCCTGTCATTCAAAACTAGACTGCTATATTACTAATGATGATTATTAATGTAACTAAAGCTGAAAAAATAGTACCACAGCCATAATAAAGCTGTAGAGGATTAACGCAAAACTTAGATAAAAGCCTGACTCTGTCTGTTTGTTTACAAAAATCAAGGTTACAGACTGTTTAGTGACAAAGGAGTTAAAATGACAGTCACCTCTGCCTTCACATCTGTATTAAGGAAGGAATGTTTGAACTCCAACAAATAAATTAAAAGACAGTGTACTAAGGCAATGCTAAATTCGAAATGTGACATAAATGAAAATTAAATGACAGATTTCTTTTAAACAAAATAAAACAGTTATAACAAAATAGCTGGAAGTCACTTGTTTTGAGCTTGTTTTTATTGACCTAGTTGCTTGTTTCAGTCAAAAAATCCTAAAACCCTGTATGTGGGCTAATGTTACGCTAAAAGCTAATTAGCCTTCACCTCAACGTGCTTCCCTGCAAAAACACTGGACTGAATTAAGTTCATAAGGTTTTTACTCTCTCACTCATGCACACAAAGACTTCTCATATGACAGACTTTTTCCAAATCAATTGTTTTGAGAGGTTAACAACATTAAGGCCCTGCTCACACGAGGACGGCACCGTATTGTCTTGGCGTCAGCATCAAAACATGGATCGCTGTTTACACATCGTATTGTAGATAGGCTTGTGTATTTACTTGAGAACGCAAAATCCACGCCGGGACGTACCTGTGGGTTTCCATGCATGCTCCCAACCCACATTGCATGCTGGATAATGTAGTTCTTGGGTTACTACACTCGTAACATCACAGTTCTGCTCCGAGGTGGATTCCACGTCAATAAGTGCTCATGCGTGTGTAACATGCTTCATCTCTGTGTGAGACCTTGTTGCTGTTGTTGCCGAAGGTGGTGTTGTTGGTGTTCTGTGAGCAAATGTTGGTATAAAATATGTATAGCTATAGCTGCTGGAACCCGCCATTGTTGTTGTTGTTGTTGGAGTGTGTGACAGCGTGGGGCGCAGGAGGAGGGGTGCTATGAGGTCACCGTCTTTTCCGGACTTATCTGTTTATACCAACTACGGCATGAAGACGAATATGCAGATATTCACTTGCAAACCCGTTTTCAAAAAAGATGCGGAGTCATGGACAAATACGCGTCTCCGTGTGTCAATATCACCAGATCTGTAGTTTTTTTTACCGGAGTCTTACAAATTCGTACTCGTGTAAAGCCCACCTAAGAGGCATGTCTGGAGGAACAGCGAGCAAGCAGAGCTGACGCTTATGTTTTTATTACGCTAATGGGCTCATGGTAATATTACTAGTAGTTATGATTTGTAGAGGACTGGGATGTTTCTTACAATTGCAGAAGAGTCTTCGCCTTAACTTACCTTCGAAACCAAGACCATAAGAAAAGCGCAGAGCCTTTTCCATTTGGCCAAACTTTCTCTCCGCAGTGTGTGCTCAGCACTGTGTGCTGGGCCGGCACAGCTTTCAGTCCTGCTGACTAACTGTCACCATGCCGGGGCTCTGCATGTAACCAGAGCATGTAACCAATCAGATGGTGCTGTGGGTGGGACAATGCTGGAGAAAGAGTAGAGACAGCAGACAGAGTGGCTCGGCTGCTAAAATAACCCAGCTTTAGATCAATCTCTTATCGGCTCCCGGTTAAAAAAAAAGGTCAATGCCCGGCTGATAATTGGTCAATCCCTGATTCTTTCCCTCCTGGTTTATCTGAAGTTGTCTTCTGTAACCATAATTTATGTACAACTTTTAGCATAATTGTTATATCTACTCAAAAAGGGTTTTTCGAATATTCCAATCTAAGTGTGATATTCAGATGATTGGTCAGAAAACTGACAGTCATATCAAACTGACAACAGTCAAACAAACATTTCTATCAATGAAAAGGTCTGTGTTTATGGATTATGTTCAACAATTCCAAGATGACTAAGCTCAAGTTTAATTTGCATAATTACTCATTACCATCTGTGTAGCCTTTCAGGATGACTGAATCATATCATTAAACCCATTCTGTACATTTTCAGCTTAATTACTGACTGTTTTTTTTCTCACTTCAACACTTACGGCACAAAAAAAACATGTGTGTTGGCCAAGAAAAATGAATTCTAACACAGTGGTGCTGCCAAGAACACCATAGTGGAGCGACAAGTGAAAATAACATTTCAGGTTTTATTTGTCAGAATACATGATACCAGAGAGGGTAAAGATATTTTTGAGAGCAGGCTTGCTCCAGCTGGATAATGACAGATTTACAGTCCATTTGGGGGAATCTGGCCCTCAGTTTCTTATTTGAATTCATCAAACTCCCACAGTGGCTGCCTCAAGTTGATAAGAAGTCTGTTTAGTCATACTTCACAGCACCAGTGGGAGTAACCTTGCTCTGCCCAGCTGTCACTGACATTTTATTTAACAAGGCTGCTGATGGACTGAAGGGGCCGAAGTGAGCCTCACAAAGCACTTGCAAAGTATTCATTAAGCACCCATTTGAAAAAAAAAACTCCCTCCATTAAGGGCACTGTGTAGGCCATGACAGTTTATTGTTTCCTTTTATTTTCATCTTTTATAGAAAGTGAACCTTGCTTGTGTGAAATCTTAGCTAATAGTTTCAGTTAGCACTTAAGAATGGGTTTGAAAATACAGCTTCAAAATCAATTACTGACAAACCCTTTGATTCTAACTTCATTTGGCATAACCATGCTTGGTATTTTGGAAATCATATCACATTTTGGAAGACTTGCCTTTCTCATAGAAAGATGCATGCAGTGTAAATGACTACATATTTTCATTTCTTAGTTGGTTGTCATAAACTTTACATTGGAAGAAGATTTGAAAGCAGACTGACTGAAACAATCAGCCATCACATAGCATCCATGATGCACAAATCTGACATTTAAAAAACTCTTAGCTAAGACTGAGGCATAACCTAACATGAACTACAAGCTGTTACTGACCCAACCAACAACATCATCAGCTAAAAAAATGAAGTCAAAACAATAATGTGGTAAAACTGCTCTTCCTCAAGTGTTTAATTCAGACAGCTGCAAAAGTTAAGTTAATTCAAATATACAAAAATGCTTACTGCTATCGGTGTTTGTCCTACATTCACTGATGATTTTTAAGCCCAACTTTGAAATTTCATGTATCCATCCATATTCCATTTCCCTTTGCAGTTGCAGAGGGTAGGAGCCTATCCCTGGTGACACTAGTCAAAAGACATGGTGCACTGTGGGCTGGTCGCTAGGGCTGATGGAAAAAGACAAGCACTTAGACCCCATCCACACGAAGACAAAACACTTAACAGTTTCCAAAACGATCGTCATAAAGACAAAGGCGTCTCAGAAAATGTGTGCGTCTATATGAACGCACTCGATACACATCAAAACGCTGTAAAACACATGCCAGACCTCTTGGGGCACTGTAACGGTATGACGGAAACAAGCGGAACCAGACGAAAAAACAGTGGGCATGTGCACTTGCGGCAAAAGTTGTAAACAGAGATTGGGATAAAGTGATCACAAAGTGCCGTAATGTGTCCTTGATAATTGTTTGTTCAACTTGGTGGTGATTGAGGAGATTTTGCTGCAACAGGGATAGTAGGGTCACTAGCTTCATCAGCACATATGTTTCACGTACGCCGTCATTGTCGTTGCCGCGTGTGGCGCATGCGTGTCAATGAAGATGTAAAACTATGACGTAAGCGGATCTGAAAACTTGTGGAGAGCCAGTAATCACAGAGCTGCGTATACAGCATTTCAAAATCTTTCCACTCTGGAACCTGGTTTCAAAAATGATCGTTTACAGCCCCCCAAAACGCCATCTTTGTATGGATGATATACAAGATTCGGATTCAGATTCGGCAAAAAAAAGTATGCATTTAGACCTCGGTTTGGCTTCGTGTGGATGGGGCCACAGACACACATTCACATCCAAGTCCATTTACAGCCACCCATTAATGACCATCTTTTGTCTACATAGAGCAAAGTGTCAATGTTTGTGAAATTAAGATAAAGCACCTGTGATATTTTTTGGCGTCTATAGATGGGTGTACTAATTTATAAAAATCAAACAAGCATGAAGCAAATACATTACACATTGCAGCCATGTGTGCCACTCCTCCTGTCAAAACAATTTAAAACCCAATGACTTATTCCTCCATTTGACATGATCTGATTTTTTTTGTATCGTTAGTTAGCTTGTTGATGCTATGCAAATGTTAGTTGCGAGGTTTCATACTCACTGCCACACTAACATGAACATGTAACATGCTGGCTTTAAGTACGTTTTTATAGAGTTTTGATTTATCTGACATAGAAGAAGTGCGCCCTGAATGGATGAAAAGGCTGACACACTAAACCATAAAAAATCAAAGACTCATCCTTCATAGTCTGCTGTTGTGTCAGAGCTTGTGCCATAAAACACTTTGCACGCAGAACAAACATAAAAACACATTAACATGCCCATCGATTCCTCCCCTCCCTGCAGACCAGGAGTCCGTCCTTCTGATTTCATGGTACAAGACTGTTATCAGATCAGGCTGCTATACCAACCAGCTATGAAAAACACTTTACTGAGGGATGGACAGAAAGACAGATAGACCGATGGATTGGCAATCAAACTGAGAACAGCTGATAACAGTCTCTCTAAGGAGCTTAGTGACCTCCACCAAGAACAGTGTGAAAAGCAGCTTGATGACAAATTGCTTGTTGGCCACTTTACATGTTTATCAGTTAACAGCAGGCAATATAGCACCAATATTAATCAACCCACCCTTTGGAATAAACAGGGATGATGGAAATCTGGCTATTGAATTGGAGGAAATGTCACAGCCTGAGGTATAGACAAGACCGCCTCCTTTCAGAATAATATGTGCTGTGCTGTCAGTCAGTGCTGCTGTGATATATAACTTCCTGAAGGTCAAGACCGCTGACCCCCAGTTTGAATGAGACTCTATGTCAAGATAAGAAAAGGCTGCAGCTCTGAGGATCACAAAGGAAATGATTGTTGAGGGACAAGCTTTGTGTGCCTATTTTGAAAGCCTACACTCTACAATACGAAACAGTTAAATTGGTTTGATCACTAGGTAAGGAAATGCTAGGTAACCAGGGTAAATGGCTAAGTAATGATAGAGGTTACCTAATACCAACTAATGGCTAAGCTAGCAGCAAGGTCCTCACTGTTCTTGTCGAGTTGTACAACATTTCTAGTATCTCTTGGAGTTTTGTCCATTAAGAACCCATACTATGCTCCTTTGAGTTTTACTTTTAGCATAATTTACATTTCCTCTGCATAGTAGAGTACTTCTATGCCATGACATAAGTGTGTCATAAGGACTTTACTGTGCCAATAGCTGCCTGAAACAGATCATTCACCAACCCCCTCCATTGGGAGTTGGGACCTGCCATTGTATTGTTGGCAGTTTAAGTTCAATGGCTCAGCACAGTGAGCCCAGAGCTCAGAAATTAAAATACGGCATTGAGCAGTGCAGAATTGACTGGTCACCAGCAGCAGATTGGTCAACCAGTCAGAGTAGACTGGGCCCAATTGGGGAGGTGCGCCTTTAATACGCCAAGTCTCCAACAGAGCATCTCAGACAGAGCGAGAATACAGCTGGATCAGAGGTAGTGTATTCATGAAAACTAGAAGGTTTTTTTTTAACATTTGCAATTGTGAATATACCTCAGCAGCCATCAAAAAATGAAAATATGAACCTAATTCAAAGAAAACATGGGCTATTTAAACATTGTCTACTGGCACTCAGTTAATAATTTATTTCTTGTTAACTAATGGTCAATGGACTTGAGCTTGCATAGTGCTTTTCTAGTCTTTTAACTATTCAAGCTGCTTTGCACAGCAGGCCACACTTATCCATTCACTCACTGATGTTTCTGAGTTTCTATGTTAGTTATCCATCAGCATCTCTAACACATTCACGCTCTTTCATGCCCATTTACACGCCATTGAGACAGCAGTGGGAGCAACTTGGGGTTAAGTGTCTTGCTCACATTGCCATGTGTCACCCAGAACTGGGCTTGAACCTGGAACCTCCACTGACCAAGCGCACTATCCAACTGCGCCACTGATGCCATTTAGTTGCTCATTTACTACCTTGTTGACAAGCCCTAACTTTCAAATTTCTTAATTTTTTACTTGCATTCAGGAGCTGCATGGTGGTGCAGCAGGCCAGTGCTCTTGCCTCGCAGCAAGAAGTCTGCTGGTTCAATTCCCCAAGACGGTCAGGTCCTTTCTCTGTGTAGAGTACATTCTTCCCCAGCATAGGTACTCTGGTTTCCTCCCACACTTAAACACGCTTAACAGGTCATCTGGTAACTCTAAGTAGAGTTTAAATATGAGTGTATTTGTCACTGGCTATCTGTCTCTACATGCCAGCCCTGTTATTGACTAGCAACCAGTCCAGGGTGTACCCTGCTTTTTTCCCGTGTCAGCTGGGGCCTCTGCAACCCCAAGAGGGACAAGGGGTATATGATAGATGGATAAAAGGGTAGCGTCAACTTACATATTTACTTTCTTTTGACTAGCCAGTTAGAGCTAGTTGTTCTCTTTTGTATTATCTGTTTGACTAGGAGCTAGTTACACATTAGTTACACATTACCTCATCGACAAGCAGTCATTAACTACCTATTTCCTAGGAATTAGTGCCTCCTTTATTTCCTTGTAAAAAGAACTTAGCAATGTATTTTTTCTCTGTTGACAATCTGTATGACGCACTGTCATTCCTATTTATTTATGTATTCAAAATTGGCAGTTTGTCACCAATCTGTGGTTTTGTTACAATACCAACATTCATTTTGTTACGCATTATCTTCTAAGATACAAATTAAGTCCATTTAGATGATCACTTTCAGAAAAGAAACTTTTTTCCTTGGAGTTTTTTCACTAAGACAGTGTATATTATACCAGGTTTTAGTAGTTACTGTCAGTGTTGCCACAGTTACCTTGAAAAAGTAATCTGATTGCTGATTACTCCTTTGAAAAGCAACTCAGTTACTTCATTTATTACTTGATTTCAAATGTAACTAAGTTAGATTACAAGTTACTTTATTAGTTACATTCAATATATATTATATCAATATATTCATATATATTTTGAGGGCAGCATTTCCTCTTCAACATACTGCCCAACCAACTTCTTTAACTCTCCTCTACTTAATGGTTTTGAACCGAAATCCAGGTTTTGTTGTTATGGCGGTGTGGGACCTCATGCATTAGTTCTCAGTTCTAAGCAGGGACTAACTTTCTAAGCTTGAGTAACTTGAAACTGACAAAAGTGATAATAAATGAAAACTTACTGAAAATCAACTAATGAAAATCAGACATTGCTTTTGAATTGTGGTTCAACAGAATCATTTAAAAACATCATGAACAAAATGATGGTACTGTGAACTCAGTATCACAACCTTTTGAGTGAATCACTTCAATAAGGCAATTTCTGTAACTCTCAATGAGACTTCTGCACCTGTTGACAGGTATTTTGGTCCATTCTTAATGAGCAAACTGCTCCAGCTGCCCCAGGTCTGAAAGGTGTCTTCTCCAGACTGCATGTTTCAGCTCCTTCAACAAATGTTCAATAGGATTTACATCAGGGATCATAGAAGGCTACTTCAGAATAGTTCAATATTGTGTTCTTCGCCATTCTTGGGTGTTTTTAGCAGTGTGTTTTGGCTCATTATCCTGTTGGAGGACCCATGACCTGCAACTGAGACCAAGCTTCCTGCCACTGGGCAGCACATTTTGCTCCAGAATGTCTTGACAGTCTTGAGACTTCATTGTACCCTGTAGATTCAAGACACCCTGTGCCAGATGCAGCAAAGCAGCCCCAGAACATAAAAGAGCCTCTTCCATGTTTCACAGTAGGTGCAGTGCTCTTTTCTTTGTGTACTTCATGTTTGCATCTTTGAACATAGAGCTGATGTGACTTGCCAAAAATCACCAGTTTTGTCTCATCTGTCCAAAGGACATTCTCCCAGAAGCTTTGTGGTTTGTCAATATGCATTTTGGCAAATTCCAGTCTCCTTTTTTTATGATTTGCTTTCAACAGTGGTGTTCTCCATTGAATCCACTTTGGCTCAAACGGTGACGGATGGTGCAGTCTGATATTGATGTACCTTGACCTTGGAATTCACCTCTAATCTCTTTGGAAGTTGTTCTGGGCTCCTTGGTTATCATTTGCATTATCTGTCTCTTCAATTTTTCATCAATTTTCCTCTTGTGGCCACGTCCAGGGAGGTTTGCTACAGTCCAGAGGACCTCAAATTTTTGAGTAATACATGCAACTGTAGTCTCAGGAGCATCAAGCTGCTTGGAGATGGTCTTATAGCCATTACCTTTAACATGTTTGTCTATAATTTTTCTGTCTTATCTCCTGAGACAACTCTCCTTAGCTTTCTGTGGTCCATGTTCAGTGTGGTACACACCTAACAGCACAGTAACTACTTTTCACCCTTTAATTAGACAGAATGACTGATTACAAGTTTGAAGACACCTGTGATGCTAATTACAAGACACATCCTTAGTTTAACGTGCCCCTATGGTCAAATCATTTTCAATCTTTTCTAGGGGTACCATCATTTTCGTCCAGGCAAGTTTCACTAATTAATTTCTTTCAAATAATTTTGTTGAATCAAAATTTTCATTACTTGATTTTCACTAAATTTTTATTCATTATTACAATTGTCGGTTTCAAGTTATTTCAGTGGCCATGTGGATTTTTCTTTCTTTAACAGAAGGCTACCAACAATATTGTCCAAGTCTGCATGCTGGTTTAGTTTTTTACCACAATCATTCATTCAAAGGAGAAATACTGAATACATACCTTTTTCTTGGATGCCTCTGACTTTTTGGACATGTTTCTTAGCTTTTTGTGCAAGTGGTTTAAAACCTGTAAACAATAGAAATGCATTCCGTTCACTGTTCAGATATCTTTGGATAATTAAAAGCTTCCAAAACGTGCGTAAAAATGATTTTCTCACCTTTGCATAGCAGAAGGTGATCAGCAGCAGGGGCAGCACATACCCAAACACAAACGTGCAAACCACATAGATTTTTTTCTGGCTTTGATCCGGCCACACTTCCCAGCAGAAGGTGTGATTCTCCCCTCCGTGAAAGATGTTCTGGTAATACATGATGGGTGCAGCCATGGCCAGAGACAGAATCCAGATCACCACCACTCCGATCAGCGCGTGCCGCGCTACGCGGATAGATGAGGACTTCCTCGAGTGCACGATGGCAATGTAACGGTCCACGGACATGGCAGAGAGGGTGAAGATGCTCACCAGCATGGACACAGTGAAGAAGTAGTGAATGAATTTGCAGATAAACGCGCCCAGGACCCACGTTGGCATCATGTAGATGGTGGACTGGAAAGGGATGCAGAAGAGCAGGTAGGAGAGGTCCGCAATGCTCAGGTTGAGGATGAAGATGTTGGTGGTGCTCCGTGGTTTGCCCGGTTTACTCCGAGCCAGCACGGTGATCACCATGGAGTTACCAAGAACACCGAGCGTAAAGATGAGCCCGAAAACAAGCAGCGTGATGAAGTTATCCGTGCCGATGCCGAATAAAAGTTTCTCTTCCTCTAATATGCTAATGTTACACTGCTCATCCTTGAGCCACATAGACTCTGTAAAGTTCATGATTTCCTTCTCTTTTTAAAAGGAACTGACACTTGGAAAAAATAACCCATGAGAGGTGTGTCGCTTTTGATGTATCATGGCACAGTTTTGAGCGCAAGCGTCTGTGATCCTGTGCCTCACCATGCGCGCTCCAGTTGATTCTCTTTTTCCTCCTCTAAATCTTTATTCCATCATTATTTGATAGAACCTGCCGTTGATAATTTCTATTAAAAGTCAAACCTGGTTAACATAAATCCCCATTCAAGCTGTTTTAGTCTTGCCGTTACGCGCGCCTCGGTGTCTCTGTGCGCACCAGAGCCACCTGCCCTCCGACAACGCGCGGATCCACTCTGCAGCCTGTTTCCCATCTCCTTGATTTTACCCCCTAATATATGAGGGGGCTGGGCTGTATCATCACGTCAGAAGCCGAAGAACCACCTCCAAGAAATGCTGTGAGGAAAAAACAGTACCCATGATTTGCTTTGCGCCTGAAAAACCATTTGTGGATGTCAGAGTTGAATGTAATTTTCTCACTCAGGCAGGATAAGTTTGAACACATTATGGCTCGGATGTAATTTATTCTTATTTATAGAGACACGGATGACAAATTATATGTATCAAAGAAAAAGTACAAGGCAGTCTTGCATTGGCTGCTTTATATAAATGTAATTAAAGCTCAGGGCTGTCACATAAAACTGAGGTAGTATAACTGGCATCCAACAGCACAAGCCTACAAGTCTTATCTTACAGAAGCCTTTCTGTAAAAAAGGAAATATAAACCTATATGCAAGGCCATCCAAAAGGGAGGGAAAGAGGAGAAACTTTCTTGGGGTAGGAGTCATAGGGGCCCATGAAGATTACCATATAGTCTGTTCCAAAATAAAACCTTTTTTCCCTATTATGTTCAATCTACATAATCACCATTTCTGTTAAAGTGAGTCAAATTTATTTCCTGTTGTCTGTTTCGAAGATAAATCCTTTCCTTCTAAAATATTATTATCCTTATTTTTGCTATGTAAATATTGTGGATGGTAAAATTAAACTTATCATTTTTAAAGATTTTCTGCTCAGCTCCAAAGCTATCCAGAGGAAGAATGTTCCCAGTTCGAACACAACCCAATATTGTCTTAAAAAAATAAATAAATAAATAAATATATATATATATTAAGCTTTTGGTTGAACTCAACTGGCTGATGCTCACCTTCTTATTGTTTTAATATTGTCTGTTTGTTGTTTTTGTTTTGTTTTTTACCTTGTTGCACTTTGAGATTTTCTTGAAAATGTAAAGTGCATTAAAATTATTTTATTCTTAATATCATAATAATTATTTTTTATTGTTGATACAATTTATTATTTAAAATTGAATCATTTTATTTAAATGACAGGACAGTGGGGGGAGTTGAAAAATTTGGAGAGAGAAAGACTCAAATGAAATGTTTAAATCCAGTGTCACAATTTCAAGTTCTAACAAGCTGAAATTTCACAAATTATATCAAATAATATAATATTGATCAAAAAGGATAAATTTGTCTTGGTGCCTTGAGCAACATTTCCTGAAAATTTTATTCAAACCTGTTGAGAACTTTTTGATTTATCTTTCTTAAAATCATGAACAGGGGTGTGCGAGCATGGAATAAGAGTAATGTATGAATCACAGAAGTGTATGGACCTGGATAAAGAAGATATCGATTTGTGAAAAGAATAGGTGTAGAGTGACGATTGGTCAATGAACTTGAGCTGATATAGCACTTTTCTAGTCTATGGAATTATTCAAAGTGCTTCTATATCACAGGTCACATCTGCACTTTCACACCCATTCACTCCCACATTGTCTTGCTGATCATTCAGATTCAATGTAAGTCGTCCATCACTTTAAGTTAACTCCTTTACGCCCATTTATACCATTTACACGCCTCTGACACAGGTCAAGTGTCTTGCCCAAGGACATTGAAATGTGACAGCTGTGGTTTCGTGTGAACCCTCAACCTTCCAATTCCTGATATAGTGCACTGTCAGACTGAGCCACTGGTGCCCTAGTTAAGTGTGCATGGACCGAAATAATACAGGGATATAGATATAGAAGTATAGGTCAGAGAAATGAAAAATCAGAATGAAAGGTGAGCAGGATTACATACATTGATCACAGTAGTACATTAATAAAATGAAGTATATGTGCATTGAATAAACAGCAGTAATAATTGTCTTGAAAATAAAGATCATAAAAATGCAGCCATCCACAGAAAGTGGATCATGGTGTTTGGATCCAGTGAACCGCAGTTATTGGTTTCAGGTCTGTCAATGTGTTTGTAGCAGAGAACTGATGAGTTAATTATTGATCAGTGTCAGTCTCACTGGAGTTGGCTGTGGTTAGCTTGCACGTCACATCAGTCAGCTGATCTCTTTGAGAGCTTGAATACTCAAAAGAGGGCATATTCAACAATTTGTGGGTGCCAAGGCAGTAGCAGCTGAACAAGGTGTCTTTTTTTCAGAGAGCACAGCATGAGGTTTTCAGAGTTTAAGTAGTTCAGCAAGGTATTGAAGTCAATGATCCACACAACCAGGGCTGCCAACAGATATAACTGAGCCCTTGGAGACCCCCCCCTAAATGGGTCTCTGGTTGTTCTAGCTAATCATTGCCTCGGACATACTGTACCCTTTATTATTTTTTACTTAATGTCTACAGTATGTGGTTTGTAGACTGCTTGCATGAGTGAATTCTCTGATCTCCTAGCCCCCCTTGAGCATTACTGTTACAAAAAAGGCTCATACCATTTTAATAAAAAGGAAGTTCACATTTTCAAACTGTCACCAAAAAGTACATTTGTATATTTTTTGGTTTCATTAAGTGATGTAAGATGTCCTAAAGGTTTACCTGCCTCTATTAACTCAAGATACAGACTGAGACATTTTAACTTCCTCCACCATACCTATAATACACCACAGAAATTGTGTGAATATAAATTTGAGATATCCAGTTTGTGTTTTAGATGTGGCATATAAGAGGGCTCATTCCTGGACTGCACTTGGTCATACACTTAGCCTATTACATTCTGGCATGATTTTTCTGACATGTCAAAACTGCTAGGTCTAAATCTCCCATTATATCTTTAAATGTCTTTGTTAGGAGACTCTTCAAACATTAATGCACAGTTAACAAAGACACAAAATACATTTCTTACACAGACCTTGTGCATTGCCAGGAAGTGCTTAGTCATTACATGGAAGTCTGACTTCAAACTCCATAACACAATAATGTTGGAAATTAACAGTTGCGTTCCACTTGAAAAGATCCCATACACACTCAGAAATGACTACAAAACTTTTATAGAGGTTTAATAGCTTTATTTAGCCTTTAAAGATACCCTGCCAACTTCTATGGTGGACAGCATGGAGAAAGAATTACAATCAACAAGCCTTAGTTCTAAGTGTTATTTGTTTTGCCTCTGGTTTTTGGTTTTATCTTCTTCTTAGTTTGTTAGGGATGGGGTTTGTAATTATGCCTTTGTATTTTCATATGTGTCTTGTTAAGTTGGAAAACTGAAAATAAATATTCCAAAATAATTATAAGGTATTTCCTTGCTTGAATTAGGAATGGCCCAATTCTTTTTCTTATTTGTGCACCTCTCCGTTACTCTCAGCCCTGGAAAGCCATACGCATCGGACACTACTTGTACTATCTCAGCGATCACTCTCCATGCAAAGTCAATGTACAGCCGCGATGGGGCGGGGCTAACCCTCCCGCGATGCGATAGTTGCTTTTCACACTATACCACATAGCTCGTCGCGCGATGTCAAAGTAAAAAAAAGTTGATCAATCAGCGGTGTGTGCACGTGTGACAGTACCCTAGACAGACAGTTATTCAATCGGACTACCGAGTAACAATCCATGTCCGTGTGGGAAACATTAGTCAGTGAGGACATTAGTTCCGCCTAGATGGACCGTGGTAAACTCACAGATAATGCTGCTGCAGGGCATCAGCTGCAGTGTTTTGTGTTTGATAAGAGAGTGAAAAGGATACAGCTGGAATAATGTCCGCTTATACATCCTATTATACAATATATGATATGATCGCGGTGAAACTCGAGCGGACATGACCTCGCCAAGCAACAGCCGACGGCAATGGTGACCAAAATGAGGTATTTATGGACGTGTGACAATACGTCAGTGGGCGACACGATTTTGGTAGCTGGGTCACTTGCAGTGTGAACGCAGCATTACTCTTCACCCCCCTTGTGTGTGGCCTTGCAAGAAACCACTCATATATTGAGTGGTACGAGCTACGAGCAAAACTGACCAACTACATTTTGGAAATATCACTAATGAATTCTTACTCCATTCTTTTCATCAAGTTAACATTTTCTTACTGATGGGATATCTATTTAAACTATGGGAAATTAAGAGTATTTCCACTGCCGATCTGCCAGCCTTGTCTGACCAAGTACTGCACTCTTGCTTTCGACCCTCTTTGTCCCTAGGATCCACCTGTGGGTTAAGGCTTCTTTTCATTATCCCTCAAATTGAACATATATACAGCCTATCTGCAAAAAGGGTTCAGGTCGGAGTCTGGATACCAAACTAAAACCATGTTATACAGCTGCCATATGCCATAAACAGATAAAAAATATGAGCTGTGTGGCTGAAATATAAAAAGCAGATATAATGTTAATACAGATGATACTGTTTATCCAACAGACATGTCATGAGTTCAAATGCAGACATAATCAAAATTTATGGCCTTCGGGCAGACTGAGCTCCCTCAAGATCAGCAGACTCCCCAGAAGACTGTGGGGTTATTTTAAAGTCAGAGTTGATTAAATTTTCATGTGTGATCTCTTGCCTTATTCCCTGCAACTGAGAAACCCCTCCAAGCTGAAAATCTGAAAAACTTATCAGCAGAATCACACAGTCCTGTCCATGCTTAACACATAATCAATAGTAGGGTGCAGCTGGTTTTGCACAATTAGCTGATAGTGTCAGTCAGTGGAGGCACTTTATCTCATTCTTTTTTTTTAATTAAACCTTTTGAGTTTGAATTTGTGAGAATGTTGTGTGGATAATCATGGTGATATAAGTCAGAGCTCATGAAGGTACTGGCTTTTTTAAACGGGCCCTAACAAAATACACAACAAAGATTTTTGAACTTTAGGACCATAAATGAAGATGAACAATATGTCCCAACTTTTTCTTGTTGGGCAAAGTTAAAGCCAAAATATTCCCATGATGATCCCAACACATTACTCCAGTGTGGGGAGAAGGCAGATGTATTTTTACACAGTAATGAAGTATTTTGTGGGTGGAGCCTAACAAATGGCAGAAAATGAGCTTGCAGTGGATTGTGTTTAGTTAAAATCATGGAGTTGTGGACCAGCAGAGCACTTTCTCAAATCATATGGATTGTTTGTCAGCAGAAGCCAAGTTGTCTTGGGGTGCTGGTTTGGTGGAGTGGTTAGCAACCAGGCACGTCCCATGTACATGCTTTTGCCAGTCCGGGTTCAAATCCAGCCCGTGACCAGTTTGCAGGGTGCCTTTCCCTACTCTCTCACCCCCTTTCACAAGCCTATCCACTGTCTCTCTCCTGTCAATAAAGGCACAAAATGCCCAAAAAATACATTAAAAAAAGAAGTCAAGTTGTCCCACAGCTGTGGTTCTCAATTACTCTCTGCTGCCCACATTTGAGATTAATATTTTTGAAGACCTCCACCCATAAAGTCAACAAAAGAGCAAAGTTAAGATTTTCTAAATGCACAATGATGCCTTAGATGCTTAATGGAAGCACTACTTTGAGAAGTCCTAAGAACATAATACAGGTTGTTGCTTTAGTACTAAGGGAATCTTACACTGCCCTGATGGACAACAGAACCTTGGTAGATATGAGGGCAGATAGAGCTGGGATATATGAAAAACATGGGTGTAGTCCACAAAGGCTTTGACATGATGGAGGATAGCAGCTTTTAGACCTACTTTGGTGGCAGTTGTCCACATCAAGCTTATTGCTCATCTTAATCTTACGTACACCCACCTGTAATTGAAATGAGGGACAACCATTGGACCAGAGCAAGAATGAGAAAACAGTCATGGCTGAAATTAAAAGAAAAAAATTACATGATTCACTAACCCTATGAATAACTTGCTAAATTCAATTAAACAAGGCACATATTTGAGGTCTGGGCAAGTGCTCTGTCATTGAATCTTTATTTTGAGGTTAATTAAAAAATGCTTTAAAAATGACAGTGGAAGCTCTCAGACTGACACTTAAGGCCCAAATGCTCCCAGTCAGCCCTTCCTGATTTCATTTACCATTCATGCAGGAGACAACAGACCAGACAAGCTAAAAACGGTTAATTTACTTCAATCTCGACAACAGGATACTTGTCAAAGTGCTTATTGTGGATTAAACTCGAGTGCACTTATAAACATTGTGTTCAGATATATATTTTCATAACAGGGATCTTCTGTGTTGGTAGTTTATATTATTAGTATTTATTAATTTTGTATTCATTGGCAACTCATGGAACAATAAGACATATATTAAGCTATTGGCATTCCCATTATGTTGTATTGTCAACACAGAAAAATGTGGTTATTTAAAATTATTATGTACTTTTTCAGAATGGAATTGTTCAAGCAACTGTGCGGGGTTACTTTGGTCATGTTGGTGTGAGCCTTAATGATGTCTTTTCATAGGGCCATCCATCCATTATTGACACGATCTCTGACCCTCGTGAGGTCAGAAGGTGGCTGGAGGCTATCCCATCTGACATGGGGCATCTAGACTGGTTGCCAGGGCTGACATAGAGAGATGGACAGCCTAGTATGTTCAAGCATGTTTTTGGTTGAGTAAT
Organism: Scarus forsteni; assembly: GCA_036419115.1. Classification (NCBI taxonomy): domain Eukaryota; kingdom Metazoa; phylum Chordata; class Actinopteri; order Labriformes; family Labridae; genus Scarus; species Scarus forsteni. Next base: position 8,261,494 of record JAZDUH010000040.1, on the reverse strand, counting down.
CCCACTGCAAGGAGAGTCAATACAGCACCCACCTTGCTATGAGGCAACTACCTGCTGTACCACTGAGCATGTAATTGCTTCACGCTAGCAATGTGTGAACACAAACAACCAAGCAGTTTACCTACACTTTACTTGGGGCACATGGGACAGATGATGGCATCATCCTGTGCGAAAGGGGGCAAAAATCACAGCTAAGACATTTACTAAGTTGCAAGGGGAGTAACATATACTTTTTTTTTTTCTTCCTGTCTGCATTATCTTTACAGCTGAGCACTGTGTCTGGTGGCAGCGTTGGAAAGACCAATGCATTTTTTTTCTAGCAGTGAGAGATATGTAAATGCGATTCACTGCTATAGTGACCATCACCAGCCCTCCCTGTAGGCTACTCCATCATTTTAAACTTTATTTATCCCCTGATGAGAGCTGAAGGGGAGGGCCATGCCACACCACAGTGTGAAAAAAGGGGAAACAGTATCAGACAGGACAAGACAAGACAAGACAACTGGGAGAAGGACAAACAGGTACTGTAGGTAGTTTAAGATAGTCCAAGTGCTGTGCTGATCTAAGTCCATACATGAAGTAAAGGCTGTAAGAAACCAGGGACACCAGAGATGTGGGGTCTTGATAAGAGTAACATATACTAAGATCTGTACATTTGAATGTGTTGTTTCCATGAACATCTGTTGGACATCTGCTCAAAAAACGATCACCACAAAGTCTCTCATACATCCAAAAAGCCTTCGAGGGCTCTTGTTAGATATGGAGATAAAACACTGCAGCTTTCTTTCTCCTTTGATTATCAGGTAATATGATATACAGTTGTGCCCAAAAGTTTACACCCCCCAGCAGAATTTCTGATTTTTCTGCCTTTTCTCAGAAAATATTAATGGTAACACAAAAACCTTTCTGTCACTCATGGTTAGTGGTTGGATGAAGACATTTATTGAAAAAAAGATAAGTTTACTCTTTTTAAATCATAATGACAACAGAAACTTCAAAAATGACCCTGTTCAAAGGTTTACACCCCCTGGCAGTTTTGGCCTGATAACATGCACAAAATTTGACACAAATGGGTTTGAATGTCTACTAAAGGTAACCATCCTCTCTGTGATCTATTAGCTTGTAAACTGTGTGTGTGTATAAAAGCTCAGTGAGTTTCTGAGCTCCTGACAGACACGCACATCTTTCACTCAGTGCTGCGTTGAAGTTTCTGGTTTCTGCATCATGGGTAAAGCAAAAGAATTGTCAAAAGATCTGCGAGAAAAGGTAATCCAACTGCACAAAACAGGAAAAGGATTTAAAAAGGAATCTAAGGAACTGAGGATGCCAAGAAGCACTGTTAAAACTCTAATTAAGAAGGGGAGAGAGAGGGATTCTGTTGAAACCAAACCACGGTTAGGCAGACCAACAAAAATTTCAGCTCCAACTGCAAGGAAAATTGTCCGAGACACAAAGAAAAACCCTCAAATAACTTCAGCTGAAATACAGGACTCTCTGAAAAAAATTGGAGTGGATGTTTCAAGATCCACAATAAGGAGACGCTTCAAGAAACATGGTTGGGTCGCCAGAAGAAAGCCATTTCTACACAAATGCCACAAAATATTCTGCTTACAATACACCAAACAGCACAGACAAGCCTCAAAACTTCTGGAACAAAGTCATTTGGAGTGATGAGACCAAAACTGAACTTTTCGGCCACAACCATAAATGTTACATTTGGAGAGGAGTCAACAAGGCCCATGATGAAAGGTACACCATTCCTACTGTGAAACACGGAGGTGGATCACTGATGTTTTGGGGATGCGTGAGCTACAAAGGCACAGGAAAATTGGTCAAAATTGATGGAAGGATGAATGCAGCATGTTATCAGAAAATACTGGAGGAAAATCTACACTCATCGGCCCAGAAGCTGTGCATGGGATGTTCTTGGACGTTCAAACATGACAATGATCCAAAACACAAGGCCAAATCAACCTGCCATTGGCTACAGCAGAATAAAGTGAAGGTTTTAAAGTGGCCATCTCAGTCTTCTGACCTCAATATCATTGAGCCGCTCTGGGGAGATCTCAAACGTGCAGTTCATGCAAGACAGCCCAAGAACTTACTTTTTGCCAAGAGGAATGGGCAGTTTTACCATCTGAGAAAATAAAGACCCTCATCCATAACTACCACAAAAGACTTCAAGCTGTTATTGATGTTAAAGGGGGAAACACAAGGTATTAAAAACTGGGGGTGTAAACTTTTGAACAGGGTCAGTTTTGAAGTTTCTGTTGTCATTATGATTTAAAAAGAGTAAACTAATCCTTTTTTCAATAAATGTCTTCACTCAACCACTAACCATGAGTGACAGAAAGGTTTTTGTGTTACCATTCATATTTTCTGAGAAAAGGCCCAAAAATCAGAAATTCTGCTGGGGGGTGTAAACTTTTGGGCACAACTGTAGGTAATATCGGGGCTTTATGTTTCTGTCATTACATCGGTTTTGGCCTAATGCTAGTGGGAAAAAGATAGTTGTTGATTTTCTGACTTTTACTACCTTTTCCATGAATGCTGAAACATAAGGTCACTGTATTCTTCTTACTCATTAAAATAGGAAAGCTGTAAAACAGATGTATTACTGTGAAATATTAATATAAATGAATTATTTGTCAGTGCTGTTGCCAAAGTTAATTACTCTTATGCTCTTAAAATATTAAGCTAAATTAGACCCTAAGTTTAACCATGTTTTTAGACTTTCAAATCCAATAAATTGGGCTCTAGGCTCTTTTTAATTGAGCAAAATTGAGGTCTTCTGGATGTGCATCACATTGAACTGTCCGTTCATCTATCTAACCTCAATCCATTCATTTGGAATTGATTTAATTAACTATTACCTCTAAATGGTCAGAGTGATTGTGATTCAAAGGTCAGACAGACCACAACAACCGATGCAGATCAAATAGATTAAAGGTTATAGTACTTTGGTTTTAAAGAACATTTTCCTTACACAGCCAACATTCAGATTACCCTATACATCAGCTTTTTCTAACCACTGCACATTCTGCTGGTACCAGGCCATATGGAAATAAAAATAACTTAAATTTTCTTTTGTTTTTTTGACCAATGGAGACTGCAAGTTCTTTTAAACTCAAAAATAATCTGACTCTGGCACGTATGCGTTACTTGACCGACAAGACTTTGCGTGTCTGTCTTTGTTTGGCCACTTTGCCATATTAAGTTGAGCAGACTCAATTTGGTTAGTGGGTAAATTTGCAATATTACAACTTACATTTGGTTTGGTTTTCTTTGGTGGACCAGAGCCTGTCAAATGTTGTGTAATGCAGCCACCCTCCTATGGTGGTGCTAAATATAGATACTATAGATGTATCAACCATGGATATGGAGATTATGCTAATATCTACATTAACAGCTATAATGATAATGGGAAGAGCCAGAGACGAGTGCAGGGGCAAACAAAAGGGGCAAAGGTACATGCGGAGAGAGAGTGAGAGAGAGAGATATCTTTCTGCATGAAGTTATTTGATTGATTTGCGAAATGGCAGGTTTCTGTGGGGGGTTAAACCTGGTTTTGAGGAACAAAACAAAATAGCTTATCGAGATCAGTCATCATTGGCGTTTGCATTTGCTTGGAGGGCTTTGAGGTTGCAACCGATACAATCCAAGTGTGATAAGTCCGACTTCCCACTTTTCTGGAATGCAGCATAACAACACTGGGAAACATCAAGCACAGGTGAGACAGTCACACAGGTGAAGGGAATCACAATCAGAGGCACACAGAAGAGAGGGCAGGAAAGCACCATGGAACAGAGGGATTTCAAAGTAAAACAGGAAACACGAGAGACAAGGGAAACAAGAGGACAGAACAACAAAAAACACAAGTGAAAAAACATACAAAATTTACCCAAACTAGCCATATCATAGCACCCTGAGGCTGAAAGTATGTTGGATTTTAGAATGGCTCTATGGATAAATAGCAGTAAAAAGGGTCTTGCTGAACACACATATAAGGTATTCTAACATTTAATCTGAAACAATAAAACACATCTAACATTAGTCACTGTTGAATGTTAACATATTGTTGTATTTTTTAAAGAACAGCTGCTCACAAACTGCTAACAATGACTTCCAAAAGTACCTGGGGAACATAATGTAATCATTTCTGTTTCTTTCTCCACTGAGCAACAATTCAAACACCATTGCCACAATTGAGTGGACCAGTTTTAATGAGTTCACTTAATTAACCTCTCTGGACCCCACTTTTGTATATTTTTTCTTAATTTGAGAACACTTTTGGCCGTGTTAGAGCCGATTGCATGGATTTCAGCAAAATGTTTCTTTCTGATATTTTTTAATCTAATGTCAGTTACTCTTTCAGGTGTGCAATACACACTTTGCACCCTCTGGGGACCATGGAGCCCAAAGTGCACACATAAAAAAAACTGTAATAAAATATCTTAAACCACCTCAGTTCTGCTCAAAACTGCTGTATATTCAATTGTTTTTAGGATTCTACCCTTTTAAAGCCATTTTGAATATACTACTTGTTTAAAAACATAAAAATAATTAGGTTTTTTAAATTTTATGATTACTCAGTTTGGGGCATTGCTAATGATAAGACTCTTGGATTTTTCAGTTGTGCAAGTTAAAAAAAAGTCACAAGATTATAACTGCTGTGAAAGCAGCCAGGTGCAAAACTACATTAAAGGTGTACTCAGCGATCTTCTAATCTTCTAATCAAATGCAGTATTTGTGAAATTCACCGTATTTCTCCTCTCCATCCACAAGATGTCACCACTGACAGCATGTTGAAAAAAAATCCGGTCTCAATATACGGCCTTGACTCAGAATTTCAGCAGGTAAATACTGTGGCTCTGACCGAGTTACCAAAACAAAGTAACCCCCCCACATCCAGGGGGCGATCATACTCATGCGCAGATCAGACAGAAGGGGGAGGGGGAGTCGTAGTTTGCGTAGCGTGCGCAGTTAGCGTAAGAGAGGGATGCAATAGTTGCAGTAGCAATGGCTGAAAACAGCTCAAAGAAAGAGGTCAGAGGAGTGAAAAGTGGAAAAGAAGGGCTGTGACCAAAAGAGCAAAGACCCGGGTCAACATTGGTGTTGCTTTCCGGTGGAGGGAACTCGCGAATTGAAAGACCTGAAAACGGACGCGGATGTCGCCGTCCGTCTGCAGGATAGGTAAGCTAAGCAACATTAGCTTTGTGGTGCTTCACATAACAGTAGCAGCCGTCAGGCATTCATCTTATTGTCTAATCTGCCAAAATGTACTGTTGTTGTGATGTTTTCAGTATTGGCAGTCGAGTTGTCTGACCAGTCAGGGTTTCCTTAGCTAGGTCAGCTACGCAGTTTCTACGGCCGTTTCCATGACGATGCACGTCAATCAGCTTTCGGGAGGCGGGTCTAAATTCGAATATAAACAAACCCTCCGCTTGTTTTCTCCCACATCGCTGACTACACCTTTAATGTTTGTTGTTTATTTTCTTCAAAACACTATTAAAACATCTTTGAGTGCAGTGAGGCCAGGGGATCATGACCTCACTCAGGTTCAGAAACATAAAACACACCCTTTGAATACAAATTCTATGTTTATCAGGGGTGGGCAACTTTAATTACCAAGAGGGCCACACAAAACCATTTTTCCCAGCCTGAGGGCCACATGGTTACAAATTTTCAGAGACTCTCGATGATGAAAAAGAAAGTTGGATAAACAACAAATGAGAATATAAATTTGTCATAAAATTAGAATACCAATATTCATATATTACAACATAAATACAAGTTATTGTGCATAATCAAATGAACTTATTTCAAGCTAATTTAGCTAATAAACATGGGATTAAAGCCAATGAAGCTATTTTCAAATCAATAAAATGATGCGTTTTTTCGAATTTTTAAAGCTCAAATATTTTGCTGATGCCATTTTTTTGAATATAGTATTGAGTAATAATTGATATAATGTTCAAAGGCTGAATGGCAGAGATTTAGACATTATAAGAGCAAAGTAAGGTTGTAAATTACTTACATAAGATCATGTGGAATATTTCTATCGGATATCTGAGTTTTCTTCATATTTGCTGGTTTTATGGGAATGAATGGCGGGCCACATTTAGTGACGTGAAGGGCCGCTTTTGGCCCCCGGGCCGCCACTTGTCCACCCCTGTTTTATATGGAGTATATCTCATTTTTTATCTTTTTTACAAAAAAGTGTCAACATATATTTAAACTGACATTTAAAAGGTCAAAACCCTGTGAATGATTGGATAGCTAGAGGTTTTGAGAACGGCTTAAGTAGTTTAAGAGATTTTCAACAAATGCTACAACAGCCAATATCCACTTATGCAACTTCTTTTTTTATAATTGGAGAAATAATTTTATTGTCAAAATTTCAAACAGGGATACCTCCAATAACATGATGGGCTTTTGTTTTCACAGATGACCCCTGACTTTTTGGTCTTAAAAGGTCACAGGATTTGCCATTTTCCTTATATTTTTGGTATTGTGAATAAAGATTTAAGTGTTTACTATGATATTTGCTAAAGTAGAATAATAAGATATAATATAGCATTATGACCATCGAATTCACTTCAAGTGCCTCTCCTGTATTCTTTTCAAATTAAGAATCCTGTGTGAATATCTTCCACTAGATGGGGCTATATAATGTTAAAGACATGATTTGTGATCTGTTGATGCATAATTGAGTGTTTTTGTCCCTCCGAAAGACTGCTTACTGTTTGCTGTGGGCTTTCTAGGTGGACGTACTGAGAGCTCTGTCCCAGCTGATTTGATTTGGCAGAGTAACTCAGGTTGATCTGAGTTACTCTGCCAAATCATAATCACCCTCATATGTGTTTACTGACAGCTCTGCATAAACTCACCTTGTAAATGTAGTTGTCTGCTTGTTTTGCTGAACATCAAGGGAACTGCTCATGAGGCTTTGTTTCAGCAGCTAATGCTGTTTATGAATTACAATGTCTGTTGCAGCATCAGCGTCACAAAATTGTATTAAACTGTTAACTGAAAAAGAAAAATCAATTTTGAAGGCTCTGGTGGGTGTTTTCACCCTTTTTTTGGACATAATGAAGTTAAAGGAACAGGTAGGAAACAGCTTCAGAGAAAAGGGGGCGTATGATATGATTTTCCTTTTTCATGCCTCCACACTGGCGACATTTAGGGCCCAAGCTATTTTTGTAAATTTTATATCTGAAGAATGTGTTGAATTATATTCTTCAAACTTTGCAGTGCACTTACACTGACTCAAAGATTAGTAAAAAAAAAAAATTAGTATCATTGATTTAGAGGTCGAGGTCAGTTGGAAAGGTCAAGGCTCTTGTTCATCAATTGTTATATGATGGATGTTTTGAGGGCTGTTTTCAACGTCCATACAAATGTCCACTCTGACTCAAGCATGCAGTGACTAGCATAAGCCAAGAATGAGGTCATTCAGTTCATAACACAATATCTCAGGAACACGTTAGTGTTTTTTTTAAACTTTAAACTAAAATGTCCACTCTGGCTTAATAAGAAACTTATTGTTTTTGAATGCCAAGGTCATGGGTCCTATGTCCACCCTTCACTTATGAATATGATATGAACAACCCTTTCAGCATTTTTTTAAAATTCCAGTTAACCTTCAGTGTCTCTGGATAGTTTTTCAGGATTGGATTCTTTTACTTTGTTGAAATGATCACTCAACTATAAACCTCAATTTCAGTCAAGTTTGGACGTGTAAAACACTGACCTATATTTAATTTAATGCACTACCAAGACAAACTATTTAATGTCCAAATTAATCAACTATATTGTTTTTTTCATTTAATTTTTGCAAATATTCACTCATTTTGAATTTGATGCCAGCCAACATATCCCAAAAAGCTGGGTAAGAGGTATTTCTACCACTGTGTTACAGTACATTTCCTTTTCATGGCACTCGAATTTGGGAAATCAAGAAATTAATTGTTAAAGTTTTGTAGGTGGATTTTTATTCTATCATTGTTTTACGTATGGCTTTAATTGTCCAACAGTGTCTTTATCATGTTGCATTCTTCACAATGCTTTATATTTTCAGTTACTGAATTGCAGAGATTTCTTTGAATTTTCTGAATCTTATGATATTTAATGAAATACCTTATATATTTACAGCAATTTAAAAAAATGGATCAAGTTAACCAAGGCAATACACAGTGAGTATCAACCTAAAATAAAAACAGACAATTTTATAATATATATATAAAAAAAAAGGAAAAAGAAAAAGAAAAAATGGGAAATGGCAGTATTTTGGCCACTAACTCACTGAAGTGAAATGTTTGTCTTGTTTTTCACTGTGTAAAGGAAGCATCAATGAAAAGAAAAACAAAACATAAACTTCAGTGTTGTTGAAAATCAGTTACATATCTAAAACTGTGCTTCTAATGGTAAAAGTCAATTTGTTACACTGAAAATATCTAAAATAGACATTTTGTTAGGGTTAATATTCAACAATGTCAAATAGCAAAATAATTGGCATTTGAAGGGTTAAAAATTAAAAGGAAGGAAACTGTAATACATTTGACAGCTCCTGTTGAAAACTTTATGAAGTAACAGTAGCACAAATTGTAAAAAAATGTTTGAAAAATTACAGGCTCAGTCACTCGTGGCCATTGTTGGCAACTTTAAGGCTGAGAGGACAGTGATTTTTAATAAGCCTAAAGAATTAAAAAATATGTTAAAACTGACTTGTGGGGCACATTAAGGGAGTTAGAAGGCCAGATGTGACTTCCCAGCTTACCCCTGTTGATTTCCCTCAATCCAATTAATTTTCCACATGGGCAACATATAATTATGCTAAATAACCAAAAATTTCACTGTCGCTTATGAGAGGATGTTCTGAATATAAATCATTTTAAGTAGCTGCCCTGCACGTTTTGAAACCTATATTTTATTTAGAAAGGAATTCAACCAAAAAGCTAATTATTTATTGAAGATTGAATTCAGGTTAAAAAATATTGTTTTGTTTAAAAAGCATGCCCATCTATAGATCCGCCCCTGCTGCCAATTTTGCTACCACAAAAACTACCCCAGTCCAAAATCTCAACCAACCAACTTTCTTTTAGTCATTTCATCAGCTGTTTATGTGGCTTTGGCATTTAAGACCATGTGGTTGTTCAAGCTCCATCAAAACCTCGTAGCCTATGAAGGTGTGAGTGTGTGTGGCCTGGTACCTCCTAAAACAAGCTAGTTTTAGTACCTACTCTGCTCTGGTTCCAAGCAAGCTAAGTCGATACTAAAAGATGATGTCACCAACTGCAGGCTACTGATTGGTCAGACAATGTCGTCATCGATGAGTCATGAGCACGACAACCTAGCATGCTAGCGGTAGCTACCATTAGCTTACCCTCATACGTCTTTCCTTTTTTACTCACTTTGTGATGAAAAACCACAGAGTGTTGTGTTGCACTCAAAATGATGTCACCGCAGTGCCGCTCAGCTGTTTACAGCGACACTGCTCCCCGTTGGGCAGACGAATTGGGCTAATGGAAAAGCAGCCCAAGGCGAGTAGAGCAGAGCCGGGTAGAGTCGAGTAGAGTCGAGTAGGGCTAATGGAAAAGGGCCACAGGTGGTCTGGTATGGATCAGCATGGTTTGGCTGTGCCTGGATCTGTAAAGCCTGATCCTGTTTGCATTTCCACAGCCAACTGAACCCTACTTGGTAGGCAGCGTATAAGCAGACTACTTAGCAGCGCGACACAGTGTACCCAGCTATTAAATACAACAAAGAAGAAAAAACGACACAGTAAACAAAGAGCAACGATGAAAGACATCCCGCAATTCTCCTTTTTTTGTGATCAGCATGTGGCTTTTTGTTACGAAGAACAACCAAGCTTTGTTTCAGAGAAGACGACTGGAGATTTAAACATGGCATGGTTATGTGTTGTTCCACTGTCGCACAGGAAGTGACGTCTCCTTCAACCAATCAACAGACTGTTGTGTTTCTAGCTCCACCTTCTGGGGTTGGATCGGTATGCTTGGCACCCCAACAGAAGGGTCCCAAAAAGTAGGATGGTACGGTTTGCTTATAAGGAGTCCTGTCCTGGTTTTAGGCTTTGGAAACGCCACAAAAAGCTAGCCTTACCGAGACGAACAGAACTGAACCCTCTGGTGAGAACGGGGCTTTAGAGTGTATTCCTATATGATTGAAACTCACACGGAGGAGCCTTAATTCTACCAAATAGATTTCTCTGTCTTTCTCAAAGCTCGGGTTTTACATATTGGCGTGAAATAAATAAGCATCAAGCATCCTTGAATCCAACACAGGACCTTGGCCATAAGCTGTACAGGTTCTTCTACAATGATTTATTACTATCCCATTACTATTGCTGCTTTGCTCTGCTTGAGATTTTGTTTAAGCTTTTTCCCTCCTCTGCATAATTAGACCTCCAGGGTGAAACCAGGCAATGTTTAATATCCATCAGGTTTCTTGGAGGTCTTTAGCCAAATGTATGTGGATAAGCCACAACATTGACCTGAAGTGCTCTGTGAAGTCTCTTTTAAAATCCTATACTTTGTAATCCTGAACATATAAATGAATGGATGTCACGCAAGGACAACATGACAAACATGAGGCACTGTTTTCTCTTGTAAAAGTTATTGATTTTGCCAGTTTTACAGTTTTTGTTTGTGATTCATGCCTGTCCTGTAGAGCCTGCTTTGGAAGGTAATAACTCAGTCATTCTGCCATGTTGATAAATCATCTTGCATCCCTGTTGTTGCAGGGAATGTTCTTTTCATCAGTTTACTAGAAACTAAACCTTGACTTTTTAAAACAGGAAAATTGAGTTTCAGGTGGTTTTGCTTAAAGCTATGGTCTACGATTTGGAAGCTTTGTACATCTTAATAACACCGTTTATAAGGCTGTTATGGTCCTATGGTCCTATCTACACAGTATAAAGACAAAAAAGAACGAAAAAAATCCATTCAGTATATCCGCTGAAAAGCTGCATACTAGCTGACCAATCAAACCTACGAACCTGCGACTATTAATTGGTCCGTGAGTTGATCTGTGAGTCCATCCAATCCTCGTCTCCCTCGCAACGCAGCGTCATGCCCATGGTCCCGCCTCCTCCCCTCTACCTCCGGTGAGCAGCTAGCAGCGTTAGCTACTGAACTATCATGGAGCCGTAAAAGCCTAGCGCCGAGACCGAAGCCACCTCCCTCTCCCACGGGGCCCAACGGAGCTCTGCCCGCGGGTTGAGGCCTGTTAGCGGGCTAACGGCTAACGGCTAACGAATAGCCTCAGCCGGCCGTCAGACCTTCAGCATCGACCGTTTCGCCCCTGGTTGATCAGGTAATGGCTTTGTTTACTACAGTGGGAGATGTCTGCTGAATAACTCTGGTTAGTTTGTGCCTGCACGGGTTAATAACTTGTAGGGGAGCGGGTTAGCCTGTTAGCCGCTAATCGTTTGCACTGTAAGCTGAGCTGTGGAGGACAGGCTGAGAAAGATAAATCCTTCCCCACACTCGGCTCCGCTCTGGCGGCGCCAGACCCGCATTGCCGCCGGTCCAATTGAAATGGCTACTGCTGTGTGTTACAAGGGGGATGTCTGTCGTGTTTGATACTTTCGAGCTGAGCTGTTTTTGATTGAGTTTGCTGCTGATATATTGTGCTAGTCGCTCGTAGCTCTGTCCGAGGGGGCTTTATGAGGCGACACGAGCTGGGGGCGGGATCTTGGAACACGGAGCAGAGAGGTGAGGGAAGGGGGGGCAGGCTGCGGTTTCAAATCGTAGACCCTAGCTTTAAGGTCAGGGTCAAAGAATTTTATTGTTGTCTTAACAGTAATCTGGCTTTAGGGATACAGTCAGTCTTGTGTTGGGTCTTATGTTGGAGTCTATTGTCAGTTTTTTATTTGTGTATCTTGTTCTACTTCACATCTTGGCAAGGACACTCTTGTATATAAGATTCTTCATCTCAGTGAGGCTTTTCTGGTTACATAAAGTTTAACTAAATAAATGAAAATAAACAAAGCTTATACCTCTCATAAGATTTGGAAGTTTGAGTTGGCAAATAAGGATAATATTGTTCGCAAAGCCAAAAAGTAGTTTTAAGTTTTAAAGTGGCTTTTAGATAAAAGAACACAGGAAAACAAATTATTTTAACAATTATGTAACTTAAAGATGGAAAAATTAAGTGCATCTGATATTGTCCAGCTTTTTGAATTTTTAAAGCCATATTGTTTTTATGAAATGGCTGTTGCTGAAAAAAAGCGGCTTTTAAAGGACTACAAAAATGGTTGAGAATCCTGATGCAATATAAATAAATGAATAAATAAATATATATATATATATATATATATAGATATATAGATATGTATATATATATATATATATATATATATATATATATATATATATATATATATATATATATATATATAGACATATATATATATATATATGTATATATATATGTATATTACTGCAAGGTCAACAATGTCAGAATATCTGATGTGTTAAATGAAACATCTTGACCAAATAAGCTCACTGAAAATTAAAAGAAATGCTGTCATCTCACTCCAGCACACTAAAAAAGCATTAGCTTTGATTAGCAGAAGGACATCACTTTACAATGAGTTCTAGGCATTTGGATTGAAAGCATTGACAAAAACAAGGCTTTGGTTTAGGTCCAGATTGTGTCTCTGCACATTTACATTACAGAACCAATCATGTGAAAGCATACTGTGCACACGGAGCAGGAAGATCTTCAAGCTCTGTCTGAATGAAGCTTTTAGTTGAGGATGATAAGAATCCATCCTTGCTGCTGTATGCATGAGAACCTTCAATCAGGCTAATTACCCTCTAAACAAACACAGAGGAGAGGAGGACACCTGGATTTATTTCCAGCGTGCAATCAAGCAAAACATGGAGCAATGCATAAAAACATAAAATCATGAGGATGTGGTCTGCTGCAGGCATGTCATTCACCATCTGCTCATGTCTGCAGCCATGAAAACAGAAACAGTGGAGCTACTGGAGTTTTCTATCAAGAACAGAAAATAGACATATCTATATTTTCCAGTGAAGGATGTATGAGCACGTGTTTATACATGAGCAACGCACACGTTTTCTTCAATTCTGAGACATAAAAAACAAACAACCCCCCAACCCCTGTGTCAATGTGATAAATAACTGATGCTGTTTCAGGCCGATTACTTCGACTGAGGTCTGACTATTTCCATGACAACAAGTTGCTGTATCCGTGTTGAAAGTGGTCCGGAGTCTAAGCTAATGGGTTATTATTATATGACTGCTGAAGTTGAGTCATTTTCTCTGCCTGAGGCTGATTTCCCTGTAATCTCCCAGCCACCCCGAAACCCCTCCTCACCCCAGTCACCACCATGCTTACATAACAGTATAGAACCACAACGGCTATCAGGAGCTCTGGGTCTTTCCTCTGATTGAGGGTGATTAGAACTGTATCTCTGGTCATGGCTTTATCATCATGAATCACAATGAAATCATCTACATAGTGGTAGCCAATGCTTTTCCTTAGAGACCCCGAAATGTATCAAAGAAAGTTGAGGTTTTTTTTATTAGCATTTTTATTCTATATTGTGAAAATAAAAGTTCACACGCTGTACAATTCCAAATTCTGCCACATGTTCCATTCCATGATCGAAAAGGGGCAGGAAGAAGCAAATCTTATGATTACCAGCCCCTTTTTCAAAATAATAAAACAAGAAATAATAAGATGGTCTGTCTGTCAGATATTTAAGAGCTACTGCTTATCAAAATAGCAGAAAAAAAACTAACCAAAGCAAAAAAAAAAAAAAAAATCAACATTCACAACTCACCATCAACAACAATGGCATACAAAGAAACAGAGGATCTTTTACCTATCGATTTTTTATTTTCCTATCATTTTGTCCTTGTACATTTTCTTGAACTGATCAATATTGGTACAGGCTGCAACTCAACAATGTCTTAAAGTATAATTAATCCTGACTTGACAACAAGTTTGTTGGTGTGTTCTCTTACTTCCAGAAAAAAGGGAAGCAGTAGTGTCAGATTAAACGATGACTGATTTCATGATTACCTGAACTATATGTGCAGATTGCTACCATCTTTTAGTCAGGCCTGATGTTTAGTGAACTATGTATTTTGAATACATGGTAATAAACTGTACAGTAAGTGTGTTACAATCAGCAAGTTCATATTTGTAGTCTAAAATCAACAACCTCTAAGAAGACAGCGCATCAGTCCATCAATCAAATCAACTAATGACTACATTCTTCCTTTCCTGCATCCATCTATCACCCCAAATAGAGGGTGATCCATACGTTCAGCCATCCGTCCATCAATTCACCTGTTCTTTTGTTAGTCCCTCCATATTTACATCCAGAAATCCATTGAACAAATCTATCCATTCATGAAAGTGCTCAGTGTTGATACATCCATGAATCAAGAATTAGTTATACTACCATCAAGCAAGCATTAAACTCTCAAATCATCCATCTATTACAGCATATAGTTATCTATTCTTCATTCATGAACCATCCATCCATCCATCCATTCACTTTGGGTCATCTCTGGCCTAATAAGCTGATCAATAAGCTGTGTTATGAGTGTCTGGACATGACTGTGACTTTAAGAAAATACCCCGACAAATGACACATATTTGGATACTAAAGAGTGTTTTCAGAGAAAGCAGAACCCATGGTTTATATATTTTTTACTGGATGGAAAATATATTATATTTTTTCGATAAAACTTGAGATTTTATTGAGTCTCCTAAATGAAAATCATGTTACAATTCATATAAATCACAACTTGAAGAGACTTTCATTTTTTCACACAGTTGTTTGTCTCTCCTTTTTCAAAAGGTAAAAGGCAAAGCATTTGTTTGCAAAGCATTAATTAAAATAAGTGAATGTTACACTCCATTAAATCCAGCAGAGTAAACATTCAAAAAAAATAATTGATGAGCTAATTTATTCAGAATAAGGCAGCACCATATTGAAATGTCTTTGACCACTTGAAGCATCTTAATACAAACCTGTCTGTCAATTTCTCTTATAAAAGATCAGAGGGAGCCAAGAGCGAGACTGGGCAAATCTTCAAACACAATCACAATAAAGAAAACATGAAACAGCATTTCAAAAAAGAATGTAAAAGTAGTCCTCAATATAAAGAACATAGAGCATTTTTTCAATCAATGCAGCTTCAATCTCAGACATAAAAATCAAATAAACCTTTAACACGCTGTTACTCTGGTGCTTTGAACTGACTGGATTAAATAAAAAAGAACCAGCATTTTGGGCTGCAACACACTTATGGGCTTCAGGCTCCTTAATATAAAAAAGTTAACACCTCTTACTTGTAAAAGAGCGATTTGTTGTATGATTCATGATTGAGGAGACATGTGTGAGGATATAATCTGTGTTTAATATTATCCACACTGCACATAAAGTCATGCATGCTTTATAGCACAGGTTTTCAGGGGAGACAGACATTAAAGCATTCATTGTTAAAGTGCACATCACTTTTTTGTGTATTCCTTGTTATCCTTTAAACAGTTATTGAACTGTTGTATGCTTGTTGTCAAATGTGCTGTTTTGTATCCAAAATGTGGACAAAAATGTTGTTTACAAATGATTTTTCCATCAGTTTACAAATTAATTATTTTTCCATCACAAAGAAACAGTCAAATCAATACATATTTTTTTGCTGTGTCTGCACCTTGATGTCTAACCTGCGTTGACTCTTAAGCGACCTACACACCAAACACGACTTTGCGACCTTGGTGACTTGATTTGTCCTATCTTTTGCTTACCTTATTTTGTAAATTGATAAGTAATTGAAATATATAATTTTGCAATCATTTTTCTCAAACTTTTTCCCACCTGTCAAAATCTTCTTATGCTGATATAAAACTGTTATTTCAGGAAAATCAGTTACTGTCACACCAAAGTTTTCTGACTTTTGCTCTGTTGTTCAGAGGAAAATGCATTCTTTATTCGCCATTAGTGCTTACCTTTATTTTGTAGTCACAGTTGATAAGTAATCTTATACAAAATATGTTCATAATTTTGTTTTTTCTTCTCTTTGCTCACCTGTGCAATCTTGCAGGGAAAATTATTGGCATATATGGTGTAGATCATAAAAATGTGAAATCTTTTCATTGAAAAAGTCAATTAGATACAAGTTACTGTCAGTACAGAACAAGTTTTCAAAAATGGCTTCTGTTCTGCTCTGTTGTTCAAAACTTCAGTAACTCTGAAAACAGGATGTCTATAAGTACATGGTTGAATTTAGTTTTATTTTTTTAATGACTTGCTCACTTGCAATTGCAGGGAAAATTATTGGCATATAGCCCAGGATATGTCTGGAAATCATAAAAAATGTGAAATCTTTTCATTGAAAAAGTCAATTAGATATTCAGACAATTTGAAACCTGCCTTACTTTCAAATCTACTGTGGCACATTTGGAAACGTCAACCATAACGGATGCATGCTAAATTTCATTCCATTACAAAACAAACAAACAAACAAAAAAAATTCACCAACTGACTATAGATTATATTTGTCAAAACTTCGGTAACTCTGAAAACAGAATCTCCTCAGAATAAATTACATGATTGAATTTAGTTTTATTTTTTTAATGTCCTTCACTCAGTATGCAGTGCTGTGAAACTCCAAGAACAAAAGCTCAGTCTTTTGGGTCTTGGCTTGACCCTGAAGATGATTAATTCAAGCTGTAGGCAGTTTAATCATTAGGCAAGGGTACTCGATTGCCTAAAGCCTCATGAACCAAGGGGCCTCATGGCATTGGCAAAGGTATGTGTCAAAAGTAAAGGTACACGTCAAAATATTTCAAGCCGCATGATGACCATTTTGAATGTTAAAACAGGGAGAGTGCATGAAATAGCTTGAAAGCAGAGTTTGATTGTCCAAAAACATATTGGGAATGATCTTCCTTCACTTCTTCTGAGGCTCAAGCCCTTCAGAGAGCCGTACCATGTCTTTATATTAGTTTGAGCTATAAAGAAATGTCAGCTTAATAAAACGGTTGAGTGCAGTCCACTTGCACAATGTAGTGTGATGTACTTTTGTATTTCCTGTTTACTTTCAGACAGAATTGCAGTTCACAGTAATGCCAGCTTAGTTTACCTTGCTCCCACATCACAAAGATGTCTTGCTTGAGTATATGCTGTCAATCTCTATTTAATTCTTTACCAATTTATTGTTTTTTAATGCAAAAGGGTGCATGGAAGCTTCTCAGCATTGTCATTAGTGGTTTTTATTTTGCCTTAGCACTCACTAGATGTGGCATTTGTGTTTCCCTTGGCTCTATAACTTTAAACAATAAAACATATTACACTGTATTAAGGACATGTGGTTTAGTTTCACATACTTCCAATGAATCACAGGTGCCAGAGAGGGAATTCCTCCTTTTTTTCAAATAACTCCTCCAAACATTCCAGGTGTACAAAAAAAACCTTCTAAAAGATGAACACACTTTGCCCAAACTTGCTGTCATGTTGCTGCTTCTGTCGTGTTTAGTCAGAAGGACATTTCAGGAAGCAGCTGCTTCTGCACGAAAACCACAGACTGTCTACCAGACAGGTGCCTCTAATATCAGTACAAGTGAAATGATCAATTCTTGGTTAAACTGTCATAGTCCTGTAAAAGGTCTCCAAACTGAGAATTGAAAGTTGATAGTGTCTCATCTGGTGTCGCACAGCCAGTTTAAAGGAGGCTCCACCAGAGGGTCCATACAAACTCTTTCCAGACTAAAATCTTTGTTCAAAAAGTTCAAGAGTGGAAATTGATTCAATGTGTCAAATCGATTTGAGGCAAGCCTGCATGGTAGAGAAAAGGGCACAACAAATATGAGATTTCACATTTCAGAGTATTGGACAATGGAGTGGAGTCTATAACACTGATTGAACCATGTTTTCCCCTTTTTACTCCTCTGTGCAGGCAGTGACCAGGTATTGGAGCACTCCTCCTTAAAACAGCCCTAAATTAAGGACTAAATGTCATCATTACATTCCCGTTGTGTTAACAAAGAAAGAAATCCACATGCATGGGGGGGGCTGGTAGCCACAAAGACAAAGCTGCATAGCACTGACTCAAATACACACTGTCCCCCACAGACAGACATGATTTTATAGAAGAATACTCAGATCTCACTTCATATAGAATGTATCACACAAAGTATGCTTTAGTTTACATAACAGCTAAAGACAGTAGTACCTTAGCAGTGCCCCTCAAAGCACTTCCTCTCATCTTTTTGTTAATCTGATATGTATGCTGATGTTTTCAACAGAAAATCTCATCCTTTTTTTTGTAACTGTCAGACGTGTCACATCGTGAATGCGTAGGGCATATAAACACGACATCTAAAATGCACCCAGTGTTAGTGGCTTCAGTATTAATGTCCACACCAAAGCTACCAGCCTTGTTGTCTCAGAAAGATCAGTGGCTTCTGTATTAATGTCAGTTTTTCTACAACCTGTAAAAAGAATTCAATGCTGCGGTGAAGAAGTCCAGCTAAGGGGCAGGATGCTGGTAAAACTGCCAGTCCTCACGGACAACCCTCAGCTCTGTGGTGACAGGCAGCTTCACCCTGCAGTGTGTCATACAGATACTGCAGATCCTTCCTCTCTGCTGAGGTCAGACTTTTATTCCAGCCTGCTCCCTGCTGATACAAAGTAACGTACAAACACAAACTGGAAAGAACTAACTTAAGTCACCTAAGAGCTATCATACTTCGAACCCTTTGACACTAATGTGCAATAATAAAGGGCATGTATTATATAGCTGCACAGTACATGCAGAGGTGTAGGTCTGTATGGCTCTGTAAAAGTAAAAATGGTGTTCAAATGTTTCCATTTGACATTTGGTAAACTGGCTATGAGCGGAAATCAAACCCAAGCTGCCTGGTGGAGATGAGAGCATTCGTGGGTCTGTGCAAGGGCATAACTGCCAGGCTATCAGTGCACCCTCAAGTGACTTATGGTTTGGACTAATACTTTGTGCTACTCTGCTGACACATGTCCAGATGGACGGCCAGGTGTGGCTGGCTCTTTGGTGAACTCTGAGTGGCTCCCCGAATAAAGTAAACAGAAACAAGTGCATTAGAGAGTTAGTCCATCACAATTACAAACAAATTCTCTCAATCTTAACTTGCAAAAAAAATAAATAAATCAGGTAATGAGTTTGGTATGAAGCAGTACCTGAAAACGTGCCCCTTTGAAATAAACACAAAATACTTGTTTCTCACTGAAAGAATAAGCACTTTGTGAAAAGCCCACAAATCATAATTTTGCCCCTTTGTGTTAAAGATGAGTTACTTTATCAACCACATGGCATTAAGCTCATACATTTTTGCCAAATTCAAGAGATTCAAGGTCTGTAGGTGCAAGCTCCAAGCAGTAACAATTCTGAACCTATCTACCTGCGACCCCAATATGTCCCTTCCTGCAAAGTAGTTATTCCTGGTTCCAACATTACCCCTGAAAGAACTAGAAAACAAGCGCAAATAGAAAGACAGAAAATGTCTGATCAGAAAACCTAGAAAGAGAATGGGAGACTTAGAGTCTGTGTGATAATCAGTAAATTGCATTTATCCTTAGAAGCAGAGAAAACATCACCCTTTCATCAATCATTTGGTTTAGCCATGGTGTAGTATTATGTCCCCTTTGTTACTCTCATATCAAGCTTAATGCCTTTTTATCAATTTTAAAAATACTGTTAAAAATGTAAATAAGACATTCTCATTGGTCACTAAGTACCATCTTGTTTTCATCACAAGAGAAGTTGTGTCTGACTCTGGATTATAACCACTCTGCTACTATTCTGTGGTTTTATAATAGCGTACACATTATGATTAAAAAAGGATTACTCATTGCATAGGTAGTCATGTTATTTATGCCACATTTACATGCTACCAAATGTCAAACTTAAAAAAATGAGTTTAATTCAATGTCTTGGTGCTCAGAAAAAAACATTTCAGTGCTATTTCACTGCCATAGCATAAATCTGATTTACAGATTTTTTAGAGAAATTGATATTTATTCCACAGATTTAAATACTCGCAAATACTACATAAAGCATATCAGTTAAATGATAAATGTTTTGTTTTTCAGTGATCTTGATTGTTATTTTCTTCTGTCTTTTCATATCCTTGTCCCATTTATTTTTTATTTGCCTTGTAATTAAATATATATTTGTATATGTATATATATATATATTCATTTACATTCTTCAACCAAAATTAAAGCATAATTCTCATCCGTGTGAATAATTTAATGTACGATCTTGGAACATGAAACTGAGTAAAATTGGTAAAACTCTTTCAAAATCCCCATTTACTCTAAAAGTAGATGAAATAGTATTGTTTTTATGTAGACTAGACTATATTTAAAACTGTTATCTTGGAGAGTTTTGTGTCCCTTTTCTGAGAGCCTTCAGCTAACAATCTCCTTAAATGTAAGATAATACAATGGATGTATAGTATTGTTACTGTTTGGTCACAATTAATAGTTACCTGTTTCTAAAATTAAATAAGTGATTTTTCAGTCTTAAAGGTGTCCTGAATTTATACAATTTAACAAAGTGTTTCATAAGTTTTTGATTTTTTTCAATGAAATTTAAAGAAAGGTATGGCAGTTTGTCAAATGTATCATGTCTTATTGAATATTTAAAGACATGTACAGAAAGAGACGTTATGTTAAGTGTTGAAGAGGCTTTTTCTGTGTTGACATTTACATTTTATGGTGGAATATCACCCTATAGTAACACTGCATAATAAGAGAGACCCTGCTATGTAATAGTTTTTATTGTCCATTATAGAATAAAATCTATAATATAATTGTGTTTGTTTGATGTCACTCCTTTTCCATCATGACAGGGCGACTGAGCAAGACAGGTTTCTCCCTAAAAATAAGAACTGATAAAACAGAGTGTGTGTGTTATTATGATCTGTAGCTTTCCTCTAAATTGTGCAAACCTGCTACTGTTTGACTAATTTTCTGCTGGCCCGTGATAATATTTCATAATCAGGACAACCTTCTGCGTTCATTCACCAAACCATGACTTACAAATCCTGTTCAGACGTGCACCAACGTGCTTTTAGCTCGCATTTCTTGGCGGACTAAAGCTGCATTCCGCCCCACCCCTTACAAACATCATCATCACCACTGTACCTAAATCAGGAAGCGCCGACACGCTTTTTCGTTTCTCTCTTTTTCCTTTTTTTGCGGAGCTTCTCTGGTGACTACGGCGACGTCGACCGGTAACGGAGGAAAATACGTAATTGTTGATGTTGACGACCACCGTCGACCAGCGCTGGGAGAAGATTGACAGTTTGGTTACATCCAGTGCAAGGCTCAGCTGTGGATGCATTTGACAGAGACTAACAGGAGAAGGGTATGTGCGCTGCCAAAACTGTTCTAATGCACTCAAATACGCGTTGCCAAGAGTGGAGACAATTACGCACATCTGCTTGGTACATTGTTGTCGCTTTATCAGTGCAATTATACAGTAGGATACGTGGCGAAACGATAGTAAATATGACATCCACGTCGACTTGTTTACATTGAGAAAGCAGCCGTTTCGAAACCTGCAGGGAAATATGTTCGGTATGTCATTTTCCGCTCCAGCCAAGTCTGCCTGGCTCTGTGCAAGCAGACGTAGTAAGTGTTATTAAAAAGGCATCACAGCCAGCAGACAGTGTCACTGCTTTGTCATGTGCTCTGACAGCGTCGCCCCCCACCTCTACTACTACCACCCCCACACTCCCTTCGTGCGCCCCTCTCTCATAGTGCCAAACCTCCTTGACAAAAATGACACTTAAAAGTTTCTTTTCTTTGTGCCTTTATCAAATGCAACAATGTTGAAGTAAAGGCTAGAAGTGATTGAGAAGATAATTTTCTTAAATTCGGCTTACAAATAAGACACATTCAGCAGGCCTTAAGCTATAAAAAGTCCTTAATTTTATGCTTGTGACACATATTGTTATCTAGTAATAGAACGCTTTATGGTAGAGCGCCAGGAAAACAAGAAAACCGTGAAATGTGCGATGGTAGTTGATTTAACTTTGTTCAGAACAAATAACACTGTCATTAAAGTTAATTTTGTATTGTAGTTTATGTTGTGGGGGACATTATAGTGTCAAGAAAGCATTTCTCTCATACTTTGCAATGTTTTAGTTGGAGTTTGGCTGTAGTGCTTGAAGGCATATTTTGGCAGTCTTAAGCTAGTTTTTAGCAAACCCAATAGCGTCACAATAAAACATCCATCCATCCACTATCTATTTCACTTATCACTTTCAAAGTCCATCCCAGTCGACATTGGGCGAAAGGCGGTGTGCAGCCTGAACTGGCCGCCAGCCAATCACAGGAACACACAGAGAGACAACAATTAAAGCTCTCACTCATTCCCAAGTGCAGTTTGGAGTCACCAATTAACACAATGAGCATTTTTTTTGGTCTGTGAGAAAAAGCCGGAGAGTACCCACACTACACCACCTGCTGTGCCACTGTGCCGCCCCGCAATTAGACAATTTTTGTTTTTATCACCCAGTAGTTTTGAGAACAGTGATTTCTAAGACATTAATCTTCATTTCATTGTAAAGCAGACATACTATGACCATGTAGGCAAAACACAGTCTGTGAATCGGACACAAGTGTTTGTGCAAAATTTATCAAAATTGATCTTTCAGTGTTTTGATTTTGCTTGTAGGTCCTTGTTCTATAAGGCGTTTGCATGCCACTGGGTAACCATGTCATACGCTTTCATTAGAAAATGTTCAGCAGTAAAAATGACAGTGTCATTAATAATTGATACTTTAAGAGACATGAACACTGAGGCATGGAACCACAGGACAGCTCATGATACATGACAGTGGTTTCCAAACTTATTTTGCAGAAGACACACCTAAATCCAAGCCAGAGTCTCAAGACATACCATATTTATATCCATGCAAATGCTTAATTTAATATTTGTCTGTTCTACAAATTTTATTTTTGTTCAACTGCCTAAAACATGTATGTAACAATAATTAACAAAGTTATTCAGCATCCACATTCAGGGTAAATTTAAACGAATTAATTAGTTGTTGATTAGTTGTATTAATTACATATAGTTGCACTATTTCCCAAGGTACACCAAACCTTGCCTAAAGTTAAACCAGTGTTCCTGGCCATATCAATTGAGAAGCAGTGCATTTGATGTGCAGTACATGGTTGACTCTATTGATAAGTGATTCCACAATCATCAGTGCACTGTAAGAATATCATACAACAAAATATTGTGATATTATATCAACAGTGATATAATAAAGTGGCCTTAATGAGGGCCTTAATGTTCATATATTTACCTAGCAATGTAGTGTAATTTTCCAAGAGGTTATCATAATAATCCATAAACTAACAAATTAACTTTATTATCCAACTATAAACTCAAATAAGTCATAATAAGCACCTCTATCATTAACAATGTAAAATAGAACAAACAAATATTCTATAGACATTTATTAACTTGTTTTTGCAGACATATTAACATTGCATGTTTTACACAAAAACTGCTTTTATAACCAGTTTCTTTGAACATTGACCTTACATTACCATTAACTCTAAAAATATAATAATTTTTAGACAGTTACTTACCAATGTGTTACTAAATGGCTGTGTTCATATCTGTGCATGCAAAGAGCCACAATTCTGCCAGCTAACATCAGTGGAAATACAGTGAGTTGTGATGTGACACAAAGTGAGGATTTTATTTTACAGGGAACTTTGATAGACTCAGCCATTTATTTCTGCTAGGGTGTCATTTTTTGACAAAGCTGCAGGTCTCTTTTAGCCAGTATTAATTCTCTCATGGCCATTACTCCTGTTATAAAAGCAGGGGTAAAAGTCATGTGTACCACCCAAAGTGAGGCATTTCCCCACTAGTAACTAAAACAAGCAGTCCTAGAGGTTGGTCTTCAATACCTGTAAAGCTGACAAATCACCCCGAAAGGAAATCTGAAATCCCCCATCTTATCTGTTCTCACAGAAACACAAAAACCCTTTTAAACCTAACTCTTTAGGATTTGATTATAGTGAGTCACTCCTTTTAATCTTATTAGACACTGTGTCAGATTAACCTTGTTGTCACAGGTTTTTCTACTAATGCCCACTTCTGCCTTGACCCATTAACATCCACATATGTTACTCTTATTTGTTTTTGATGATGTGGCAAGGAACCATTAAGCATTGCAGCTCTGAGTAGAGGAAACAAATGTCATTAGAGTGTTATATTTGAAAGAAACGTATTTCAATAGAAGGAGTCAGGGTGTTGACAATGACATTACATGTGTCTGGACCACTGATGTCAGTTTCTGAATGACGACTTGGCTGTCTCGTTCCATATCAGTTGAAAACATGCTACAAATTTCCATATTTCCCTTGGATTAATTCATGCTCACAAGGCAATGTTTTGAAGCAGGCTGAGTCCAGCCTTTAGGGCCTGACATCATTACATCACAGCCAGCAGTCCTATGAGGTCAAGTTGCACTGTGCATTATGGGAAGAAAGCTGGCAGAATAAACTACCCACTAAACCAATAAAATAACAACAATGACAGTTGATATTAAACATCCTATGTAAGGCTGTGCAGATAAACATACAGTATCTACCAATGTGGGACAAGCCTCACAATGTAATTGCAAACAAACTTGGTGGATGTTAAAGAGGGGCATTAAACATTTGCCTGGAGATCATAGGGAACACCAAATAGCATGGGAACATAATACAACACAACATATAGAGAAGTCCGCAAAGAAACTGCTTTGCGGTAACATCAGAGATCAGCTTTAAAACAATACATGTCTTGCTTGAAACAAGCTGAACTTAAGCAGTTGGGGACTTTACGAGTTTTTAAATCAGGCCATGTTGTCAAGTCCTGTGATGATGTGCTGTAGACATGGCCAGCAGTGTTAACTTCATTATTCATGATTTGGTGTCCCTGTGCACAGAAAGTGACTAAATGGGATCAAAACATTAGAACTTTATCAGCCTAGCTGCCTGGTAGCAGCAAAGTAATTGTTATTATCTTAACACTGCTGTTATTACCACAGTAGTGTTCTGAGTTTACTCATCATCCTGTCTTTGTTGGTTCCTTGCGTAATAACAGGGATTGATTGCTGTGTTCATGTGCAAATGAAGTAGGAAACAGCTACTTGAATAGGAAGAACTGTCCCAAACACTTCTGTCATGAAAGCAACCACAATGTCACTGTATAGATGTGTTGTCCCATTCTTAGCACATATGAATACATTTCACCTAAATTGTAGTATATTGGGCTGTACTTGGTGATACTCTTTCGGCGCGTACCCACCGAAAGCGTTGAAAGCGAGTGTATTTGACTAGATGCTCGAGTTTAGATGCTGGTACAAATATGCAAAAAAACGCTCAGCGCTCGCCGTGGCATCGTCCGCCATTATCATTTCCTCATATCATTTCATCGTCGAACATGGCTCCGATTACCACCGTCGCTGCTCTGTACCTGCTGTGGAGAAGTCAGCTGCGGGCTAGGCGCCGACGGCGGTACTGGATGCATGCTACCCTACAGAGGCGGTGTGAGCTCGGTGAGTTCCACCGTCTCTTGCAGGAGCTGCGTCTGGACGACGGCCGGTTCCAGCGGTACTTCAGGCTGACTGTTGCTCAGTTTGAAGACCTGCTAGCCAGGGTTGGTGCGAGGATATCCTGCCTGGATACCAACTACAGGCGCTCCATTACAGCTGCGGAGTGCCTTTCCATCTGTCTCCAGTTTAGCAGTTTGGTTAGCAGTTTGTCAGATAAGCAAGACTCCGAATCCCAGAATGCCTTGCATCGGTGACGATCTCCACGCTGATAGGCTGTCCTGGCTCGTCAAGATGCTCACTCGAAAAGTTCAATTATTTCAACTTGAGCGTCGAGCGCTCGAAACGCTCGCTGCTCACCGCTCAACGCTTGAGCGCTTGAGCGCTTGACCCTGTCTATGCTCGCCCCGATGCAGCATCAATTCGCGTCTTTACATTGACTTTGTATGTAATATTGAAAAATTTGCGACACTTTCGGTGGGAACACGCCGTTACACAGTAGTGCAGTAGTGCTGGTATTCCATTAAGTCTTTTTGAAAAATGTATGCAACATAGCTGTATTTGTGGAAATACCTTATCTTGGAACTTACAGCTTATTTGTACTCTAATTTAACAGAATGTTATAAACTCTCATTCAAGCAGTTATGATGAGTTGTGAGGAACATCTGATTAGAAATGAAATAAAATTTGCTAGACAAAAATTAAGTACTTGGACTTGGCCTGAAAGCAGTCCTACAGTATATCAAACAGTGTGATTAATTAGCAGATTGTCTGAAACTAACAAAATTCTTACCAAATCAGTGGCTCTTGACCATTCTGCCCTGAAAAACTTTATAATCTTTGCTTATTTGTTGAGGGAGAGCAATGAAAGCAAATGATATCGTTTGTTTTTCTCTTCTTTTGCTTGTCAGGCTGGCCAGGCTTTCTCTCAAGAGATGAAATCATACAATGTAAAACCTTGAGAAAATGAAGTATTGCATCAATTTGTATCAACAGTGAGGACTGATTTGCTTCCCTTGTTTCTCTGTTTTCCATGAACACAGAGCAGGCTTGTATGAGCAGGTCCCGTTAGTCTGCGCTGAACAGAGCAGCTGTTTACCTCTGCTCTGTGAGTCTGCTGATGAGTCCTGTGATTTAACTGAAGCCTTTGGACATGATAGGATCTGTCAGTTTTACATGTAGGTTGTTATTTGCATGTAACAAAAAAAATTGAGTGAGTGGGTCTCATTGCAGTGACAAGCTCACTCACTGTCCCTGCGTCGCTCTGGGTCTATAAATAAAGTCATCACACGTGAGTGGCTGCTCATGTCTGATCCGCACTGATTTATCAAAGCCTGCAGCCCTGAATGTCCTGCAGCCGGGAGCGCTCATCAAGGTAACAAGGAGGCCTTTTTTAAAGACTGATTGCTTAACTTTTGATCATCTTTATTAGCTTTCCTTTGTTTGAGAAAGACAGCTGACCAAGCTGATCATGTTATTTGGAACAGAGGAATCTCATCTTTGCAGCATGAAACAAAAATGTCATTTACTCTCCCTGTTTGATGAAGTTATAGCTTTATTTGTAAGTCTTACTGGAGGCATTTTCCAGATGGAGTTTGTTGAATGAAAACTTTTCAGTTCATTCTAGCTGTTGTGTGTTTGTTTACCTTCACAAAGTTTGCATAGAAGCTTGTGTTTGCCTGTGAATACCTGGTCTGGGAAAACCACAGGAATGCATTCCCTTGCATTTCATTGGGTTTTGCTGAGCTCGGCCAAGAGAGAAAATGCTACGAAGTTTGCTCAGACATCACGTGTGTTGCTTTGCATTCCTTATTTTTTATGAACAATGCTGGCATAGAAGAACAGGCCCCAAGTAGGGACACTGAAATTGTACTTTTGTACTATAATTGTAGACTTTGCCATGGTACTAACAAAATAAGAATAGAAGTCACTGATACACAGTATTGGATTTTTTGACATTCAAAAACTGCAAAGATTATCCTGTAAGCTATCTTAATGGTGCAACACTGACCACATCTCAGTATGTTTAGGTTGTCTATAGTTCTCTATATTACCCTGGTTTCCTAAAGTATGTCTCAAGCTAGTGGAAACATCTGGTGCTGAAGACTAAAGCTAATTCAGATGTCCCATAAATGTTGTGCATTGAGTGTAAAATGTAAAAACTGTAGAACACATTTTTACAGCCTGATTTTATAAAATGTTTGTGGTCTATGGTAATTGTTTTTAAGTCCTTTCACTCTGCAGGGGATGCTGTTCTAATGTTCCACATGTTTTGATTCAAGCAAGCCTGTGCAGTGTCTCTATTTAACAAGTGGCCTCAGGTCCTGCCAAGACACTATCAGTTTTTTTGTGATCAGTGGTGAATAATAAAGCACGCAAATTAAATACTTTTGCTAGGGATATAAAAATAAGGAATAAGGAAGGAAATAATTTTTAACATGGGTAATATTGGGTCATACATTTTGTATTTTATTGCAGCCCCTGGCTCTTGACAGCAGACATTTGGCAATTCAACTCTCCATCTCAGTTACATTTATTGCTATTGTTCCTGCCAATGGGATGGCCAAGAAGTTTATCCCTATCTCAGGGTCCATGGACTCTACAATAACACTGATTAGGTTTTTGTTTTTGACTAATGGCCCTTTTCCATTAGCCCTACTCTACTCTACTCAACTCTACCCAGCTCTACTCTACTCGCCTTGTGCTGTTTTTCCATTAGCCCCAGTCGCCTGCCCAACGGCGTGCAGTGTCGCTGTAAACAGCTAAGCGCCACTGCGGTGACGTCATTTTGAGGACGACACAACCATCTGTGGCTTTTTCTCACAAACTGAGTAAAAAAGGAAAGCAGAAGAAGGCTGCAGGTGGCAAGAAAAAATACCCCTTGAGAAGCACAGGAGAGTTTTGGAAGCTATACAAAAGAATGAAGCCGAGGACGGGAGCAATCGAGCTGCAAAGAAAAGGCGTATTAGGGTAAGCTATGGTAGCTACCGCTAGCATGCGCTCATCGTCGCGCTCATGACTCATCGATGACGACATTGTCTGACCAATCAGTAGCCGGCAGTCGGTGATGTCGTGTTTTAGTATCGACTCAGCTCGCTTGGAACCAGAGCGGAGTAGGTACTAAAACTAGCTTGTTTTAGGAGGTACCGGGCTAGTGGAAACACGCTGCAAATCGAGTAGGGCCATGTAGAGTAGGGCCAAGACGTGCTAGTGGAAAAGGGCCATTACAGTGCTGTGGGGTCTTAATTCTATAAGAAATGTAAAAAGAATTGTTCTAGTAAAAATAATTGTTTAAATGTAGTATTACGATTTATTGTGTATCATCATTCAGATTCTTGCCAATCCACATGACATGCAATCTTGGGCCATATTTTTACCAAAAGAGACAAAGATTGTTGTTCAATTGTGCAAATACATTGTCAGTGTGGGGTATCAAACAGACATCAATACAACCTGATTCTTATGATAATAAAATAGCGTGTTATCTTTTATAAGTTTAAGGAAATAATGCATACTTTGAAAAAATATTTGATAATATTGAAGATACCAATGCCTTTGTTGCTTGTACCTATTGCATTTTATTAACTCTCAGACCAGTACTCTTCACTGTAAATACACAACCACTGCCACCTGTGGTTCCTTTCTAATGATCCCAGCCACAATCTCTCTGTGTGGATCTAGAAGTGAAATATTCCACTCTACCATCTGCTTTGATCATTGTGTGGAGATGAGATACCGCACTCTGTGTGCGATGTCAGCAATGTGAACAAGGTAGGATGTGAGTGTACCACCACCACACCTTACAGAAGGCCAGCAAAATTGTTGCTCTGTTGAGCAAAGGGTATTCACATGCAGCAGGTAATGTGACTCAACCTAATGTGACTCATGCAGAGTTGTCCTGCACAGATTTTCTACATCATCAAACTTGTACTCAGAATGTTTATTGCCCTGCTGTGTAGACAAAAGTCTCCTGGTCCTTTGGAGATATATTGTGCTAAATGAAGCCGCTAGTGTCTCCTGTCCATCATGATTACCTTATTTGGACCTTTGTTTTCCTTCATGTTGACATCCATTTGCATGTTGAAATAAGTGGAAGTTATTTCTTGGGGGATTTTTGACCCATAAAAGCAAATATAACGATGCCTATTTTGAATTGATCTCATCTAATACAATTGTATGCTTATCCTGCCCAATTATTATGTTTTGATCAACTAGCAAATTGCTGTTTGTAGTGCTCACTGCATACATCTTTGGATAATTGTTAGGTCTAGAATCATTGTTTCCATTATTTCTTCAGTAAGCATTATGCTAACCAGTGGCCAGATAATGCTTGCAGAAATGTATTGTGTTATTTAAGACGGAAGTAAACTACACTTTAAACCATAGTCATTACATCATAAAATGGGCATCACGCTCAGCCCTTGCCTCAGCTGGTTTTTTCAGCTTGTTTCAGTTTTCAGTACTAAGTCAATATTTTCATCCTGCTTGATAAATTTGTGACTGCATGCTCTTTTCTGCGATCTGCAGGTAGAGCAGTGAGGTTTGACGACTTCCGCCCTCACAGACAAACAAACTTCCTCTGTTTTTTTAACTTCCCCTCTTGCCTGTGCCTGTTCTTGGCAGACAGGTCGAGTCACATTACCTGCTACATGTGAATACCCTTTCCTAACAGAGCAAGAATTTTGTTGGCTTTTCTGTAAGGTGTGGTGGTGGTACACTCACAGCGTATCTTGTTAACCCTGGCCATGTCACACACAGAGTGCAGTATTTCATTTTCATGCTGTGATCGCAGCAGATGGTAGAGTGGAATATTTCACCTCTTGATCCACACTGAGAGATTGTGATAAGGATTATTAGAAATAAACCACAGGTGGCAGTGGCTGTGTACTTACATTGAAGAGTATTGGTCTCATGCTGCATGCCCCCAGGCTGTGTGACACCCAAGGGACTGACTGATGGTGCTCATGCATAACAAAGAAAAACAAATATATGCGTGATTAACACAGCAAGAGCTACACGTAAACATGACCCCCATGGAGGAGTTAATTTTCAGCTGGAGTCTAATATTCTCTCTGAGCCACATGTGGCTTTTGAAGAGGAAAACCGTAAAGTCCTTCAGAAATCTGCTTGGAAATTAAAAAAAAATAAGAGTACTGATAAGAGCTGTTAATTTGTTTTCAGTGTCAGAGCTCTGAGGTTCAACATCAGGATTTCTTTGCACATGAGCTGCTCATTTATGGCAGAAATGATACTTAATGCAGTTATCTGTATCGTGTGTTGATCTGAGGTGTGTAAACAGACTTATTAAGTTTCCTTTGGGGAACGATTCAACTTTGATCAGATTCATGCTGCACTACTTTTGGTCCAGCTTCTCCAAACCTGAAATCTTTTCATTTCTGACATTTCTTAATTTCAATTTTTTAATTCAACAGAGAACAGGTTTCTGCTGTCTATGCCCCTCAAGATTACATTGTTGTCACCACTGTGAGACACTAAAAATAGTCTTTAATTTTAAACTCAACACATCACTCAGCTTTATTTACACCATAGCAATGATGGCAACACATATGTTTTGTCAAGTCAGAACACATTCAAAGATATTGAAATGGCACAAGAAAGTAGTGATGAGCTTATAATGGTGATCTGATTGGTATGGCAATCCAAGACTTTTTTCAAGGATTTCTCAGCATTGCATGAGTGTCAAGTGCTTGGTTGGAGGTTTGGTTGGAGTATTTCTAATTTCTTTGTTTTATAAAGCACCAACATTTTATAATATTATGCAGTTTGTAATTATGCCAGAGTCTATTGTACATGGGTCATCAACTGCTTTTGTATTTTTTTTTTTCTTGACAGATGTTTGGGGGGGTTCAGAGCCAATGTGTTAATATAAATATTTAGGTCTATATAACGCACTGATGCAGCCATTTAAGTTTCGCCCTTCCAGCCAAGTGACTGACAGGTTCCTGCCAATGATTAACTTCCTTCCAACCAATGAGAATCTCCCAACTTCCAAATCCCACCATAAAGACACCATTATTTTTCTATTATTATTACTATTATTATTATTGTTGTTTTTCCGATAATAAGATCAGTCCATATCACCCATACTGCTGCCACCAACATTGGGCAGTATCTCTGTATCACTAACTGCTGCACAGTGGAGCAGGAGTCACATTATTAATGAAACTGAAACTTAAGATTTGTCGTTGGTACCTTGGTTTTAAACAACTGCTCTGGTTTGCCCACACCTGTAGGATGCAAAAACAATAATTTGCTTGCATGCCAGTGAGATCAAGAACTTTTCAAATGAATTGCACACACTTCACTAAATCATAACTCTAAAGTGGTGTTGAAAGTGGCCAAATTTGTTTAATTATTGTTCAGAATGCAGGGAGATAAAAGTTTAACTTTTCTTTTTTAATGGCAGACTGCCACACCCTCCTTACCCCGTGGTTCCAGGTGAAAGACCAACTGTTTAAAAACTCAATGCATTGACCAACATGCTAGACAGGTTAAAGCTTTCAATAAATAACCTTTGGTCCAGGTTCAATAGCCTAAATGTTTATTTTAGATATTTGTTGCAATTGTTATACTGGTTGGCAATTGGTGAATAAGTGTTAGAAATTAGATACGAAAGAATGATGATAAAATGGAGGGTGTGATACTGCCATTAAAAATCAAAATCAATTTTTTCTCCATATTATCCACCACCGGTCCAAAGTACATTCTCTCTCTGTAAAAACCTATGTTTATGCAGTCTCCATCACATCACCCATGTGTCTTTCTTGGTGTGAGTGACACAGTCTGAAAATATGTTCTGTAGCACTTTAATTTGCTAACATTTTGTGTACAGTCTTATAGGTGTAGTCACAAAAACACTAACATTTGTACGCAAGTTTGGTGAGCTGCACATGTTCTTAATCGGTACACAAGGCGCTCCTTATAACAGAGTGAACTAGAAAAGCACTCGGAGAGCGCAGACCTCGACCAGCACCACAGTCTTCTCCCATATTGTGATTTATACCATAAATATTAGTCCTACCTTTATTTCATATAAATATTTAGATTTCTTGACCATGAAAACATACCATGAGCAATTGGTTTCATAATGATATCTATTTTATTTCAGTAGTTATTCACATGAAAATTTCATCAAAATCCATCCATTACTTTTTGAGTTATTTTGTTCACAGACAGACAGACAGACAGACAGACAGACAGACAAACTCTCCCGAAAACATAACCTCCTTGATCTGATGCTGCAGTGTGAGAGAGCTGCACAAGGCAGGGGAGCATATAGTTTTTCAGTTATGTGGCATTGTGATTTTCACCTTTTTTTAATTAAACTTAATATAATCTGAACTGATTCTTCTGTCATTTGCATCAGACTAAAGCCCCTCTGCCCACAGCTGTTATGTGATTTATTTGGACATTTGGTAGGACTGCCTCCACACTTGGTACATTTTCTATAACAAGCAGTCTAAACACTATTACCCGCACCTTTTGCCAATGTTTGCAGTGTTTTAAAATGTACAGTCTCATTTAAATCCAGGGTTTTATAAGGGTTAAATTGTGCACAGTCAGGGCTCTGGTTGCTTTAGATAGGAATCTGCTAATGCTGTTTTTGTCATATTGCTGCACTGCTAGAGAACACAACTTTTATCATCTTTTTTAATCAGATGGTTTGGGGGATTTCATTTTTCAACATCTGTTAGGTTTTCAATATCCTCTAGCACTGGTGGGGCATTGCTGACACCAATTCTGGTACCTTGGCTTGAACAATAGCTGATAGGAAGATTACAAGTATTTTGGGAAGATACAAATGGCAGACATTTTGCCAGCATTAGCAGTATTGTTTTTTTTAATTATTATTTTAATATTAGTTCCACTGAAGTAGTTCTTCCTTGGTAAAATTTAAATATCTGTTTTTCTGTGCCCATGAAAAACAGATATTTAAAGTTTTCGGGGAGTTGTTAAGGAGATAGTGAGGTTTGAAAGCAGTGACCCTCATGTGTAAGCCTGGTTTCTGGAGCCAGTTCAGAGACATTTCTTCTCTGGGTAGTGAAGCTGTTTTAGTACAGCCAGACTCTTATGGCTGACTGGTCACTGAGCTGACAAAACTCTGACTTCTCCACTTGTCTGGCCCACATACAACCGTCTTCACTTGTTCCCTATGCTCTGCTAAAATACCAAACTGGCATTGTTATGTAGGACGAGTCATGATGATTATGTTACCACAGCTGTTGTTAAGAGTCAATGCTGGCTTTATCCATTACTTAAGATGTAAAACATGTGCCAGCCAGTGTGACATTCCTCTGGTTAGGGGCCAAAAATTTCAAAAATGAATCTGCTGAATCGAAAAAAAACCCTTCAGAGACATTCTGGGGATTACCCATGCACTTGTGACTGTGGTCCTTACAGCTGTGTTAAAAACCATAACTGAGACAAAACCTTTTAATATCAATATAATCGTTGCTGTTGTAAAACTCCTTTAAAATAAAGTTTGGTCATGTTAGAACAAATCAACCATTACCTTAGCCCCACCCTTTTTAGTCAGTATTTTTTACGAGCATTTTTCTGTGATTAACGGAGGCGCTTCTCTCTGTAATGATTCAGGCCAGCAGCATTTCTGATGAAATCTTTCCTGTATGCATAAAATTTAATCAGATAACGAGAAAAAACAAGAATGTTTACTTATCAAGTGTACAAATGCAACATTTCTCAATACATATATATGTAACAAGCACGTTTCTCAATAAAAACATTTCTCAATATACAGTTTGGTATGGTATCCTGATTTAATATGTGTAAATCATTTGGAATATTTTTGTATTTATCCTAATCGACTCCATGTGCCCCCTTATCACGTTCATACCAATGAGCATAAGTCCTCTGACTAGAGGTGTCTTTTAAATCATACAACAGATGCATAGATACTCAGCAGTTCTTGCAGGGAATAAGTAGAATCCCCAAGCACATCAGCCTTGAGCATCAACTGTAACCCAAAGACTGTTCCTCTTCACACCCTGCTTGAAAAAATAAACTGTCAGCACCAGTTGCTGGTATGGCACTTAAGTCCTTCAGCACTTAAGGCTGAAGAAAACTCCTCCTCATCTGCCTAAATCAGCTCAAAATATGGTTTAACATGTGAGTGGTTTGAAGTATTAATCTAGTATTAAAATCAGTGTTGAAATCAGCAGGATGAACATAGATAACTCAATAAGCATACACAGTTACATTATGATGCATTCAAAATCATCTCAAAACATGCTTATTGGCAGTCATGATGAGTGAAAGTGTAATTTGAAGGAGAAGAAAGTTCTGTTTTTTAATTGTACCTTTGTTTGTTTTCTGGCACTATTGAGGTTATAGATCAATTATAGCCTTAAAAGCATTTTTGGCAATATGTTTATTTCTATCTCAAAATACACCCAAAATCTATTTTTTTTGCTTTGGGTAAGAAGTATGGATCATTTTTAATAAGACTTAAAAAAATCTTGCTGATCATGACAAAAAAAAGAAAGGTTCATATTGAATCGTGGGTCGGCTATGCTGTTGCACCCTGATCACATTCAGACAGTTTTTAGACAGATATCACATCTACATGTTACAGGAAGTTTTTTAACACCCCACCCCAACATGCACGATAGTACAAAGTAGTCGAAAGGAAATAAATATCATTACTCTTATGTTGACTTGTTAGCAAACTAAAGTAAGGAAATAAACCCATGAGCAGGGAATGGTGACAAATATATTGGTATTTTGAATTCAGACTTGCTGACAAGTCTCAATAAAATTGTCAGTTGACGGTTAAAATAAAGCACGATTCATCAAACATGGCTACAGAAGATATCACATCATTTCTGAGGAAACTTTAGCTCCTTAAAATACTGGACCTGACTTCCTGATCTTTGTATGACAATGCTAACACTGCTGCAGTGTGATACCAGTGTTATTTCACAGATGGGATGCAATGATTTGTTGTTGTTGTTGACAAATATTGATGACATTAGTTGTAGCAGAGGATTTAATTGTTGGTGAGTCATTTATTTACGTCATTGTGTGGTTGTCGTTCGATGCGTGGATCTATCATTGGACTGAGTCAGCTCAGCCTCTCTATCCTTATTGAGAGCTGTGGCATCAATGGTGACTGCAGTGTGACAGGAAACTTGAATTTCAGAAGTGGCTGATTGAACATCACCAACCGATTACTTATAAACTCATCCTCATCAATACAATCAAAGGAGCATAAGCCTTTGCGTCACAGTCCAGCCCACAGTTCTTAGTAAGAAGGCATAAGAGTGACAGGTTTGTCAATACCAGGACCAAAGCTGTATCCAAATTTGGGCATGTCAGGCCCGAGCTTGTGGTTTTCTAAAGGGCTAATATTCAGGATCTTTTGATAATATTAAGAATTGTAGATGATGCAGCCCCTAAATACATTGTACCTGTGATCTGGGAAACATTGCTTTCAAACTATTGGATTATTTGCGTAAGCAGTTGTTCAAATTCGGGGAACCTCTCCCCATTATTGTATGTGAACAACTGAGCCTTAGGGGGGGTACCCACGAGGGATGGGATGAAATATTGTTTAGCAATATATTGCGATATAGTACGTGACAAAATGCATCGAGTTTGAAAAAAATGGATCGCTAAATGAAGAAGTCACATCTGGTAATAACGCATGTGATCAGAAGTGACGACAACAAACATTAGCACCAACTACCTTGCCTCCAAAAAGCAGAATGTTGGAGTCAATGAGGTCAAAATTGAGGACACTCCGCCTGGATACAAGTCATCTGTCTGGCAGTATTTTGGCTTTCTCATTAAAAAAGACGAAGACGGCAAAAAAGAGCCTACCGCTTGTTAGCATAACACTCTCTCTAACCTCTCCAGGGTTAGAGAGAGTGTTATTGTTTGTATTTGGTCTGTTAGGCCTTGTGTTTTCCTGTGTGCAACTCAAACAAAAACAAATTTTAAACAAATATTACACAGTAATATTTTTTCTTTTTTACTTTTTTGATAATGTATCATGACGTATCGTATCGTGACCCGGGCATATCGAGGTGCAGCGTATCGTGAGTTTAAGTGTATTGTCCCATCCCTAGTACCCACATAAAGGTTATTGAGCTGTTTTTGGCCTGGCTTTTCCTCTTCCCGACCAAGGATGGCAAATGCCCAATTATCATCTGTCTTAATAAATTATCCTATGAGATTATCCTGTATCCTGAGGTGTGTCAAGAGTGAATTTTTCTCCATAATTGGCACCCAAACAGGTCAGTATGGTCATGTATGGGATCTCTAGCAGATAAAAAATCTCTTCAGATTTAGGCCCCACCCACACGAAGACAAAACGCTTAACAGTTTCCAAAACGATCGTCATAAAGACGAAGGGGTCTCAGAAATTGTGTGCGTCTATAAGTATGCACTCGATACGCATCAAAACACTGTAAAACACATGCCAGACCTCTTGGGGTGCTGTAACAATATGACGGAAACAAGCGAAAACAGACGTAAAAACAGTGGGCATGCACACTTGCAGCAAAAGTTGTAAACAGAGATTGTGATAAAGTGATGTAATGTGTCCTCAATGATTGTTTGTTCAACTCGGTGGTGATTGAAACAAAGGAGATTTTGCTGCTACAGGGATAGTAGGGTCAATAGCTTCATTAGCACATACAGTATGCTTCACGTACGCCGTCATTGTTGTTACCGTTGCCGCGTGTGGCGCATGCGTGTCAATGAAGATATGAAACTATGACGTAAGCGTATCTGAAAAGTGGCAGATAGCCAGTGATCACGGAGCTGCGTACACGGCATTTCAAAATCTTTCCACTCTAGAACCTGGTTTCAAAAATGATCATTTACTGACCCCCAAAATGCCACCTTTGTATGGATGATTCGCAGATTTGTCAAAAAACTTGTGCGTTTAGACCTCGATTTGGCTTCGTGTGGATGGGGCCTTAGAAAATCCTGAGAATAGTAGGGCTGTCACCTTATATTCTATATTTTAATAAGGATTCGAAAATGGCGATAAATATCTATAACCGAATAGTAAATAAAAAAATAACAGAATATCTTTGATTATTTGGGTGCATGTTCGAAAACCTTGATTTTTTTTTGGAAACTGACAATCTTACTTTTCAGGGATGCTCTTTTATACCAAATCATGCTCTCCTGTTTCCAGTTAACCCATTCGCAAGTTAAATGATCCAAAAGTTTTTTTTAATCATTCTCTCATTCTCTCTTTTCCAGTAAAAATATGCCTTATGAAGTGATAGCATTATTTTCATGAAGAAAAACAGCCATGCTTAAAATTAATTTGTTTTTATCACTAACCAAACAGCATTTTGGTTTGGCGTCCGAACAGACTGTGAGCATGGTCTGATATCAGTATTGGGCCGCATAGCATGTAGGAAGAAAGCTATTGGATCGAGTCTTCCGTTGAGCTGGAATGTATTGTGTGAATTTGCATGGTCTCCCTGCGCATGTTTTTTTTTCAGATACTCTTGTTTCCTCCTCTAAACTAAGAACCAACACATTGGGTTAATTAGTCTTCTAACTTACCCAGAGTTATGAATGTGTAATATTGTCAGCCTCCATATGTCATTCTTGTGATTGACTGGGCACTAGTATTAGAAGTAACTAATCAACCTCATGAACATGTTTTTTGTATGTGGGAGGAAGCAGGAGTGACTGAAGAGAACCCACGTGTGAAGAACATGCAAACTCCACAAATCAAGGCCCTGCCTGACTCCGGGATCAAGTGTGAACAACCATGTCAGTGAATTACCTGGCCAAGCTACCCCTATATTATCCTGATCAGGGC
Organism: Scarus forsteni; assembly: GCA_036419115.1. NCBI lineage: Eukaryota > Metazoa > Chordata > Actinopteri > Labriformes > Labridae > Scarus > Scarus forsteni. The sequence goes on along the minus strand of JAZDUH010000040.1, from coordinate 8,223,048 downwards.
TCCAGAGTGCAACCATTTTGGGCGCACATGCACCCAAAATTTGTAAGAGTGCACCTGACATTTTTTCATGGGCACACTGATGCACCAAGAGAAAACGTTAGTCCACTCTTACAAATTTAACTAACTGAGGTATAGCGGGAAAATCCGCTCAGTGAAGCTCTGCTAAATTCGTCTTAGTGACTGTCAGATAATTAATAAAAAACAACAAAAACAAGTAGAACAAAGTAACGTTTAATATAACAAATGTACTTGTTCAGTCCCTTCTCCTGTCAAGGGGGGATTTTTTTATGATTTACCTTAGTTTCAGTTTTGTAAATATTGACTATAGTGTGTGAACTCTTATTCTAGATTTAAATTTGTTGGAAAATAAGACTATCCAGCTAAGGTAAAAGTTATGTTGTTGATTTTTTTTTCAGTTCAGTATAGGACCTTAAGCTTTAGCTCTTTAAATTTTGAAATATTTTGTTAAACTTGAGACGTTTGAGTTTGGAATTTTAAGTTTCACTTTAAGCACAAGCACTTTTATTTGGATATGTTTTATTTTGCTCAATGTTATAGTTTGAAATTGTCAATTTCATTCAGTGCAGCACTTTAAACGCTCAATTTTTCTTAAAATATATGATTTTGCTTCAAAAACTGACAAGTATTTCTTTGAATCTCATTCTTGTTTAAAAAGCATTAACACTATATAAAAGTTATGGAGAGTAATAAAATGGTGACCTAATGCCGTTAAAGGTGACACTATGAACAATTTGGGTGCACCTAATTTTTGTGCTGGTGCGCCTTAAAACATTTTTTAGGTGCACCGCTGCTCCTGGAGCCCTGGTATAGACTATAGTCTGTAGTGCTGTTTTCAATGTTTCTGCATTTTTTTTTTTTTTTTATGTAATTTTTGGGCATTTTGTGCCTTTATTGATAGGAGAGAGACAGTGGATAGGCTTGTGAAAGGGGGTGAGAGAGTAGGGGAAGACACTCTGCAAACTGGTCACAGGCGGGATTTGAACCTGGACCGGCAGAAGCATGTACATGGGGTGCCTGGTTGCTAACCACTCTGCCAAACCAGCACCCCGTTTCTGCATTTTTTCACAGTTTTTTAAATGCAGTGAGCTTACCACCATAAGCCACTGGGCTGTAACTACTGGCAACAAGGTGAAGATGTCACAGTTGGGGTTGCATGTATGAAAAGGGCTTCAGACTCTGGCTGTAAGCGCCTTTTCCTCTCTTTTCCTTAGTGTTTATTTTTTGATAAAGGTTAGGAAACAGATTCTTTCCTCCTTGTTTCTACTTGCCAAGTTTCACTTTTGCTATAACTAGTCATTCACATCAGCCCTAGATTTTTAAACATCATACTAGTTTTACTAAAAACAAGATGATACAGAAAGAGAGGAGAGGGGAAGTGAGAAGTTTTAAACCAACACAGGCTGGATGTCAGGCTTCCTGCAGCATATGCCCTCCCTCTGGAACAGATGTTCACATTTGACCTCCTCCTATCAGGAGCAGAGAGCTTTTTTCTGCTGGATAGACACTGTAAGTCTGTCACTGTTTCTTATCCCATCACTCTCCTGTCCTCTCATGTCCCCTCATCACAAACTAGTACGTACTCGCACACTCTCAGTATTCATTACGTAATAGACTCCCAGCAGGAAAAACAGGGTGCAGTCACTGAGGGCTGCCAAAGAAGCTGTTGTTTCCCATGCACAAGAGCAAATTTAAATAGAAACAAAGGGACCAGGCAACGGCAGACAGACACACGCGTGTGCCAGCCACTTACAGCTTTTACTGAAAAATGAGTTTGTCAGCATGCTGGGCAGGATGACAAAACTGAATATGTATGCCGTGGTGATTGTTGAGTCCACTTAAGGTCTTCATGGGAGGATGTGATCCTGCTTTTGAATGCTGACCAAACAATATCCAGAGCATTTTGATTTTCCCTTACATCTGCTTTGCTTCATTTTATTCCATGTATTCATCATACATTGCTCTCTACACCAGTTTGCAAACAGCATGTGTGGTTGTATTTTGCATTGAATTATTCAATTATTATGTTCACTGTTGCTTGTTCCTCTGTCATCTTCCATATACTAGAGGTAACATTGCCAGAAAGTGAAGAACAGTAGTGGGTCACTTGGCCTGTCATCTTATGACGCTTAAATGTAATTGTTAAATAGTCTGTTCTGCTTTTTAGAGTTTAATGTCCACTTTAGTGTGTTAAGGCTATCTCCTTCTTACCTTGTTAATGGGTGAGACGGAGATGACCAGGAACAACAGCTTCAGCCATCCACTGAGTAACATGTGCACTGCTTACCGTGTTCAGCTTGTTATCCAGACAAAACTATCCAGACAGATTTGTTGTCCGAACAGATTTGTTGTCTGGAAAAGAAACTCCTGCATCTTTTTGTGTCCACTCGCCATTGTTGTTTGTGAAAAGTTTTTCTCCTCCGTACGCATGTTGTAGCAGTGCTGTTTCTCTGCAAACCTACATTGCCATCTACTGGACTGGCATGCACACTACAGTGATTACATTTGTTTCTAGCATCTCTGTCTGAACACAGATCAAGCTTGAATATGCAAAGGAAAAACCTTTGCGTTTTAGGTGACAGTGTCTCTGTGTAAACAGGGCCTTATCCCCACCCACGAATATACCTACCACTGGGATTTCTAACTGTTGTTTCGAAGCTGATGCATGCTCACTGGCTAACGTTAGCAAGCCCAGTACAGGAGAAGATGTAAGGATGTTAAGAATTTGGTTCTGGACTGACCAATCACCACAGAACAGAGGTGTCAACCAATCAGACCAGAACTGGTCGATATGGGTAAGGAGTTCTGAAAAGGCGTCTCAGCCAGAAAATACATCTGGCTAAGGAGTACAGTAGAAAATTATTTGATTTTTTTGAACATATGAATGATGAACATACTCTATACCTCAAAAATGAATATTTGAACCACTGTTGAGACTGTTCAAGACTTTTTAAAGCAAGACTGAATTTTGACTTCTAGTCTACCCCAGTTTTAGAATTCTTCCCCAATGATCGTATTTTGCCTTATCTCAAGTTTATACTGTAAATCTGATTTTGTGTAGTTTCAGTAGGTTCAAAATAGTTAGTCTATAAAACCTGCCAGCTTCCACATACAGAGTGTTCATCATCCACTTCAGTTTTAGTCTGTCAGAGATGCTTCCCCCTTCTGAGGCCCCCTTCCCCAATGAGAAAAGACTGTAGCCCTTCCTGTGGGCCACAGTCTGTTGCGATTGGTCGCCTGGTCACTTATCAGTCAGTTCAGTGCGATTTTCAACGTCTCTGCATTTTTTTCACAGTTTCTTCATTGCAGTGAGCTTGCCACCATAAGCCATCGGGCTGTAGCTACTGGCAGAAGGGGAGAATGTCTCGGTGGTAGAGCTATATACAGGATGGGTTAATTAGCCCACATAGAGGGCTGATTAATGTCCACACAAAAGGAGTACTTAGAGCCTTTCCTTAAATAAAACCATTTTCAGATTTAAGTTGAACTGCATGTATTAAATTGTCCAAACATCCAGCCAATTGAAACAGCTTGTTCAGGGTAATATTTTTTTTTCTTTTTTACAATACACTTTAATTGCAGGTCTTTTCTTTTTCATGCAAATTTACTGCCTGACACATATACAGTACAAGGAACAATACATCAGTGACACATATCATATTTTACTAAGAATTTAATATATTCCAATAACAAAGATTTTTTATGGACATTTTTGGAATTTAAATATTTTATGGCATCTGTTTAAGGCAGCAGTCCCTTGACGTGACGAGCAGACGTATGGTTATATTTTGACGTGTCTCGGCTCAGAAAAATGACTGCGGAGTAAATGTAAACAATGTGTTCATGCAAGGATTTTCTAAATCTGAAGAGATTTTTATCTGCTAGAGACCCCATACATGAAGATCAAAAATCAGAAATTGAACAGTTTTGATTGTACTGTGTGTCGTGTGCTCCGATATCTCAACATAACACATCACACACATAACATTCTTCTGTCCCACCACGGATCTAGAATCTTGTCCTCAAAGATGGAAATCTTGCGTGATCAAGTGAAAATTCACTTTCTGGCAAGGAATCTACAGGAATACAATTACTTAGAGTAGATTATTTTCAGTATTTGCTAGATATTACAGGACAGTAGAGGTCTTTTAACTTAATAACACTGTTCATACTTAGTTTGTTTCAGTTCTGTTTATAATGTATGGAATTCAGACAGAAGAAAAAATACTGGTGGGATTTTAATTCTTATATAAAGAAATAAGCAGAATTTTACACACGCCTCAGACTCTCTCCATTGGGCTTAAGGGCTCAGTGTGTGAGTCAAGAGATGCTGCTAACTTTAGTTCAGTTGCTGTCAAAAATGCATCATCAAGGCAAATGATTTTATTAAATATGACAGTGGAGTGTCTTAGGACAGCAAGACCTCTGCTGGAAGGATTTTAAACTCCAGCCAACAGTGTTTTTAATAACCCTGTTAAACGCTGAACAGAAGTTTGGTTGGAAGCCAAATATCAGTTCTCTTCTGTTTTAGGAATCCATTTTTAGGCCTTTCCATGTTCTGTGGTATTTCGACCAATCCATAAGTAACAATTAGTTTAAAAAAGCACTGAAAGCCGCCTGGCACTCTCATAATGATCTTTAAAGTCTTAATACATTGGAGAGAGAGAAGTGAGAGAGACATCACACATGACAACAAATGCTGACAGATTTACCTGTTCTGTTATTACAGTTTGTCGTCTGCCATCATATGACCAAGAAAACAAACCACACCTCCAGATAAATTCACCAGCAATCACAGTCTCCACTCTTAACAGATGGCAATCTCACACAGTCAAACACCTGCAGAGTAAACAAACATTGAGGTTGCAGAGCGAACTGAAGCAACCTGTTCTTATACTTTCATCGTTATACGTTATAAGTTTCAATCTTACAGCTTTTTTGTCAGTTTCGTTATTTTTTGAAGGAGTGTTGAAAGTATCGATACCACGGTATATTACAATTTCTCAGGGACAATGCTGTATCAGTATTTTCAGTGCAGTATTTCAATATTTTACCATCCAGTAACTTTCAGGAATTTTGAACATTTGCATTTTAGTGCAGCCTCCAGCTGTAAATTGGCAATCAGCCATTTTAATCTCCCTCTGTCTGTCATATTTATTGCTCTCATTTTTGTCAGAAGAGCAGACACTGGAGTTTATGTTCTCTATGGGATTTAAATCAGGGGAACATGTGGGATGGTCCAAAAGAGTGATGTTATTCTCTCTAAAGAAGTCCTTCCACCTGGAGCTCCAGTGTTCCACTGAATGAAAAAGCACCCCAGACCATGATGGACCCCCCTCCACTGTGCGAGGTAGAAAACATCTCAAGTGGGATCTCCATGTCATGCCAGAAACGTTGGAAGCCATCTGGACCGTTACGTTTACATTTTTTCTCATCAGAGAATAAAACTATTTTCCACCTTTCAATGTCCCATGTTTGATGCTCCCTGGCAAAGTCTAAACGGGCAGTTTTGTGGCGTTGAAGGAGACGAGGTCTTTGAATTTCTTTTTTGTTTTTGAAACCCTTTTCCCGCAGATGCCGTCTGATGGTTATTGCGCTGCAGTTGGCACCAGTAAGGGCCTTAATTTGGGTTTAGGACCGCCCTGTGTCTTGACAGACAGCCAATTGGATCCTCCGGCTCAGCACAGGTGTAATTTTTGCGGGTCTTCCACTTGACTTTTTTGTTCCATAATGCTCAGGATCTTTCAAAAAACTTAAATGACTGTCTTACTGCGTCCAACCTCAGCAGCAATGGCACGCTGCGAGGGGCCTTGCTTATGCAGCTCAACGATCCAACCACGTTCAAGAAGAGAAAGCTTCTTAGCTTTAGCCATCAGGAGGGAATGCCTGACAACATGAAAATTTTGAGCAGATTTTGGCTTTAGTAGCCTGTGGTCTTAAACGTTTGATCAGCTGATAAACAACCTATTTCAGTCTTTTTTTGTTTTAATTACAAGTTCCAAATGTTTTTTGTCGCACTCCCCCTTCTTGCTTTTGCATATTGTAGCTCTATTTAAAAACCTCATTAAGGTCCAAATGTGCAAAATTTATATTCTAGCATTTTTTCAACCGGTCTTAAGATTTTGAGCAGGTCTGTATTCACAGCACACAGCAAACTGTAGATGTTTTGAGGCCACGCCCCCTACATGAAATGATCAATCCTCCATCACATGAAAAGATTAAGAGCTGAACCCTCAACTCTTTAGGCCACACTTTTAAGCAAGTGGACGACATTCAGTGAAGTTTAGAACTCTATAAAGTTGTACTCGCAAATAAATCAGTTGAAAGATTTTTTAAAATTATTTTGCAAGGACGTCTGCCTATGACAAGAGAAGATGTTTATATCTGTATTTGGATTTGTTATAGTTTGTTCATTTCACCCAATTTCCTGTTAATCCTCACATGGAAAGTTTACAACTTGGAATATTTCAGAAAACCCCCGTCTTAACTTCCAATGATTGTTTCTGGAAGAAAAAAACATGTTTTTTTTCACATGTCATCTACCATTCTGTCTGACATTTACTACCACCTGCATGGCTGTGGTTGTTGTGGATCATGCTTTAACCAGTTTGCTTCCTGCTTTGTTGTTCCTTTCGCATGAAAAAACACCATTGATGCTGCCACCTGTCCTCAGTGTTCACTCCACATAAAAAGGATGATGATAATTTCACATTTATGACTTTTTGACCAGGGTGACTACAATCCGCTTTGGAGCCAATCAAGGCAAATAAAATCCCTATAAACACACCTCACACCACCTGCTGTACTCGTTTCTCCTTTGCCTTAACCAGCTCTTCCTACTCTCTAGACTAAAATACATCCATCTTTTCCCAAAATATTTCAGAGGCAGCTTTTGGCAGATATAGTCAGTAAGAGCATATAAAAAACTGCACCAAAAATAGTAAGCCTCATGTGGCTGCATGTTTCTAATATCTAATCTGGTCTCTCATCCAGGGTTTTATTTGGCCCAGTATTACTGCTGAACCCTGCAGCAACAAATCAATAAAACTCTGTTTGGAGTATCAACAGTTGTGTGACACTGGCCCATATTTAGGATCATTATAACAGCTGTAAATCTTTGTTTTATTACCACACTGGACAAATAAATTTATGATGTGACTTTTTCCCCCTGCAGTATTTTCCTTTGCTTTATTTTCTTTCTTTTGAGCACTTCATTGACCTCAGTAAAGGAATGCTACTATAGCCCTAACAAAAAAAAGAGTCTCCCTACCAACAAGTTTATTTCACAGAAGATGTCACATTTTCATCCTAGTTGTTGGAGTTATGTTTATACTGAACTTGAGAGAACATTTTTATGTACATGCTGTAAAGATAGAACATCCACACACACAAACACCACATTGTTTACTTGACTCTTCACATTCATATTTTCTGTGAGTCACAGCCCTATAAAAGTCTGCTCCATGACCACTGACTCTTTGTTTGAGGAAGTGTTCCCTAGACATACGATCTTTCTGCTGTGAAATGCAGTATGGTTTGAAAGGCTTTGTTTGTGTAAGTGTTTCTCCAGAATGAAAGCACAAACATAGTTTGTGGATGTTATTGCCTTTAACCCAATTGTTCCCATGAGTTTTATTGAGCTGGATGTGGTGGAGTAATCCATTCTTCCTTTTGTCAGCATTATAAAAAGCTCATCTTATCCTGACAGGGAGATTTATGCTCTAGAACGGTAATTTCCCTTTGAACTCCACAGGCACAGAGGGTGGATTCTCACAGAGAAGAGAATGAATGATTCTTCACACAGGTGATAAAAATGTTATCTAAAGCACGTTTGAAGCAGGCAGCCCAGAGACAATTTGCATAACAGGGACTTTGCATTGGGCTGCTCTGCCGTCTGCTAAGTCGACCACTTGGCATAGTATGTGCCTTTTTAAAGCTTCCATGATGGCAATAGCAAGGGCAGGAAGGCGTCATTCATTTGGGAGCACCGTCCATTCATGTGTCTGGGCCTTTCTGTGCTTTAGGTGTATATTTTGGCTTGTTCTGCTTTAGTTTCAGAGGATAGAACAGTGGATAGGAGGGCTGTCACCTTAAAATCCACCGTTGAAGTCCGGCATTGACGGCACAGTCTGTAAGTGCGCTTGGAAGGTTACAGGTTTGTGCCCAGCTTGAGTAGTCAAAGAGACTAGATAAGCACTATATGATCAGAAGTCGATGTGCCATTGAAAAACATTTAAAAACAAAATAAAACAGCTTAACAACTTAAAGCACCTGGAGCAGTGAACCAGCTGATTCAGAAGAGGGACCTCTTAGCCCAGTCCATGGAAGAATGCCATCACGGACAAGATTTCAAGCTTCATATCCAAGACATGTGCCCTCGCGAGAAGTAAATACTAAAACAATCTAGTGGATATGCCTTGTGTGTGTTGCAGCCAGGGGGGCATTCACATTAATAACCAAGTATCTATGTTTATTAACATGTATGCTTGAAAACCAATCAAGTTTGATTTTTTTGGAATAGTGGATAGCTTTGGACTGTGGGATAGAAAGTAGGGAGTAACATGTGTTCAAGACTGCTTCACAGATTCATATACAAGCTGTTTGTGTTTGCTTTCTTGCTTGAAATCACACAGACACTTGGATGTTGTGCAGTTAGCATCATTTTGTGTAAAACTAAGACACAGCTTTGGTCATTTCTGTGCTGTCTCTGCTCTGATCACATCTTTGAGCTTTTTATCAGTTCTGCTGACTGCCTCTGATGAGATACTTGGTTTGCAAAACAAAATGCAAGTAGCTGATGAAGGAACTCTTAAGCATAAATACAATATACAGTGATTCCTCAAGATAGTTGTATCTGGATCTAAGCTGGAATTGCTTTTGGATTCTGATCTATAGTGATTATTTTCAGGTGTCATAGTTTTAAGGTCTGATATCCTGTGTGTTTGAAAATTTACATTATGTCTTGTTTGTCTAAAGATTTGATTGAAGCTGAACAAAACAAAAACAAATTTCCTCTCTCTAGAGGATCTGATGCAGCTCACTTTCCCTCCACTTGGAAACGCATATATCTGGGAGGCCACAGGAGGCTATGATAACAAGCTCTGTGCTGATTGGCTGCCTGAACACTGGCCCCATTTACATGGGTCAAAAAATCCTATTTACAATCAGATTGAAAGGTCAATCAGATTAGAAATGTCTCATGTAAACACCTTAGCCAATCTGGTTCACCCGGATCTGTTTGTATTTTGAATCAGATTGTTGAGGTAGTCTACGCCGATTGATAATCTGCTCCATGCTTCATGTAAACTGCTGAGTGGAGCGGATTGTGTCGATAGAGAGGATTGTTCGGTCTGTGCAGGCGCTTCATAGTACGTAAGAGGCACATAGTGACGTATGCAGCCCAAACAAACATGGCGAACAAACAGAAGAACTGGACAGTGGAGGGAATAAACTTTTTAATAGAAACCCTGCGAAAGTTTAAAATGACTTCAGAGCCTCAAATAAATGTTACCATAACACAACTAGAAAAGCACTCCGAGAGCGCAGACCTCCGCCAACGCCACAGTCCTCACCCATATTGTGATTTTCACCATAAATATTAGTCCTACCTTTATTTCATGTAAATATTTAGATTCCTTGACCATGAAAACATACCATTAGCAACTGGATTCATAATGATATATCACAGAAATCACATTTTTCGCCATGGCGGCCAGATTCTGATCCGGATCAACACCAAAATCGAATCAGTTCTTCCTTTTCCCATGCTGAACATTTCCTGATAATTTCATCAAAATCCATCCATTACTTTTTGAGTGATTTACACAGACAGACAGACAAACTCTCCCGAAAACATAACCTCCTTGGCGGAGGTAATAAGTGTTCCCAACAAAACACAATGTGGATCCATCTTTCTAGAGGTAAACAGGAAGCTGGAAGTGCAACTCTTCTTATCTTACACATTTGCAGGTAGTGGCAGAGTGACCTTCTGCACATGTCAAACAAAAAACAATACAATCGGATTCAGCTGGGGCCATGCAAACGTGGATCAAATTGAGGAAAACTACCCACATAAACGGGGCCAATGTCTGATGGGAGGGGGGCGAAGGGTTATAGGACACAGCATGGATGATCAAAACAGTCATGGAAACTGCCTGTGATGAGCTTAAAACACACATATTACATAACTCCAGGGATTAAAAAAAAACAGAGCAGGCATTTTCCTAAAAGAGGTATAGCACATATCTCTGTGAACTGAGACTTGAGTAAAATATGTCTTGTTCTTCTCCCATATCTGCTTCTATCAACATTCAAAGCAATGACAGTTACATTTTGCTGGACATGGGCCCTTTAAAGATTGAAGCCACCGGTTCTCTTGTTCACTGCTTGCTTGTGAAAAGCAATGTTTTCCTTAAACTTTGCCAAACACCCTTCTGACCCAAGGATAAATTGGTTGGATTTATACAGTCAGAAACCGAGGAATATGAGTCTCAAGCTTTTACTTTCTTGTGAAGGGCAATTCAAAAATGCTTCGAGAAACTGTCTGTAGATACCAGTCAAATATTAACTAAGGCTCAAGGATAAACTGATAAGATGTTGGTGGGCACAGAGCGAATTTGTGTACCCTTACTGTCATCTTTTTCTAATGATTTTAACATCTCCAAAATGTTGTGTAATTTTTTTTATTTATGCTTTGCTCCAGTGCTCTATCTGAAGGTCGATTTGATCTCAAAGCTTTACAGAATTAAAGACATAAGCTTTCCACCAGTTACACTACCACAAAAACCACCCTCCCACTCTACTTTCACTTCCTGGCAGTTGTTTACCTCGTGGAGGCACACAATAATATATCTATAAGTTCTACAAAATGCATTGGAGGATGTTCATTGTCTTTGGGAAGTAATGGCAGCTCTTTTGATAATTCCTGTGGCATTGTGTTTGTTTGAAACAGACTCCTAAATATGTCTGGGAGCGTAGAAACCATCTCAATAAATTCTTTACAGGCAAAAAAATGGAAAACATACAGGTGAGGCATTGCTTGATTTTCAGCAGACAGGTTTTTGTCGAATGAGATGACCCTTTCTGTTATCCTTGTTAGGCTCTCTTAAAAACATTCAGGGGCTGGTGAGGATATGGATCTGAAATAGCCTCAGGTAATGGATGGTTCAGGCACAGATAATTGCTTGTATGTGCTGCAGACTCTGCTCAGTGATAATGGATTCTTCCAGGTGCTGTATTCTGCGTAGCCACCCAAAGATAAGAGCTGTTTTCCACCCCAGTGTTGTATTTAAAAGCAAACAGAGATGTATTACGAGATGCACTGTGGCATATGTTGCCATTAGCGCCAAACTGAAAAAGAGTGGTTGAATTTGCCTTTATTTCTCCCTGCATGTTTCCAAACACCTACCTTTTCCTTAATTACTGGTTGGTGTGTGAGAGAAAAGTGAAAGGCTCTAAAGAGAAGTGTGTGCTTTATAAAAGGACTGCAGCTGAGTTGTAATTGCAGTGCCCTCTCCTCTCTGACTCCTTGCTCTCTGTGTCATTCTCTATTATGCAACAGGCTTTTCTTGCAAGTCCTTGCAGGATCTCAGTCTTGATTGTGTAACGATCAAGAGTGAAACTGGCCGGCAGGAGTCATACTCAGTCAGGATTGCTGCACTGCTTGAATACAGCCATCAAACACTAGAGTTCTCAATGGACATCAGTTTTATGCTAAACTGGATTCATAACCAGGGTCCAAGTATAAAGTAATCAAATAGGTTTTTACTGAATCTTCACAGCTGAATGAACATTATTGAAGTAAAATGAATTGATTTATTGAAGTGTTTGGAAAATGCTGCTTAGTTTTTCTAAGCCTCTACTCTCAATCTGTGATGTGATTCCCATGTCAAGCTTTGTCATGGCTGTAAAATTGAGAACAGTGATGTAGAAATGGTCTGTAAAACAGATTTTCATGGAAGCGGCACAGTAATAAACCGATGCCATGGGACTGTGTTCTTTTTTTGTCTCTATGCTGGCTAGAGGCAGCGACCCTCATTTATTAGTCTGATGTAAATATTTGCACAAATTTTGCTGTAGAAATCATTTGACACCAGCTCCCGAGTGTTATTCACAAAACTTGTATCTTTGTCCGATCCCAGCATACCAAGGCTCATGTTGATAAATATGTTTGCCAAAATCTCTTGTCATTTAAATAATATGCCCCTAAATAGTCACCATTAAGGCCTAACTTTAGCACATGGAAGAACATAGTTCAGTTAAATTAAAAACAAAAAAATTGAGCTGGAAACTGACACAATCACTAGAAAATAACGTAATAATAAATTAAATTGGAGTCACAGAAATCACATCTGTAGATAGATGTTTGAAACCTTTTTTTTTATTAAAGAGAATTGTTTTTGTGACCTTATCAATAAAGACACAAAATGCCTCTGAAAAAGTCTTTAAAGGTGTTCCAGCTGAAGTTGGAAAAAAACATGCCGATCTACCAGGCTATTGTTAGCTGTTGTCAACTCGGGGGTGGCGAGGTTTCACCAAGTTCCCAGTAGGAAATTCCGACTTTGGGAGACGTTCCAGTTGCAGTTTTCTACTCGGAAATTCCTACTTCTGACTGCAACTGGAACGCACCAAAAGACCCAAGCCAAAGTGTGTGTTTGTTGTGATGCTTATAAAGCATCCAGCTCAGACCTTCCTCAGAACTCTGCATTGCTTTACAACTTCTTTTTTCAAAAACTTACAGGATGCAAAGCGACGAGGTAATGTATCTCTTTCTAGTTACGTAGCGGTAGTTTTTGATGTGTGACAACAAGCAATTTTTTGGAAATCTTAGTATCGTAGTTTTGTTGCCGGCTATATATCGCTACTTACAGCCCTGTGCTCTAAGACGTGTTCGAATCATATAAATTTTCTCTCATTTTAATTTTCTTGTTTCTGAAGTTGAGTATCCAGGCCAGTCCAGCCCTGTCCGACCTGACTGGAAGGCTAAGGAATAGCATTTATAGATAGATAGAACTATTTTGATGCTATGAAACTCATCTTAAAGTGTGTATTTCGATCAGGCATATATCTAAAAGTGAGACTTTTTTGTAATTACTTAGAAACTCCTCACAGTCCCTTTGAAAAAAAAAAAATAACAGAAACAATGTTCTGGGACATTTGTGACAATGCTAGTTGAATAAAAGTTCTTCCAACTCACTGCCACAAAACCACCACAGCCTTTTCTTTTGACTCATGGTTGTACTTTCACTGTCTTGCAGTTTTTCTAGGTCTCATGAGGGTAGAATGGCTCCAGGCTGTCTGTTTATTTTGGAGTTTGTTTCCAAGTAAGTTTTCAAGGACTCTCTTATATGTATGAGAACTGTGCAATCCAACTGTGAAACTGTATTCCTTTTATTGAGATATAAAGAAGATTAAGCTGTCAGTCATAGCTTCTTGTTGATGTTATATCATGGCAGGATCAGAAAAGGTCTGTTGAGTAGAGCTCGAGGCAGATTTCCTCTTCTGAGCCTTTCTCATGCCCAGATATATGATATATTTGATTTATGTCAGCTTTGTGGAGTCTGGTCTTTTTTTCTTTAGCTTCTCAACTTGAAACAATTAACTTTTAAAGTGCACTGTGTACTTATTGTATGGTTAAGTCTGATTCAGTTTTCCCATTGAGCTTTTTTACATATACCTCAGTAAACAAAAGGATATGTTCTTTATACAAAACCGAACATGCATGGCTAATGTAACAGCGAGCTTATCTATAAAGACCTTTCTAGTTTTGCATGATCAGAAAGTGGTTTAGCGCTTTTAACACCAAGTGTATGTCAACAAGTCTTCATGAAATTGTTTGATTGGATCTGTCAGCAGTCTTCTCTGAATTTGGATCAAGAAGATAACAAGTGTTCCCCACAACTTTGGAGACAGTCCAGCTGTCAAAAACACTTGCATTTGGCTGAACCAGCTGTGTCTCACTACAGATGCAGCCACACTAGAAGAAATATTCTAATTAAGGAGGAGGTTTATTCACATTGCCAGCTGTTGTACAACCTGAGATGTTTGTATATTACACTGATGACTCAAGTAAAATCCTAATCCTACCTCCTAGTGGGGGTAAAATGTCTTAGAAAATTCATTTTTCATGGTGTTGTTTGAAAGTGGGGATAAGTTTAAGAATGAGTCAAAGCAGAGCATTTTACTGGCTGTATGGCATCAACAAAACATCAAAACCTCAGAAATGAGTAACTTTGTTATGCACTCTCTTTCCATAAGTGGAGACAGGGAGACAATTAAGTTAAAACTACAATTTTGCTACTGTGTTTTGGCAGGATGATAATTTTGTCAAACCTTCTGTTGAATCCAAAGGATGCAGTCTGCTTCTCATTAAAGAAAATACAATAAAGCTTTTTGTCAAACAAGTTAAAATGCTAGAGAATCTGGCAGTCCACGGGCTAATATGAGCCTCAAGTGTGCTGTATAACATCAAGACTCTGTCCACACAGAGATGAAAATGTTTTTTAAACACTATGCAAAGAGGACATTGTTTCAAGAAATACATCCACATGAAAACACCGAAAATGGTGTGGGAAATACGCCAGGCTCATAAGTGGTGCTGTAACACTGCTGCAGACTCACACCAAAACCAGTAAAAAAAGATATAGACCATGTGCATACATCATAAGAAATGTAACCGAAACAGTTATGTGCACTGTTCTCCTTGTCTACTTATTGCTCCTGGTGGTGGTGAAGGAGCAAAAGATTTTGCTATAAAGTCATAACAAGCTTAGAAGCTCCTGTAGTATAGAAGGCCAGCCTTCTTTTAGGTTTATCCACTCGGGGAACCGTTTTCGAAATTGTGCTTTCTGCAATGCTGTTCATCTGGTTCTAGGGTGATTAAGAATCTGTAAGCTGACATTGGCCATGAATGCTTACTGTGGGAGTATGTGTTTACAAGTGCTGAGATGATACCCCTGTGAACAGTGCAGTTTTACTGAGGATTCTGTTTCAGTTGTTGTCTTCAGTATCAGGGCTATTAGTGTCAATTATTGCAGTTATCTTTCCTTTTTCAAACTAGTTAAATACCTGGTGTAAATCTTTGCTTTTTGTCATCCATTTGTGTTCCATTTGTTAGATTGTCAGGTAGCTTAGCTTTCCAACTTATCTGGCTGGTCTCAGCACAGATGTCAACAATGGATTGATGTTTTTTCAATGACAGGACTGAAAACAAATCAGAACTAAACCAAAATCCAAGATAAAAAAAAAACGTACATGCCAAACCTTGAGCTAAGTGCATTGTCACATCCTTAAGCTAAAAGGTCCCAGAACCCTCTGACTGTTGGGGCAGGCCATAGATTTGCTTAAATCATATAGCTGAATGTCAACATTATACATTTGTATGGAACTGATGGACAGCCATCCATCACTGATTATGTTCTTTCAGTCTGGGTGAAAAAAACTCAAGATTTAGTAGACACTTCAGTTTGACTGACTGGTGAAGATTAGGGCTGTCACTTTTCCAAAATTATCAAACTTGATCAGTTTTCAAGCATTTAAACGTGACTAACCAAAGCTATTCTAACCCCCTTCAGACGTGAGGCATTTCCATTTGACAATTTTTCTATATACTTCTCTCAAGGCTGCAGAAGTAGGACCTGTGTCCTTGCATATAAATCTTACAATCTTGTTGATGTGGCCTGGGAGGACGTGGTCTCACAGAGTTGCACTTGATGAGGCACTGCTGGACACTTGTGTGGAAGGCCAACAAATAGGCATGTGATTTGTTGTACAGCATAGTCTTTGTATTTTCATTTTGTCATTAGCTGTTCAGAGCCCATCGTGCTTCCATGAAGTGGTTTTGCCCGTCCTCCATTTTCTCTCAGTGTGGTTCCTATTGTTGAGGTCAAAAGATGAAAGGATTGTTGGGTTGGATCACGCAGGTCACTGTCCAGGTACTTCAATGTGCACATTTTCTTTTTTTGTATAAATTAACAGTTCAGGAACAGATTCCTACACCCAGTGCTCAAAGAATATTCAAATATGGGACAAAAGGCAGACAATGTCTCCTTTACCTGATAAGATGTTGTGATTGTAAGTCTTAAAATATAGTGATTTTCTTAACAGTGGCCTACAAAATGTACAAATACTTTTGTAAATTGATTTCTGTTCCACTTGTAATAAAGCTTTTTTTTTTTGCAAACTTGATTTTGCCCCTAGCTGTTGAATTTCCTACACTATTCCTTTAATACTGCTCCTCTCCTCATTCAGAATCAGCATTCATCATGTCTTCTAAAAATTTGACCGATCAATGAGGTTTGAAAGTATTGCATGTTAAGATGGTTGATTGTTGTTCTATCAGTTCTAATTATCAAAAGCTGTGCCTCAAGCTATATAATGGGTGCATAAAGTCTTACATTTTTCAGACTGATTTTCATCACCTTTGTTCCCCTGCCTGCTCAGAGAATAGTGGATATCCAACACCTCTCAAGACTTCATTTGTATTCACTGTTCGCATGTTCGCACAGCGAGCCTTGGTATTTACTCTGATTAAACCGATTTGACGGTTACCTCAGGAAAATAGATGTATGATTGTGTGTTTGTATCATGGAGAGTGGCATGGCTTTTCTAAATTGTTGTTTTTATATAATTTTATAAGCAGATTTTTAATCCTTGAGACAGATTTCAGCCCAAATATTGACCATTTAAGGTGGTTGGCTGTTAGTCTGAATAAAATTAACACATGCTGCATTCTTGAATTGATGAAATTCATTTTTCAGAGTTTTTGGTATTTTAATGAGAGTTTTTTGCCCTCTTGTGTGTGTTTTCATACATAATATTAAGGGCTTGTTCCATCATCTTTTTAGCCATGAAAGGAAAAGTAACTGTGAAGCTTTTTTTGTTAGCTGAAAAGGATTCTTGAAGTGATTGTGATCATTTAAAAGTATAGGAAATGGTCTGTCCGTGGGAAGGTTATTTTTGCTTTGAATGGTTCGTGTTGGCTGAGATTCATGCATCATTCATCATTTCCATTAGATAATACCTTTACAGTTTGCACCATGAAAGTATACACTCTCTGGCCACTGTATTAGTTATACATTGCTAGTACCAGGTTTGATCCGAACTGCCTTTTCCAACATTTTTTTTTGATGTTTTTGTGTCTTACCTTACTCCTGAGTCCATGGCAAGCAGGAAGACACCATTCTTTTGACTGTGCGTCCAGTAACAAGAAAGAGTTGGAAAAAGATCACCAACCACTAGTTAGCTTCCCTATAACGCTGGCAGTCAACCGATAGTGCTCACCTGCCTCTGCCTACAGTCACTAGATTAACTCTTCAGCAACTCTAAACAGTCATGTGTGCTTGTTATGTTATGTTATCTTCATATTATCTTCTTCTGCTAAACAGAGGCTTTGTTTAATTTACCTATTTCCGTGGCGGTTTTTACAAAAGATGTGATGTTCTTGAACGAGTCGACTCTTTTAAACAGCTCAACTTAATGAACATGGGAAAATGATTTGCAGTTGTGAGTGAGCCATTCTTTTCTTAAATTTGCAGTCAATTTCCTTTTAATAAAGGCTCGCTAGTGAACTTCTCACTCCCAACTGTGAATCGATTCCCCACTTTCATTTAGCAGAACCACTTAAAAGACTTGACTCATTCAAGAACATCACATCTCTCGTGAAAACCACCGCCGATGTAGGTCAACAAAGCCTCTGTTAAGGAGTAAATGAAGATAATATGGAGATAACACAACATAGGAGAGTCATTACAAGCCCACAGAGGCGTTTAGAGTTGCTGAAGAGTTTATCTGATGACTGAGAGTGAAGAAAGACATGAAAACATCAAAAATGTTGGAGCGTTCCTTTTAGATTTGCTTCTCATTTGATATTTTCTCTGACTTGACCATTATCAAATGTAAATCCAAGCGACATTTGTGCTTAGAATCCAAGTAGATCAACACTTCCTTTGCTGTGTGTCACCAACATCCGTGCAACATTCAAAGTCACTTCGATCACTTTCCTGTCTCTTCTGATGCTCAGCTTGTCCATCTTGACTGTGTCTCCATGCCGAAATGCATTGAGTTGCTGCCAGTGCTACCATAATTAGCTGAGTAGCTTTTTGTTTTTTTGTGTAGTTGATCAAGACGGTGGCCAGTGAGTGTACAAGCTAAAGGCAGCTCGACTCACCTGAATTAAACTCCATGTCTTGCATTTTTTTGAGCGTGAAGATTCTTGGATGGCTCAGTGTTATTTTAGGCTCAGGCTCACTCACTTAAGACCTCCTGCTATTTTACAGACCTTCCCACTTCCTCAACAGGAGAAGAACTGAGCTCTCTCAGCTCTACCCTTTTGGGGGGTGGTCACCTCTCAGAATATATCACTTGTTTTGCAGCTTGTCGGTCAGCTGTAGTCAGTGTGCACTGTCAAAAGCACAATTACTGGGAGAGTGACCCTGGACATACTTGTGCTTCTATAGCATCGTCTTCTCACTCAAAGTGTCTTATAATAGCGATGCAGTGCTGTCTAGTCGCACAAACACTCGCAGAATGTCAATGGGGGCTGCAATAAAACGTGCTGCTCTCTAATTTACAGAGAGGGGGTGATATTGTTGAAGCTGTGAATTGTCATTGAGTAACAAATAGATAAACGTGTACACATTTATTAGACCACCTGACATATAGTACAATTGAGTAAACACACATATAAAATCTTTCAAAACCTGTTAAAATGTAAAGCTTTATTGTTATTGGATATACATTTTTAACAGCAATGAGGAATTTCAAACTTAATTCACCCTTTTCTACTCAAATTTGACCCAGCTCTCTGGACCTCTATGAGAAATTAACTAAACACATTCAACCACTAAAAATATATTTTCTGTTCAGGAATGCCATTAAATAACTATAATTAGACATGATAAGCAAAGAATTAATTATATGCTTTACTGTTTTTCTGGTTTTTTTTATTGTTATTGAGAAGTTAATTTGGAAATTCCTGTGTAAAATCCATCCATCTATCCATCCATTGTCTATACAACTTGGGAACAAGGGGAACACTCTGAACATGCCAATCACAGGGCAACAGTAAGTGCGTTTCCATTACCCGTGGATATGCGCAAAATGTAAATAGTGCAATAAAAAACTGGTAATGGAAACACCTGAATTTCAAAAAAGCACTAAAATATCGCTGAAAAGTTTTTTACACTTTCATGAGGTAGTTTTTCAGACGTTTTGATATTGAAATATATCGCAAAAGCACAATGTTAACACTTTTTCCGCAATTATATGTCACAGGACGTGATGTACCTAGTCACATGATTGCTTCTCTCGGAGTAAACATAACACGGTACGTTTGGACAGAGGAGGAGACAGAGACTTTTCCATTATTCTCGAGAAAAACACAACTGCCATACTAGACAGCAAACAACAGAGGAATGTGTTATAAGGAGTGTTATAAGGAGATAGAAATGGAAATGAGGGAGAAAGGGTTTGACAAGCCTTGGCATCCATCTTCCTGCAGTAAAATCTTGCGGGATGATATTTCACGAGAATTACGATGCTCCTGCCTAGAACAACCTTTAATGGATGCACGTTCAAAGCGCAAATATACTTTGTCAAAATTTTAGGAATATAGCTTTTATTTTGTGAAAAAGCTGTAGAGAGATGGACAACAGTTTATGCCAACTCCTATACCTAAAGGTGATTTGGAGTCACTAGTTGACCTAAAGAGCCAGAGTGCCTGGAGAGAACCCGTGCATGCACAGGGGAAACAAGCAAATTCCACTTTTATTCATAAATATCAATTATAATCAAATTTTAGCTTTAAAAATTACATTTTGGTGAAAGAGCTTCTACCTACAGTGTATTAACCATTGTATAAACATTAAAAAACATTCCAAAGATGATTCCAGAACCCTTGTGGGCACATTTTTGAGCCTTTGGGCTAAGTAACGTAGAGATGAAACTGATTGATCAATAGAGTAATTTGAACTCAGTTAAGTTCTACACACAAATCAATATGTTGAGATGTTATGTCTTTTTATTTGTGTTATTTTGCATGGATGTCTGCCTATGGCATAGCAAAATCTTTTTATTTTTGCTTGAATGTTCTACAGTTTGTATAAATGACCTCTAGTTTCCTGTGAGTTCCCATCATTCTCATGGGAAGTTTCCAATTTGTAATATTGCCAAAGTCCCCAGCTTAAGTTTATACTGTCTGGGAAGTTTGGGGAAATTTATTCTGCCACAGAGTGATTTCAGAAGGCTTATACCAGCCATTGGCATTGAAGAAACCCCATGTGATTCATAACAATGCAAAGAAGGGAGATAAACAGGGTATATTACGAAGCATGAATAAGAGTTCAAAGTAGGACTCCTGAATCGGGATTGTTTGCAGGGACTATGGCCCTCACGTTTAAGTGCTTTATTGTTTTAGGAGTGCTATGTTTCACTACAGACCAACAAACCTCTAGTCAGATGTCTCTGCAGCAGATGATAATGAAGTTGAGAATCATTTCCACAACCCCACAACAGACCAATATGTCTGAGCTAAAGAGGTGCATCATAAACTCATAACACAGAATCTGTTTTAAAGATTATGACACTAATGAAGAAGCTACAAATCACTGGCAGCTGATGTTCCACAGCAGTGGTATCTCTTCAGGGCAAATGTACCATCTGCACAAAATATTCTAACGAACACCCTGAGACTCCTGGACAGAGAGAGAGAGAGGGAGAGGGAGGGAAGCTAAGACAAGCTGTGGTTTAGAACAGTTTCATTTTCTTGGAAGAAGTAATGCGTTATATTTCAGTCTTCAAAATTAGTGCACTTTTGTGTGAATTGTCATAAATCATCTTTTGTGTCCATGTGTTTTTGGTTGGTAATAGTGTCTGTCTTGAAAGCTGAAAGAGGTTTAATGACACACAGCACAATTTATCAATACACATCTCAATAGACATGAAATGCCCAAGGCAGACAGGTCAGGATAAGAGCATCCTTCTAAAGACAGACTAAACTACAGGTGATCCAGAAATGTTTTAAAAGGTTGTTTGACCTGTGGTGTTTTGTTATATTCAATTGCGTAATGAGTTAGAGAGCAGGATATGGCTGCCCTCAGACTGAGTCAAAGATGCTGATGATAATGAATGAAGGATGTTTTGTTTGGTTCACCCTTTAAAAGAGATCTGTTGATCTCAATGGGACAATCCTGGTTAAATAAAGGTTAATTTTAAATAAATAGGTGTAGATATTTGTAGGACTGAAACGATTCCTCAAATAACCTGGATAATTCAATAACAAAAAATCCTCTGGGCAAATTATGTGCCTCGAAGATTTGTTTAAATCTGGACCACAACACAGAGCATGGCATTTGACACAGACAGGCATTTCTATGGCTGCTGCTTCCACTGCTGTGCTGCTGAAACTAGATGTGCGGCGCGGATTGTAAAACTGTGCAGGAAGAGATAAGAGACAGACAGACAGAAGAGAGTCCGTAGAAGAGACGACAGAAAGTATCCTAAGTGTAGGACAATTACAAGTTGTAACAAAAAGAAAACAAAGTGCAATGTGTCTGTTGGTAAACAGAATTAACTTTGCATACTATCTCAAAATTTAGAGTTAAAGGGAAACTCCGGTATTTTGACACCTGGACCTTATTTTTAGGTTTGTGCATGCTCATATACTCACTCAGACAAACATCGTGCAGCTCGGAGTCCTTCAGAAGTTATTTAGATCCAACCGATGTAGCCGCACTTAGCGGGGGCCACGGCAACGGAGCTTCAGCGCGGGACGTAATCTCTGCGAAATCGCCCGTCTCTACCACGGCCCGGTTTGTCATTGCAGGGAAATCCTCCAGAGTAGTCAGACATATAGATCCATACGCTTGTCAGCCGGTTTCAAGTCCCACTCTGAGCAGCAAACACACTCCTCTTCTGTTGCTATAGGCCAACACTGTCCACAAGCGCACCACCAGTTAGCACTGAGTCGTGGACGTGCTCCTGTTTGTTGTTCTCGAGCCAGCTGTTCGTCTCTCTCCCTACGCATTCTTCTCTCATGGAGCTCCTCGTCCGTGTACTCAGACTCAAACCGGTCGTCGTAGTCTGACTCTTCGGCATCAGATAAATATTCTGCCATGTTGCTAGCAATGCCGGCAAAAAGTAAATCAGCTGTACCTTTGTGTCGCGCGGCTATGACGTCATCAAAAGTTTGTTTCCCAGGTCAGCTGACCCACCTGAAGACGGTAGACGAGCTGACTTTATGATAACACTGGCGATGGATGAAAAAATATAGCCGAAATGAGCGATTTTGCAGAGATCGCAGAGATTTGCAGAGCGCGGGACATAATCTCTCATATTCTTTCTCATAATCTCATATTTTTTAAAATCACGGATATCTGGAAAACTGCCTTTGTAATCCCCCTTTTCAAAGGAGGTGATTCCACAATTTTAACCCTTTAAGGCCCAAGACCGTAGATTATAGCCAGAAAATTCAAATTTTTTGGAGATTCCATTTTTATTTTACTTCCTGCTAAAATCCAACAAAAATCAAAATGTCCATAAAATTCAACATATAGGTTTTTTGTATCTCATTTGATACATTAGGTGTTTTTGGCAACCGATAATCTATTTGAGGACATTTTTATCATTTATTTGATTGTATTCAAATGTTTTTTTTGTAATTTTTTGATCATTTTGAGTAGATAGAGGTATTATAAAAGTATGTATCAAATATGATACATTTGGCATTATAGGGTTAAATAACTACAGACCAATTTCAAAACTCTGTGTATTGTCAAAGGTACATTGGTTATTGACCAGGTTAAAGATTTCCTGGAATTCTCTTCTGTTTCCATCTCAGTCAGGTTTTCGGAAAAACCACAGCACCACTACTGCTGCCTTGAAGGTAGTGAATGATGTCTTGAGAAGCCTAACGAACAGTGTTGCCTGTATCTTTTTATTGATTTTTCTAAGGCTTTTGACACTGTGGATCACAGTATCCTTTTAGACCGCTTAATTGCTTTTGGGTTCTTTGAGCATGCAATTAGATGGTTTACAAATTGCCTTACTGACAGAAACCAGGCTGTTCAGTCACAGGGTGTCACATCTGAGGTACTACAAATACGTAAAGGTGTCCCTATAGGTTCAGTTTTTGTTTATTATTTATATTAGCTGCCTGGGTCTGAATGTTCCAAATGATAATTTTCATTTCTATGCTGATGATATTGTTATTTATAGCTGTGCACCGACACCTGCACTAACTTTTGCAAATCTTTATCATGCTTTTGATCAAGTCCAAGATCAGTTAAGGCAGCTGCAGCTTGTTCTTAATGTAGAGAAAACTAAACTCATGTTGTTTTCATCTTTAAGAGCAACAAAGGGAACACTGAGAAAATTGTTAATATTGATAGTCAAGAAATTGAGCTTGTATTTTCTTTAACGTATTGAGGGTTTTTACTTGATAAAAACTTCAAAGAGCATATTCAGCATGCTGCTAGAAAGCTAAAGATTTTACTTGGTTTCACTACAGCACTTTATGCTCTAAAGTCAGTTGCACTTCTGTAAGTGCACATCGACTTGGACACTGGTACGTGTTCATCTACAAAGCCATTCTTGGTAAAATTCCTGACTATCTTTCCTCCTTATTAACCTTCAAGGTTGGATTACATAACCTGAGATCAATGAGCTTTATACAGTTTGTGTTTCCCAGAGTCCAAACTAAACTGGGAAAGAAAGCCTTTGGGCTCTCTGCACCCTCTGCATGGAATGATCTGCAGACTGAATTTAAGATGCAAAACTGGGTGTCTCTGAATGTCTTTAAAGCTCCAATGAAACTCTGGAATACAGACTTTCTGAATATCACTGTTTTGATTGATGACTTGTATTTTTTCCTCACATATTCGTACTGTATTGAGTCTGTGTGACTGTTAGCTGAAACTGTGTTTTTCAGCCATTCTTGGACAGATATCTCTTGGAAAAGAGATCTGCTGATCTCAGTGGGACTAACCTGGTTAATTAAAGATTAAATAAAGGTTAAATAAATAAAAAAATAAATAAATAATAAGCATGTCTTCAATACTGCAGCACCTCAGCAGTAAACATCCGGCCTGTGCATCAAGTCTGCAGAGGGCACAACTAGATAACGCTCACGACACATCAGCAGAAGCAGATAATGTGACCAATAACTGAGATTAGGGCTAGAAAAACAAATATTTTGATTATAGCTATGTGTAAAGGCTGGCTCAGAGCATAAATCTATGTGGTGGCTCGTTGTCTAGGTATTATGTGTATTTTGTTCACATACTTTTTACATCCAATAACTTTCCTTTTGATCTGCAGTGAGTAGAACAGAAAATACTGACAATGAGTCGAGGAAGCAGGTGTAGGGCATCCTTTCATAAATTGAATAAATGTACATTAGCTAGTTGAATTATCTTAGTATCTAAGTATGATACTATTTGGTCATAATAATAAAATAAGCTAAAAAGATTCTTAATATGGTAATTAGCGGCGTTAGAGCAGTACTGGCAAAAATAAAACAAAAAGAGGTAAGGATAAATAAAAACAAAAATATAACAATAACCAAACAAAAAAAGTACCAAAGAGCAATATGTGACCCAGAGAAAAAGTAAAACTGCAAGAACAATGCAAAAAAAACAAATTTAAAAGTCCAAAATCTACACAGTTGCACATGGGTGAATAGAAATATAATTTGATTCGTTGAAACTGGTTTATTGCTCACTGCAGAGACACTTCTTATTGTAACTAAAAGGCCTGTTTACCCATTTAGGTTTCCGCTGTATGTTTGAGTTGGATACATTTTTGAGATATCAGCTGTAGAGATTTCTGCCTTCTCTCTGGTATAACAGGACAAATTGTCAAAAGTCCTGTGATGGTCAAAGCACCAAAAATACATTTGGAAAATGTCAAACCGGAGTTTCAACCCAAAACTCATGACGTGGTTTTTCCAAATAATCTGCAGACCTTGTTGTCTCAATCAATCTTTATTTGTATAGCGCCAATTCATAACAAGTGTTATCTCAAGACACTTTACAATAGAGCATAAAGCTCTTCATTTTATGGATACACATATATTCATAGATACATATATACATATAAAATACACATATACATATATATAAAAATATATACATCCAACACCCAGCATGAATCCATATAGCCAATCATGAATCCCTCCATCATGGAGGCAAGAAAAAACCTTCTGTTAAGCAGCAGGAAATCTTGAATGTGGATCCCAGTCTCATGATGAACAGCAAATCCACATGATGCTGTGTCGGGTGTGAGGGTGAAGGAAGGGAGGTAAAAGGAGACAAGTGGACTAAAGCAAGAACTAAAGTTAGGGACAGGTTCATGTACCATCAGCCTGTCGTCTGATTTATTAGAGGGTAGCCTCTTGAGATGCTACATCTCATTTTCAAGAGGGTCCTCGTGTCTGAATGGTTGTGGTGATCATTTTCTAGAAGTGTAATCTTAGATATTCTTACTGAAAATAACAATTTATGGTAGTGACGAACTCATGGGTGCCCAGACCATAAGCGCATCCCAACCATATTTGTCTCCATTAAATATAAATGTGTTAAAGGCCTCTTGAGATGTGACATCCCATTTTCAAGAGGGACTTCATGACTATGTGGTAATAAAAAATAGATACTGTAGGTGTAACGATCATGGATATGGGGATCATGCTAATGACTACATGAACAGCTATAATGATAATGGGAATGGAGTGTGCATCTTGTGAGCATTTTCATGTAGGAACTACTTTTTACCTATAGGAAAAGATGGATTTGGATTTTGGTATCCTACTTATGTTCAAAATGTAAGAAAAAGAAAAGGAAAAATAAGTTGTTCATTTGAGAGACCTGGCTTATTTCTGTTTGTATGTTTCTGATGATTTTCAATAAAGTCGTAGTGAATCATTGTGAAAAGACCGCAGTGTACTCAATGTACCCATGATCCCATTACTCTATTAATTGCAAAAATACTCAATATAGTACTCAATTATGTAAGTAATTGATAGTTGCAGTCTTGTATATTTGCCTGATAGCCAATTTAATTGTATAAAGATGACTAAGATTTAGGAGAAATCAAACTTTATTTATAAGGCACTTTTCATACTTAGAAGCAACACGAAGTGCCTCACAGAGGCAAAATACAGCATAAAAACACACACCCCCCCCCCCCCCCCAAAAAAGAAAAAAAAAAAATAAATTGCTGGAATCGATAAGGGAATCGTTAAAGAATCGATTAGCAGGATTGTTAACAGCATTGGTATTTATAAAATCTTTTCAATTCCCATCCCTAATTAAGAGTCAGTGAGCTCAGGGTATTGGAAGATTTTCTGACATCTTAAGTAGAAATTTAGACCAAAGGGGACGTAACCAGTAACATGTCTAATTTGCAGTTTAGGCATTCCAACCTCTGAGACCAAATGAAATGTACTTTGGAAATGGCCTCTTAAATTCACTCCCTTCATTTCATGAAGTTGTATACAGTCTGAGGACTCTCATGTCTCAGGGTCCCTCCAGTGTCATCTCCCCACAGATTCATACAGCTGATTATGTCTAATACAGGTTGAAAGGTTGAGGGACAAGGCTGAGGCACAAGGTGAACAAAGGGAGTTGTTTACTCATACCTTTAGTTTTTAGTCCTGGCAGCTGTGATGGAGACAGGGAGCCTTTGTGTAAAGTAAATGAAAGTATGGACTCTATTTGAAAGTACCTTTTTATAAGATATGAAATGAATTAAGGCTATACAAATAACTCTTAATAATTGAATATCTGCCCAGTCCAGCTACACAGTTGGATGTGTGAGAATGAATTTATTTTTCAAAATTAGACAGACTGCAAACTTAAGTAAACAGAAATGGAATATAATAAATTTACTTTCATTTATGTACTACATGACCCATGGCTTTGTGGTTGTAGATGTCTAGACAACAGCATTCATAAACTCTCAACAAACTCCTTCTGTAACAATAGAATTTCTGTCTGTTTAACGACTAGAAAACACCGTAAGGACAGAGTTAAAGACAAACTGAAATAGCTCACATACCAAAAGCATTACAAATCCATATACTTAAACAACCTCTCTATTGTACCGCAGGCTTGTAGTGCAGGTCTCTTTTGTATGTTCCGCCAGAGATAAAGATGTCATTTTATGCAGTGTGCTCACACTCTTTAAATATCAAATGAACATGCCTCTACATTTAGGGGTGTCTTTCCAGATTTGTGGATAAATGGTCAGGCCCAAAGCTTACATGTTCTATCTAGAAGCTGATGTACGTCTGTGGTACATTGTGTTTCTGCTGCATTGAGGAAGAACATACTTTACTGCTTTAGTTTCACATACACAAGATACACAATAGCTCAAACCCTGCAAATGGACATAAATTACATTTCAGTTTATAATGGGAAAGAGCTGAGAGACAGTGTGTCCCCTTTGAAGCACAAAGATTCTATTTGGATTCAGAGCTACATTTACAGACGTGGACAAAATGTTGGTACCCTTCCGTTAAAGACTGAAAAACCCACATGGTCACTGAAATAACTTGAAACCGACAAAAGTAATAATAACTAAGAATTAACTGAAAATCAACTAATGGAAATTAGACATCACTTTTGAATTGTGGTTCAACAGAATTATTAAAAAACAACAAAATAATGAAAATGGCCCGGACAAAAATTATGGTACCCCAAGAAAAGATTGAAAATGATCAAAGGAGAGAGTTGTCTCAGGACATTAGAAAGAAAATTATAGACATGCATGTTGAAAGTAAAGACTGTAAGACCATCTCCAAGCAGCTCGATGTTCCTGTGACCAAAGTTGCACGTTATTAGGAAGTTTAAGGTCCACAGGACTGTAGCCAATCTCCCTGGCCACAAGAGGAAAATTGACGACAAACAAAAGAGCCGCATAATTCAAAGGGTAACCAAAGAGCCCAGAACAACTTCAAAGATACTAAAGGTGAACCCCAAGGTCAAGGTACATTATTATCAGAGCGCACCATCCATTGCTGTTTGAGCCAAAGTTGAATCCAAATTCATATAAAAGCGAGACTGGAATTTGCCAAAATGCATATTGACAATCCACAAAGCTTCTGGGAGAATGTCCTTTGGACAGATGAAACAAAACTGCAGTCACATCAGCTCTATGTTCACATACGCAAAAAGAAGCATCCAAAGTAAAGAACACTTTACCAACTGTAAAACATGGAGGAGGCTCAGTTATGTTCTGGGGCTGCTTTGCTGCATCTTGCACAGGGTGTCTTGAATCTGTGCAGGGTAAAATGGAATTTCAAGACTATAAAGACATTCTGGGGTGAAATGTGCTGCCCAGTGTCAGAAAGCTTGGTCTCAGTCACAGGTCATGGGTCCTTCAACGGGACAATGACCCAGAATGCACAGCTAAAAACACCAAAGAATGGCTCAGAACAAAACACTTGACTATTATGAAGTGTCCTTCTATGATCCCTGATCTAAGTCCGATTGAACATTTGTGGAAGGAGCTGAAACATGCAGTCTGGAGAAGACACACTTCAAACCTGAGACAGCTGAAGCAGTTTGCTCATGAATAGTGGGCCAAGATACCTGTGGACATGTGCAGAATTCTCATTGAGAGTTACAGAAATCGTCTGATGGCAGTGATTGCCTCAAAAGGTTGTGCAACAGAATATTGACTAAAGGGTACCATCATTTTTGTCAAGGCCAGTTTCTGAAGTTTGTTTTATAAAAAGTATCTGTTAAACCACAATTTAAAACCAATGTCTGAATTTCATTAGCTTATTTTCAGTACATTTTTATTTGTTGTTACTTTCGGAAGTGTTAAGTTATTTCAGTGGCTGCGTGGGTTTTTCTTTCTTCAATGGAAGGGTACCTACAATTTTGTCCACGTGTGTACAAATCATAAAACCTAGAAAGAGTTTTAAGCACTTTAAACCAGATTTTCAAACCTAACTATAAAATCCAAGTTTACTTCACAAAACCACAGCTGGCTGGTGTGACTGCTTGAGAAGGAATGATGGCTGCCGCTCAGATTGGTTTGATCGATGCTAAGCCCTGCTTCCTGCCGTCGAAAAAGGACTGCCACTTTTAATTTGGTTCTCACTGATATCATTATTGAGTCTGTATTTTCTTGGTTAGAACATACAGTAGATCTAGTTTTAAAGTACAGATGTTTTGATGCAGGTTTGGATTCTCCACCTTTCTTTATCCTCAATAAAATGCTAAGATGAAGAGGGGATCCCTTTCATTTTACAACCAGAGTGTCACACATTAACTCAAGATAAGCAGGAGAATATGATATTAATATAATGTGCTTTTTAAAGTCCCCCTTGTGTTAACTCATTCTTTGTTTTTCTTCCAGTCTCTGTCAGAAGCATGGGCCAGCATCTAGGAAAGAGGGAGTCACCTGCAGACAGCAAGGTAAGAGTCTTGTCTGTAGGTTCTTTGGTGTCTTGTTTTGTCCCCTTTGAGGAATAACAACATGAAATGAATGTGTGTAAATGGGTCTGAGAACAAAGCATGTGTTACATTAACCTTATCAGTGTGAATGCTGGCCTTCATCAGCAGGACTTTGAACTCTCATGTGGACAAGCTGACAGCCTCCATCATTCAGACTGTTTCCTTACTTTGGCTGAGCTGAGATCGTTCTGCTCCTTTTTCTCCCTGTGGAGCTTCACACTAAAAAAAGACAACTGCAGCTTCATATGCAAATATATTTAGAAGCAGAGATGTATGACTAATGCCTTTTCTCCACTTCATATGGAAATTTTTCATACAGAGAGGAGGAGGAGTATGGAAGAGAGGCAACAGTTAAAGTGGATTACCAAGAATTTTTCTGCTAAGATATTAGTTATTGAGTAACAGCTGACTGTTTAACTTAAGAGAGCAGCATTATTTTAATACACACATTTCTCTTAGGCAGTTTTTTAAAGAAAGTTGGATTTCTCATGACATATTTTACGCATTTCATCACAAACACTCACTGATCTCCAATTGTATGTAACCCACTTTAATTCAACTGAGTTGCTATGGCAACTTTCAGGGCATAATGAGTCTAGATTGGCTCTTGTGCGTCACCCCTTTGTAACCCTTTGAAACCACAAGCCTTTTGACAGCAGTGCTTCATAATAAAAGCTATTTGACCTGGAGAAACCAAAAAGTATATGATTGTTTGACCATCAATCCTCTCTAGATGCACATCTTATGTAAAGACCAGCTGTGGTTGTAATATGGACTCTGGTTTGCTCAACTTTAAGATCTCAAAATTCACTTTGTGGGAATTCATGTAGAAGAAGTCAATTCGTAATCTCCATAATGACGTTGGTCAAGATTACACTAAAGACGGTGACTTGTGTGTAGGACTTGAGGGCAAAATGTGTCAGCAAGCAGTGATCACTGTGTTGGGCTGCAGCACAGGCTGCTTAAAATTTAGTCTTTACTGAATGGCACATTCACTTAAAGTAAGTGAATAATGAAGATACTGATTTTAACTATAAATTGTAGGCACTTTGGACCCTTGCCTAGTAACTGAGACACTATATAAATAACTAAAAACTGCACTGTCCTCTTCAGAACAACACCCCAAGTATATTTACATACCATAATATTTGAGAATCCTCTCCATTACATCACTGGCAGAATGATAATCTACAGATATGTTTGCAGTTTAATGTATTGGATCGGTAATTCTGCTGTTTGGGAAGTAAGATTGAATGAAGTCTTCACAATGCAAACAGCATGTAATAACCTTACAATAACTCAATAATGTTATGTATGGGAAGTGTCATTTATAGCATTTGTTTTATTGCAAGAACCCATTTAATGTTTACAGTTTGAGTGTAAGTTGTTGTTCAGCCCTTCCGTGGGGTAGGAAATGTACAGAGCCAAAATTGCTTTACCAAAGTAAATTTAGTTTATTGCTTATGTAATTAATTTAAGAGAATGTCCAAAAGAAACACACTCCCCTGTGGAGTTTTACCTAAATCTTCGTGTAAATAAATTCTCAGCTGCTGCCTGTTCACTAAGGAGCTTGGTAGGCAAATTAAATGGACTGTCAAGAGCCGTAGTCCAACTGGATTGTAATTGAAAACATGGGTGCTTATACGAAACAATTTGTAGTTCATTTAATCAGAATATCGATCAAATAAGGGTGGAGATCAGTGCCTTTATTGTCACATGTGAGTCTGTTATCAGAGACAGCAGAGCAGCAGAAATGATGGCATATGAGTCAAAAATATAGTCATGGCAGACAAACTCAGAGGTTAAAAACTGTAGTTCAGTTTGGCACAAAATTAACAAACACAACAAAACCCGGCTTAAAACATATTTTTTCAGACTGGCTTTTAATACACAGTAATCTGGTGGCACGTCATTTTATTTTGTCTTGTTTTATCTGTTTTTATCTGATTTTATTCTCCTGACGTGTTCCATTGTTGCTTTCTTTAAATCTGCTTTTAATACTTATCTTATTATCTATTGTTATCTGAAAAAACTTTGGTAACCTCGAGTGTTGTAAAGTGCTCTATAAATAAATTTTGATTGATTGATTGATTGACAACACAGCATCAAATATCAGGAGTGACATAAATTCGATGTTTTTGCCACTAAAAACCTATGAAGGTCATATTAACACGGACCATCTACAGGAATCTAAATGGGTTTCTTTAAATAACTGTATTGATAGGCAGGACCGTTAATGGTATTGGTAACAATTAAATCTTCTTAAGCTCCATCCCTATGTAACAGTTAATCATTATGTCACAGTTTGTAACTGTCCTTAATATCAATAGATTTTTTATCACACTTACATGATCATGTACATTTACCTTGTGAAGCTGCACAGTCTGATTTCCTGCTTAAACTAGATTAAAGTCTTAGGCTGCTTGGCGTTATCTTGCCTATGTTTTCTGTTTTGTGTTTTTTTCGTTTACTGCAAGTGGGCAGAGCATTTCGAAAAAGAACACATATCCTCAAACAGCCACAGGACTTATCAGGGTTTGTAGCCATTTGAGAAAAACACTGTATGACTTTGCTCAAGTATATTGAGCAGAAAGTACAAACAGATGTGAAAAACACTCGAAGGCAATTTAAGTGTAATTTTCTTTTATAACAGGAAAGTAATCAAGGATCACACAATGGGCTGTTTCAATTTCCTGCAAAGCAAGGTGCTCCAGGGCTACTACATGACAGACAATGTCTTCCTTTAATGTTCCTGTAATTAAAAAGATATGTGAAAGAGATTTTTGATGGCCATTTCAGCTCTGAGTGAAGAAATTACTATAGCAGACAGTGTTCCTGAATGGGAGGAAAGAAGATCAGGATGAAACTAGGGCTGTTGTGTAATTAAATGGTGTAACGTAATTAACCTGAGCCCAGCTTTGGTGCTCCTATTTAGCTTTTAGAATTACAGCAAATAATATGTTTGGCTGCAAAAAGTACAGACTTAGTTTCTTGCTTGAGTATTTATCCTGTGGGTTATATTGTGGGAATTAGGTAACCAAAAGAAAGAAAGAATTAAAGTGATTCCCCGACAAAGTTTTTTGCTGCAAATAGCATGATAGGTTGGGTATCTGTTGGACCTGTGGGTGCCATACTGTCACCTCCAGGACTCTTGTTCTTCCTGAGCTCATGCAGGTGCGACTATGAGAATGGATGTTGTCTTGAAGGCAAAAGGCGGTCACACCAATCACTGATGTCATTTCAATTTTTGGATTTTGTCGATAGATAAAAATAAACAATTCAAGCATATAGTTTCTTAAAAAAAAGTCTTATGTACAACATATGTCACTCCTAAAACCTGTCCAACAGAAAACTACAAAACCCCACAAGTGGCAATGCAACAAGTATCCCGCAGTAAGGAACACGTTTCTACCAAGCAGTTCAGTTCGGCTCAGTGGAGCACACAAATTCTGGTGCTTCCATTGTCCAATAAAGAGAAAAGGTACCCAAATAACCAAGCTGTTTTTGACACTCCTCTGAAAGGATGCAGGACATAACAAAGCAGCCCTAAAAGGTGAAGCTAAAGCACTGCAGACTGTTGATTGATCTCAAAAATTGTCAACCCTCATGCAACATTAGGGAAAATGAAAACACATACCTCCCCATGTTCAATAAGATGTGGATTTAGAGCTATTCGCTCTGCTGTTGCTGCAAAGGATGTCCATATAAAACGATGCTCCACACAGTACTGGAATGCAGGGGGTGCTCCATTGTAGATGTTTGTTTACAATCATATGCGAGTAAAAACTGCTTAATTGTGTCCTGCTGCTGTGATGTCATGCAATTACATGACCGGCACAACCTTCTCCTCCTTGGTCACAGCCCCACTCAAGTGAGGTACAGCTGGGTCAGGCTGAACTGTTACTGAACTGTACTGAATTAAACTAAACAGTGTGGAGAATATGCCAGTAGTATGTGAGAGCCTTTAGGGACCATGTATCATGGGGGTTGGAACATCTGGGACTTAATCTGGTAGTGCAATCCACCATCAATCAGGAGATGGAGGGTTCAACCTCAGCTTTGGCTGTCACATGACAAAGTGTCCTTGGGCAAGACACTTGACTCCTACTTGCTCCTACTGCTGCACCAGTGCTGTGTAAATGGGTATGAAGGACCATGGATGTGCTTGCTATATATCATTTAGCCCATTTAGGTAGTATTGGTGTCACTACCTTGAGCTTGCATGTACAGAGCCTGGGTATTTTGAAGGTGGAAATCCAGTTTGGAATGTGAAAGCCATGTTGTAGAATAGGTAAGATAAAGAAACAGTGTGGAGGGAGCTTGCATAGATGGGGATGGATCTAAGACTCAATAGCTTACTTGCAAGCTCTTGAGAAGCCATGACTGAGAAAGGGGAAGGCTCCCACATAAGAACACAGTAGATACAGAATAGTTATGTTATTTCCAAATGCACAGTCCTAAGTGGAATCATTCATGTATAGAATTGTTTTAAATTATAATGTATTAACTGATGTGAATACACCCTGATTTTTGGGCATCTAAGAGACCATCACTATAACTGTCAGGTTGGCTTCTGTATTGACTGCCATTTATTTCCTGTCTAAATTTGTATAGCGTTGAATGTCACAGGTGTATTTTTGGATTGTGTTTTAATGTGTGAACCCCAGGAAGAGTAGCTCCTGTTTTGCCAGTAGCTAATGGAGATCCAACAAAATAAATAAATAAAAGATATTGTGGATTTTGCCACCCTTGTAGTATACATGTCTGCCTGTAAAGGGTCTGCTTCAGTGTTGGTCCTATCTGGAGCTTGCATGTACAAAATCTGAGACTTTTGAAGTTGATATGTAACCTGCAGCTCAAAGGAGCAGATTTAAGAGGGGCGGGCCTCTATTTTAGTACTGATCTTTGAGGTAAAGCACAGATATGACATATTTATTCCAGTTTCATGAGCTACTTTCTGTATAGATCACATGCTTCTGTCAAGAAATCGACCAACAATAATCACTTCATATCTAATATGAGATTAAAGTTGCCTCGAGAGCTAATATCAGTGTCAACGTTACTTCCTGCCCTTGTGATGTCTTACTGCAGACTACCTGCCTGCTAAATGGGCAGAATGATCCAGTGATAAGCTCAGGGAAGAGGGCAGCCTAAACCAGCAGGGAGCCTGATAGCTCAGCTCACAGATGATTTGTCTCATTCAGGAGAGACAGGAGCAGGAGTGAGGGAGCTGGATTAATCTGCGGAGGGTAAAGATGCCAGGAGAGGTGTTAGAGCGGCAAGTAGCACCTAAGCTGCTTTGTTTATTTAGCTCTTGTAATAACTTGGTAGATATCCCACGGGTGAACATTTGTTTTTCACTTTCTTTTGGCTTGATCACGGTGACATTAAAGTCAATTTGAAGGTCTTACAAAACACTCAGTTGTCATGGTGACAGTCAAGTAGGAACAGTGCGTGACAGAGTGAGGCAGGTTGTGTTTAGATGCTGTTGTCTGAGTCGTGATCCTTCTCCCAATCCCTCATCATTTCGGGAAGCTTGAAATGTACCCAGATCTCTTTCTTTTATCAGCAGCTCCGAGAAATACTCTTCTCTCAGAGATTTAGAAATGTTCACACAGCTGATGTTTTACTGTCAAATATCCCTCTTGGACTTGCAGATTAGACAAAGCTCACTGAGTTTGATTACTTCTTAACTAAAGAAAAATTAAGGACATGGACACTTTTTGACGCACTCTTCATTAGCTACAGATAATTCTCTAAATTATCTTTAATTTTCACTATGCACCCTGAAATTCAGAGTTAAGTTGGAGGTTATTTGTTCAGTGGCTCATCCATTACACCAGAATAAAATGCTGAAACAGCCAAGCCAAAAAGTCTGCACCATCTGGACTTCTGGGTCATGTTGGCAAATTAAGTGCAGAGTAAAGACAAAGAGAGAATGCTAAGATGTTGATTACATGGTGTTTGTGCTGTTTTGACGAATTACCACAGAGTGGAGTCAACCAGCCAAAGTCAACTGAGCTTCTTGAGGAAGAGGGCCTGAAAATAGAAGGAGCATCTCAGGCAGACTGAAAACTGGATCAGGTGTACTCGGTATATGACCACTAGAGTGTTTTTGAACATCAGTGGTTGTTAAAATACTTTATTAGTAATTGAAATCGGATAATATAGCATGAGTCAAGGCAAAATATTTCTCTTTCGTGGTGTATTGAAAGTTGCAGTTTCATTGTTTAAAACACTCTGCAATGAATCCTCCACTTGCACTAGACAAGTGGTGCCACTTTCCACTGTTTCATCTCTTTTTAGGGTATAAACCTGTCTTTAAGTAAACAGTGTAATACTGTGATGGTAGGTGAAAAACTGTGTAGGCTGGTTTGATCAAGCAGATTACTTACTTGACCATAGACAGAAGATGGAGCAACTTATGGGCTTGCGAGTGTGTCCATGTTATAGGAATTCCCTGATCAGGCTTTTTTGCAGCTGAGTCCGATTACCTTTTAGTGATATCAGCCAAAAAGATCTTGGTTTATGTTTGAATTGCACAATTTGCTTTTATTGTTTACATGTGGTCATTTGTTCGATATCATTTTCACAATAGTACCTCAGAATCTTATCTAGTATGAACAGAAGCCCTCAGGATTACTGTGTCAACGGTGTCAAAACATTGCACCTCTGAAATTTCATGCCGTGTTGTGCTTATAAATGTGTCAGCATGTTGCTGGTGTTCCCACCCTTGCTTGTTGTCAAGCAGCCATGGACATAACATTGCTCTGATCATTTTATGTAAAATTCAGCATTCATTCTTTCAGCATTCAACATTCAGCTCCTTTTGGCATGAATGTTGACTACCTCCTTGAAAAATGTTAAAGTATTTTTAAAAAGCACACCGAGCTAAGTACTTACTATGCACAGAATTTAAGAAGAGAGTTTATAAGCTCAAAGACGTATGTTACAGGTTATTCAAATTCATCATTTTTTCCAAGAGGATCCATTTCTCTAGCTCCATCCTTAGTCACTGCAGCAGTGCTAATGGTGCGTTCCAGTTGTAGTTGGAAGTTGGAATTTCTGGGTTCGAAGTAGGAAACTGCAACTGGAACGCCCCCCCAAGGTCGGAATTTCCAACTGGGAACTCGGGGGAACCTCACCACCCCCCAGTTGACAATCAGAGATGGATGCCCCCAGTGTGAACAGTTATTTAGCTCCTGTAATAATCAATTTATTTGCACTTCTGACTGGGGTGTGTCGCTCTAGATCAGCTGTATACATAGTATTGTTAGACTTATATTTACAAAAGTGCTGCCATAGTTATAATCACATTCTTCATGTGATACTTGTGAACAACAACGCAGGGCGTGCTAACAACAGCTAACAATAGCCTGGTAGATCAGCATGTTTTTTCCCGACTTCAACTGGAACGCTGATAAGTCGGAGATGATGTCACTCCCAGTTCCAAGGTTAATGGAACGCTGCACTAAGATGCAAAGTTATAATCTCATTTAAAAGTCATGAATGCAATGCCTTGCTGGTCAATGGATTATAGGACTTAATGGTAACTTTTCCTAAATTCACTGCAACTCACTTAGGCAAGACAAGATTTTCTGTCTTCTGATACTGTATCATAACTAAAGGCATGAAAAATATTGTCTCCAACTACAAGCATTAACAATAAGTCATACTTGTTAAAAATGTTTCAATTTAGTTCATGAATTGTAGTAATATGTTAACATAACAATTTTCAGGAAATATGCAGTTTGTTCTGTGGCGTAACGGCTTGGCAAACTGAATCTGATAGATGTTACGGCACAGAGTAGAGGAAATTACAAAAAAGTTTCAGAGTGTAACTGTCGAGTGAACCATCCCCACAAAAGCTGCACAACATTGACCAGGGATCACAATTTGTTCCTCTAAAGAAACAATGAAAAGGTATGTTCAAATTCTGAAATATATGGCAACGTAATGCAAGTTAATTATAGCACATTTAAGCAATAAGTCCATTCAAAGTGCTCCATGCAACACATCATAACATAATTTGCAAAAGAAAACAAAACGCACTGGTAGCTCCAAGTGCTCAAACCTCTGCAAGGGCATTTCCAACATTCTCTCGCAAGTCAAAGTCACAAATATGGAAAACTGCTCTGTCTCACAATGTTAAGAAAATCCATAAAAATCCCTGGATGTGCATCGAGATTCAGATAAACCACTAAACATCATCACTTCTCTCTTGTGCCATCACGAGCAATCCTTGGAATTCTCATCAAAATCCATTTAACAGCTTTTGAATGAGCCTTTTCACAACCAAATAAAACTAACAAAAGCTGGCAGAATCGAGATTTACTTGACATAGGAAAGGAATAAAAGAAACAATGCAATTTTCTGAATATCTGTGGCCACAAAAAGCCCATATGTTATGCAGAAGAGTGACTCCAAATATAAAATGCACTTAAGATGTAATAATTCTTATCCTGTTGTTAAATCCATTGGGAATGTTCTCTGTATCTGACGTGCTTTTAAAGAGTTCCTTCTTTAAAGAGGCTTTTCAAATCCTTCTTAAACTTCTTACCTAATAGCTGACAAAGTTCCTGTAAGTGACTTATAAGTGAAATTTCTGAGTTGAAGACGGAAGTCTCCAGATGAGGGAGCTTGAGGCTCATCTTGTCAGCCCTCGGATCTCAGATGCCACCAGCCCCTCCATTGTACCCAATTAGAGCACAGTATGTAATGTAACCAGCACAGCAGGATTGTTCTCCTCTCTTCTCCTTCTCTGCGTGAGACCTGAATCATTACTAGACTTTTCCCACTCCCCGTCTGATCTTTGTCATGTTTTTTTTCTTTTCTTTTACCTCTGAATAAAGTGCTACTTTGCCCACAGATTTTTCTTCTTTAATTACAAAAGTAAAGCTCTGATTCTACTCTTTTTGTTGTATTTAACTAAATGATTAATCAAGTATCACTCATGTCTGAAGTTCTACTATGTTATTGAAAGCCTTGATCTGAAGCTGTAATTATTTTTTCATTATTAAATAACAGGGGAATTCAATGATAATGGAAAAAGCCTTTTGATAATCTTTGAACATATTAGAGTAGAATCTGGTCTGATGAAGGTAGAGTTGCACTGACTCCAGTGTTTCAAGTGTTCTTGATTTCTTCTTTGTGGAAGAAGGGGATGATAAGCGATCGCTCAGTGTCTCTTCTGTGTCTGAAGGATGGACAGGATGAAACACTAAGGTTTCAGCTATCATCAAACTCCTGACATGGATTACTTTAAATAGCCAAGCCCTGAAGGATGTTCAAAAGGCTGAACCCCTCGTCCCCTGTCAGGAATCACCCATGAGGAGCACTTTTGCACATTCAGCCTTTGTATTGAACATATATCAAAAAGTTGAGTGGGGATAAAGCAGCAATGATATCTTTTTTGTCATATTTAATTGGACACTCAAGCAACTTTAAAAAAGAAAGATTTAGGATTTGCTGTTCTGCTCCAGCCTCTTCTACACACTGTACTCTTCAGTTGTAGTTCTGTCACCTGGAGCGATGCACAAGACCCGTTATTGAAAGTGATTTGATTTGATCTGAATTTGATAGGGATGGGACGATACACTTAAACTCACGATACGCTGCACCTCGATATGCCCGGGTCACGATACGATACTTCACGATACAATATCAAAAAAGTAAAAAAGAAAAAATATTACTGTGTAATTACAACTTTTGTTTTTGTTTGAGTTGCACACAGGAAAACACAAGGCCTAACAGGCCAAACACAAACAATAACACTCTCTCTAACCCTAGAGAGGTTAGAGAGAGTGTATGCTAACGAGCGGTAGGCTCGTTTTCACAGCCTTCATCTTTTTTAATGAGAAAGCCAAAATACTGTCAGACAGTTGACTTGTATCCAGGCGGAGCGTCCTCAGTTTCGACCGCATTTGACTCCATCATTAGGCTTTTTGGAGGCAAGGTCGTTGGTGCTAATGTTTGTTTTCGTCACTTCTGGTCACATGCGCTATTACCGGACGTGACGTCTTTATTTCGAGATCCATTTTTTTCAAACTCGATGCGTTTCGTCACATACTGTATTGCGATATATTGCCAAACGATATTTCATCCCATCCCTAGAATTTGATTCATCTACTGCACCATAAAAATCTTTTATATTATAAGCAAGGGATCCTTTATTTCAGATAGAAGTGGGCAATGTTGGTCCCCATTTTCAGCTGAAATAACATTGATGGTGTAAGTTTAGATGTTACTACAGAGCTAGAGAAAATTTGCAGAGTTAAAAGCTAATATCTAACTTTTGGACATCGAGATCACTGATTTTTAAAGCCTTACAAAGTGGTCCCACAGATAGATTATTTGAACACTCTCTGAAAGCCTTTAAGACCTTGCCATTACTGGATTGGACACATTTTTGCTTTCAAAACGGCCTTAATTCTTTCAACAAGCTGCTGGAATTAAATTCCTCAGAGATTTGGTTTCATATTGACATGATAATATCACACAGTTGCTGAAAATTTGCCAGCTGCAAATCAATTATGCAAATCTCCGAGAGATTAGCCCAGCTGCTCACAGCTTCAGCGGGCATTTTATCAGATCTGGACAACATTTCTTTATTAAATGAAAAACAAATAACAACAATGACAGCATTGATATTGATTAAAATGATAATAACGCTCCACATGTTTTGTCATGACTCGGCAGTGCCTTATGTTTTGTATTTTACACTGTTGCAATAGTACTTGCCGACTTCATTATCTGATTGGCCTGTAATCTAAGTGACAGCCACCTGTCAGATATGGTTTTGACAGGTTCTGCCAATTCCAAAACACTTTCAATGGGCTCTTTCCAGATGGACTTGTGAACTATATTGGATGGTCCCCCTGGTGTGTCAGGTAAGAAAGTCAGTGGGCTAAAGGAGAAGTGGATAGCAAGTAAGAGAGGCAGTCAACAGCAGAATTGATTTTTGTTAAGACAGCAGTCAACAGACATTATGGGAGTACCATGCTGTTAAATCCATAAGATGTTTGTTTTTTTAAGTTAGAGCTATTTGCATTGTGATGAGAGAAATGATGAAGGATGCACTTTGGTCAGAAGAGTCAAACAGTGATGGGCTGATGTTAGGTCCACAGAGGCCATTTGTTACTTATGCCTAAGTCACAAATTCCCGTTTCTCATGGCGATTGTGCACGACTGTACACGATTGAGGAGGCTGGTGTGATCTCTATGATACGGGATGAAATGACTGTCTCACCCCTGGACAAACCCCGTAAATACACGGTAGTAGCGCTTCTACAGTGCTTCAGGGGCGTTCGTCCCGCTCCAGTTAGGTTAATACAACGATATGATGAGGATTCCATGATTATCCATCCCGCTGACACAACGTCAGCCCTGCTCGAGCACAGTTCGCGTCACGTAAGCCCCGACTGAGCCCCGTCGCTTGCGCCGTCTTGAACGGGAAACAGTCGGGGCACAAACGGATACATCCTTGTCAGTCGTCCTCATAAAGCTTTCAGGATTGAGCCACGATCAGCCCGACTGAGCTCCGTACATGCCACGCTAATACTGTTCGCAGTAGGTCTGCATTAAACTTCCACCCCGCTATACTGAAAGCGGCGATTCTCCACGACAGTTTTGAACAGTTCTAAACTGTTGGGACCCTTCCACGTTCCCCGCCGTTCATCCACGGCTATACAAGGCTGATCCGGACCAAGTAGTGCATGCACCACGACCACAGCACATTTCATCAGGATTATGACAATCGTGCACAATCGCCATGAGAAACGGGAATGTGTGACTGGGGCTTTACAACCTTGTGGGTGATCCACAAAACTTTTTTCTGTTGCTGTGCTGACAGGAGTTGAGCAGCTACCAGGATATGAGAGATGACTGAAAAGGATCCCAATGCTTTAAAAATGCACACCATAATAAAGACTGATAGCATATCCATCTTTTAAGTAATGCTCCTAGAACATAAGCACTTAACATTACATCTTAAGTTCTTGAATAATTTAAAGCATGTTTAATGTGGTATCTGCAGCTTTGGTCTCATGTTTCATGTACAAAGTAGTGCATTTTATTGGTAGTACTTGCATATTTAAGCCTTTGGGAGTCACTGACAGTGTTGGAAATAGTTGGTCAGATTCTTATGGAGTCACATCATGTAGTTCAAGTTGAATTTCACAAAGTAGTAGCCGGCATGACTCTTGCTTGTATGCATGCTCTTGCTTACATTGTCTGCAGTAGGGATTGTGTTGATTTAATAAAAGAATGGCTTTAATAGTCATGTTTAAGATTTGACAACATGGCGTCTTGTCCCTCAGGTCAATACAAAAGTTTTGTGCTTTTACTGAGCCCATATTGTTACTTTTCAGTCAAAGTGAGAAGCTGACAATGGTATTGTCATGTTTTTATGTTTAATGTTTTGGTAGCTCAACGTGTAGCTTCCATTAGAGGATCTGCATTGTACCCCCTAGATTCATATTCATCAGCTGGTGATGCTAGGCAGGTGCAAGAGCTATTTCACCACATCATTGTCATCTGGTGGTAAAATGGAAATAGCACATTTTGAGAGTGCTGCAATTATTAGAGAGAATGTGTCCCTATGTATGACTGTGTTTTATAACAGAGAAATATGACAATGAAGAGGCTAAAGGTCACCATAAGGACGTGTAAAAGCCGGAGAAAAACATTCATAATTGGCGAGTGGGTTCCTAGGTAAGCCGCTGTTTTGATCTGCTTTACATGCCCACAGAGTCAGGAGTGGCTTCGGTGTCTGCAGCACCAACCTCCATGTCCTTTAAGAGCTGTCTTTAAT
The DNA here is from genome assembly GCA_036419115.1 of Scarus forsteni. Lineage (NCBI taxonomy): Eukaryota > Metazoa > Chordata > Actinopteri > Labriformes > Labridae > Scarus > Scarus forsteni. The sequence continues at coordinate 8,180,763 of JAZDUH010000040.1, read as the reverse complement.
AAGGCAGCAGTAATGAGTAGGTGTGACAATGTGCTGACAGCAGCTCACCAACAACGCCCTCCTGCTGCTCAGACAAAGCTGCCCACTGCTGTTTTTCTTTTTTTTCTTCTTTTTTCCTTCCAACACCTTGTGGTAACACTGAGGGTACATACAGTGTTACAGTGTGTGATACAGTTGTGAAGTGTGGTGGAAGATTGTGGTTTTACTGCTTATTTTTTTCCTGCAAACAGCACCAAACAGTTACCAGATAAGAGCAGAAACGTCAATGCTCAGGTGCACTTCGGGGCCTTCATTTATAATTGGAACTAAGCACCTAACCTGCAAAGATCTGACTATGAAGAGATAACATGAACAAATAAAGGTCTGAAATAGGATAATTCTCTTGTTTCATAGTGTACACTGTTATAGATATAGATATTAATGACCAGTGTCACAATAACATAATTTCAAAGTTCAACTCAGCACGTGTCTACACCTTTAATTCCCTCTGGAAATAGCTCCCACCCACATCCCCAGAGTGTATTTTGAATGTAAAATGTAGACAGAGGTGTTATTGTGATAAGAGGTATGAAGTGCACTTAATAAATTCAAATATCAGCAATTGTTTTTGTCTGTTTACTTCAGAAAAAGTGTCTACTAGCACTTTATACCAGGCATATTGATTTGGATAAGTCAAGGTAAAGTATTTTTCCATTGCAGGGGTTTTGAGAGGCTGAACTCTGCAATGGTTTAAACTCTCTTTTTCTGGTTGTTATATATAATATGTTGAAACAGAGTCATCAAATTTTTCCAAACAAAACACAAGTCCGACAGCACTGTTTGGATTCACACTGTTTTTAGTAAGAACTGTGAACTACTTGCCACAGTCGTGTGTAGGAGCAGTTTTTTTTTCTTTTAAATTGAAGATCAAAGTGCTTGATGTTAAAGGTCCTATGACTCTTCTCTTCACAGCGAAATGCACTATGCCTCTCTAAAGAAAATTACCCATGAAGCGCTCTGTTTTACTTCCTGGGGAGTATGTCATAGCTATATAGAGTCCACCTAAATGTGCATTTGTTTGCTTGTCACAGGCAGATACTAAGACTGTTCTGGGGGTCCCCCTTTGACCTCATCCTCCCTCTCTCATCAGACATCTTTTCGGCAGCTAGTCAAAACACAGCCCATAATCATAGCCTCTTGTAGCCTCCCTTCACCCTTAAATCCAAGCAACAGAGACAAAGTATTCAATTTTTCATTCTACTTGACTCAAATCATTGATTCATAGACACCCCAGACATGATGCAAACAGTCAAACACAACAGGACATGGGACCTTTAACTATTCTTTATGTATTATTTGTGATGAAAACTTTCTCTCAATAAGTGACACCATCCAACATATCATGGCAGCATTGTTTGTATGTTATATTTACTGACCCTGCTTAATACAGTATGTTAAATAGCATATTTGTTTCACTTCCAGCTGCCCTATCTTTACCTCTGATTAAGGGTGTCCAAACTATGGGGACCAACTGTAGGCCACAGACTATTATTAATTGTCCCTCAGCAATTTCAAAAAGGAAAAAATCAGTTTGGCTCAGATTAGAACAACAAGGTTTTACCTGATTGCTATAGGGAGGGGCCAATTATGTCAGCAAACTGCATAAAACGACCTCATATGCTCTACCTGCATTATCTTAAGATCCAATGTACAAAAAATAAAAATGTGATCTTCAAGAACAGGAAATTTTTCAAAATTACCAGCTACATGCAGTTTTCAGTTTTGTATTTGAATGTGATAATCATTATAATTGATGTTTGGTACTTTTATTATCTATAATCAGAGACTTTTGTGGTCAAACTTGCAAAACATCCTATTAATATAATCTTTTCCATTTTTCTTTCTTACAAAGTGTACAAAGTTGCTAATATTTCATTGATAAAATTCTGTACTGATAAAAACTAAAGAATGCATTTTAATTTCTTCTTTCATCGAATCAGAATAAAAACTCTCCCCATGGGTCATTTTAGAGTGGAGAAAGTGATTGGCCATGACTGTCATGATCCCTAACATTAATATGAAGGTGTTATTTCCTTTCCAAAAGAGCACTTAGCAAACCGCCAACACAGGAGGCCACACATGACTGCCATCTGTTCCTGACTTCTGGGTTTATGAACATGGACCTCAATCTCTGCTAACTACAGTATGTCCTTCAGCAGGGCCAGAGTTCAGTCCCGCTTCATTTATGAAGCACATTCTGTTTTAATAACTGTGTTTATCAGAGTGTTTTACATTCTTCAAATACAGTGGTTACACAAAGCAAGCTAATAATAATACTTAAATAGGCTTAAAAGCAGATTAAAAGAAGTTGATGACTAATTGTACAAGAACACTCTACTCTTATTGAGAGATAAAAACCAATAACCACTCCTGCCTGGATGGGATGGGTATTAGTTGAGGTACAGCTATGGTGCAGCTGATTTTTTTTTTTTACATTGGTGTGCATATCAATAAGTTCATTCTCGCTAACTGTTTTCAAGAGCTTTGGTCTCATGTAATATCCAGTTTTACTCCAAGAGAATGTAGAGAATGAAAGACTTGTTTATTTTACTCCCAGACAAAATAGACATCAAGTAATTTATAGAGAGCTATGAACCGTGTTTTAGCAGATATGTTGTCCAAACTGAAGATACTTCTGACATTGTTAACCAAGTTAACAGAGAATAGTCGAGCCAACAAGTGGAAAACTGCCACATCTCATATGTTAACAGATTTTGTAAAAACATCCCTTACTACATTTACAGATTTGGGGTACCGTCCAATCTAATAAACTCATGGGAACTTTTTGACTTACAATCAGAAAAGCGTAAAACTGCCCCATCTCACTATTTTAAAGAATCCTTAAAGGAGACATATCATGCTGGTGCATGATTTAATACTTACATATAATATAATAAATTTGAAAACAAGACCTTACACCCCCTTAATTTTCAAAAAATGAGATATTGTATTTTTTCTGATATCCTAGAACGAGATTTGGTGCCTCTGAAAACAGGTCATTGCGAGATGTCCGCGAGATTTCAAACGTCGTGATGACACGAGGTACCTTTCTTTTTATTGGAGTAATCTGATAAAACACTTCCTCCTCTGTGATGTCTGTCAGCCACAAACCCTCACCGAGGAACACATCCACCAGCAGGGGTATAAAACTCCCTCGTTCACTCTCCCTCATTACCAGCTCTGGCCTGTAGGGGGACTCAATAAGCAGTCGCTGCTTTGAGCCTGCCGGAAAATGCAGTAGAAGAAGAAGGACAGGCTGGCTCTACCCCCGATAGAACTGACCAATCAGAGCACAAAGGGCTGTGACGTTGCGAAGTAACTTTAGGTCATCCTTGAGACCAAGCGTTTCAACGAGAGCTTGATAATGGCCTAAAATGAGGATTTTGAGAAGGCTATTGTGGGGCAATGAAGGAACTAAATGACTTGTACTGAGGGCAGAAATGCTTTACAGGCATCCTAGTCTGACATAGTGAAAAGGAGAAACAAGCATGATATGTCCCCTTTAAAAAAAATCCCAAGTCTGCCACCAAAGTCAAACCACTTCTTTCTTGGGCAATGACTTACATTCTCTAAAATTTTGATTAAATTCTGTCTAAAACTTTTTTCAGTAATCTGGTTTACAATCTGACAAACGTACCAACCAACAAATGCTGGCAAAACATAATCTCCATTATGGAAATAATAATGAACAACAAGAAATTTTGTTTGGGTGTGTAACGTGTTTCAGCCTCCTTCTCTACTCCAAGACCTTTTGTTTGTCAAACTTTTCCCACTCCCATGTGAAAAAGCAACCAAACTGATTCAATGATTTCCACACACTCTGTTGCCTGATCCACCTCAGCTCTGTTTGAGCTCCTGCAATTTTACAGCCCCTTAAAAGTCTTGTACAAACTTGAAAAAGAATAATTTCACCTCTCTAAAACATGGTTACCAGCAGCTCATCTTCAGGCAGTTTTTCAGTATGCAAACAAAAAATGTAGAGTTAAAGAGAGACAATACGCAACTGTGTCTCTGCTTGTAGGTGTGTTTGGTAAAAAATCCAACAAAGGTGGAATACTAATGACAGCATGATGTAAAATTATGTGGATGTGCCAGCCTGGAGGAGTGCTGTGAGAATGTATGTACAATCGGTGCAATAAAATTGTGAGGCAATAGGTCACTCTCAGCCTGAGGAATAATGCTCCATTATCACTTTTGAATTTAAAATGTTAGTATCATCATAAGTGTTTTCTTTGAGCCATCATACAAATGGCAATTTTGAGTCTGATTTTTCAAGTAGGAGCAAATGTGGAACAAAAATCAATTCATTTAGTTCAAACCTGCTCATGCTTTTGGTATCCACAGAAGAATGATGTGACATTACGTGATGTTTTTGTAAAAGCAGCCCAAAAGAAGTGCATTCATTTTAGATTTCCAATTTTTCATTCAATTGGAACATTTGACCTTTATGTGGCTGCAAGCAGCATAAAAAAGAACAGGTATTGATTAAGTTTGCAATGACAATGTCTACCATAAATCTCTTGTTTGTGCTTGTCAATCTATCACTGTCCTCTTCTCATGATTACTGTGATGTAAGCCAGCTGCAGGGCATCTCTTCTGTTCCAGGTTTTTGCGTGTGTATGTGCGTGAAAGTGTGTGTTTGTGTGTTTGCTGTCACCACTCAGAGGAATGCTATGAAACTGAACATTGTTGTTGATTTATCTTTTGAAGTTATTGAATTTTGTAAGTGTTACAGTTCTGTTTGAAGGTGTAGTCTGCGTCTGATTTCTGTACCTGTTAATGTACAGAAATGTATACATTTAATCAAGAGTTCTATTTCTGAAGTGTGGTGCCACTGACAATAGGATATTATTTTAGAATGTTTATTATTTCTACATAAGCTTAGTCTGGTCAACCAAACTTATTTGGAGTTTTACATTTGGCTTAATGGGCCCTCTTGTACACCCAGTGTTTTGGTGTATTTCCTGTTTTCAACCTTCAAACTAAGTGCTGACATTACATCTGACAATGAGGTTAAGTGTTTGCTTGTGGTTACTTTTTCTTTGCCTGTTTGTTTGCAAGATAACTCAAAATGTTGAAGGCAGACTGGAAACACTGCTATTTGCACAAGAAAGACATGATTAGAGTGGAGTGTTGAACAGAAACCGCATTTGGATCCAGGAATTTTTTTAAAAGTATTAATCTCCTAGCAAACTTATATTTAATCTATACTTCAATGTTGATTGGGGGTTCGTGTGTATTCAGCTGGGTGGCCATTGACTGTAAATAACTTGATGGATGTTTGAGGTCTCTGCACATTTCTACTCTAAATAAAAATATATGCTTGTTAGCACTCAGAGAAATTCTTGTCCAGAAAGGACTGGTCATGTCCAAAGCATACCTGTCAAGTCTCCCGTTTTGGTCGGGAAACTACCGTATTTTATCCCTCTTTCCTGCCGTCCTCCCGTATTAATATTTTCCCGTAATTCTCCCGTATTGAAAAAAAAAACAAAAACATTCCTCTGCCTCTGCTCCTAACTGGACACTGTCACTCGTCTCGCGAGAAATGCCACCTGCAGTAGCCTGCATGTTTGTTTTCCTCCTCTTTTACTACCAAAGAGGCTGAATGAGAAGATGGCTCACTACGTCTATCTTTCTTAACACTGGGGTGCATCGGTTCTATAGCGGATTTAGCGGATTTATAGCCGAGTGAGCATCTGTTCAACATGCGATCTTTGGGGTGAAGACGGGGCCGCTCGCGTGTACACACGGAGAGAGCTGAGGTGATCGTCCTGAGGAGTTACGAGGAAACAAACGCTAATATGAATGATGGCACGAAAGATACGGTTCTTAAGCCGGCTGCCACAGTGTGGGAATATTTTGGTTTTAAACAGGATGAATAAGGTGTGAGCTCATGAACACAGCTGATATGTCGCATTTGTTTAAAAGTAGTGGCGACGAAGAAGGGGAGAGGTGCAGCAGAGCCTTCGTCCTGACAGTCAACACTTACTGAGGCATTTGGTCGGCAAAGTAAACATAGATAAAAGCCCAAAATGATGCGCTCACAGACAGTGTCGTTCGCTACATTGCAAAAGACATGCAGCCCTTCAACACGGTTAAAAAGCCAGCAAGGTTACAAACATTTGACAGATACGAATTGGCTGGGAGAAAGTACATGTCACAAACAATTCCTGAACTGTACAAACTCCATTTCATTTAGGCCATAGTTTTTATTGTTGTGTGAGTTTTGTTTTTTCTTTACAGAGACAGGGTCTATTTTTTATTGTTCTTGACTAGTGTAATTATTTTTATTTAGGCTACATGCAATTTTCCTAAAAGAGAGTCCATTTCATTTTCATTGTTTTTTTCTTTTTTTTTGTTTGTTAAAGGACCTCTTTCACAATACATGTAATTTTGCCCACAGCCCAATTTTTTGTTTATTGTGTGGTATTTGTAGTACACCCAGAGACTCCCAAGAATATACCTTTAGAAAATCCAAAAGTCATCCAGGGCCTGTACTATGACCTATTTTATGATCATTGCCATAGGTGTGAGCCAGGGTGCACACTTTACCCCAAAACTTACTCAAACACAAATAATAAATCATCAAATTGGGTCAAATCACCTTCACTGAAGTCTGGTGCATCTTTTGAAATCAAATGTAAAGCTAAGTATTACAATTGAAAGAAGTTATTGAATTTTAACTGGGAAAAAAATAGTTTTTTTATGATTTTTTCAACAAATTCAATTCTTTAGAGATGTGTCTGACCAACTTACAGTTGCTGTACAACTAAAATACTTACAAATTATTTGGCCACATATATATTCTCAAAGTGGGAAAAAAATCATCAAATTCTGAGACCGGTAAAGTTGTTCAATTAACAGGTTGGGTTACTGTGGAAGAATCAGGATACTGTTCCATGTCTTGTATTATATCAAGGGTAATGTTTTATTTCATGCAATTTGCAGCAAATGGATGTTAACTTCAATTTAGTATTGTGCATTCAATTGAATTATATTTTTTTCATATATTCTATATATGAAGTATATATATTATATATATTCTACATGAAGTATCCAAACATGAGACATCACCCAAACTGAAGTTTGAAACCTTGTCAGATTCTGACTGCCATGCATGGACTGGCTGGACATTGGTGCAATTTCAGAACATGTATGACATGTGTGAATCTGATCTTGTTTCAGGTTCAAGTGATAGTTCCAGAGCAATAGATTTGCTTCTTTACTTTTTGGCAAAACTGAAAACAAACCTTTCATGGGATCAAATGACCATGCTTACTAATCTTTCCCAAGCTACACTGTCAAGATATTTTCATACAATTGCAGATATTTTGAACACAATAGTTGTTCCCAAATACCTTGGCACAAATCATATTTCACGCCATGATGCCATAACTCACAACACTGTCTTTACTAAAGCTTTTTATGGTGACCAGGTCACTCTTATCTTAGATGGTACATATATCTACCTCAACAATTGCAGTGATCATCAGTTTCAAAGGGCATCTTACGGAGGACAGAAAAAACGAAATTACCTAAAATTCATGTCAGTTGTACTGCCTGATCGATATGTTTGAGACACTATTGGCCCCTACCATGGTAACGTAAATGATGCAACAATAACTCGGCTCATCATGGAAAAATTGAAATATTGAAATCTTGGTTAGAAGCAAATGACAATATGATTGTAGATCGCGGTTTCAGGGATGCCTTAGATCTTCTTGCTAAGTTGGGGTATGATGCTAGAATGCCGCTATTTTACCGAACTGGTAAATCCCAATTGGATTCCTCAACAGCCAATAGTGATCGTTGTACCAAAACAAGATGGATAGTAGAGTCCTACCACGTTTAAAGAAGTGGATGTTGTTTAAGGAACAACTTACCTCAAATTATTTCGTTGAGGTCATTGGCATATTAGTGCGCATAGTAACTGCATGTCTCAATGCCTTCAGAGGACCAATATATGTTTCAGATCCAGATCGAGAGGAACGAGATACTAAGATGGCTCAGCGTATGCTTTCACTTTTAAAAAAAGACAATGTTTTGGCAAAACGAGTCGCAGAAGACCCAAATATGTCACGTAGAGCTCGTAGTGAATGGCAGAAGCTTGAAGCATCTGATATCTCGTTCCCTCATGTGGATCTGGAATACCTTGAGACCATAACATGCGGTACATACCAAATCAAACAGTCCCCTGGCTACATTGCTGAGCATCAAAAAAATGATGGTGACTATGAGATTTGGGTTTACCAGCATGATGCCGATCTCATTAGGGGACAGATGCGTTCTTGTCACAGATCTCAAATAAAACACAATGTTTGGATTCAATTTGACAAGAATGCGTCAGATGATCCTGTGAAGGCATATTATTGTCTCTGTCCTGCTGGAAAGAGAACCTCTGGAATGTGTGCACATGTTGCATCTGTAATCTATTATTTGGGATATTATAAACATTTTCAAAATCAGAAACCCCTCCAACCATACACAAGCAAATTCAAAGACTCCATTCTATGAAATAACCAGCCAATCATACATCTTATGGATTTCTCAGATCCCCTTTCCCTCACTATAGTTCCAGTCTACAAATTAAAATTGTCCAAGCCGTTGCTATGCAAAAAGACACGAAGGCCATAAAACAGATTACATGTATATATAAGTACTAGAAAGAGAAATTGACAGAAGTAATGTTTATGTATTGCTGTCATTGTAGATATATACAATCTGATTACAACAATCCAAAACTGCATCGGTTTTTACTTGTATCAATGGCTCATTATTATCTCATCACAAAGGCATAATATACAGGCCCTTTGTGGCTGTTCAATATTAAAATGAATAACATTTCATGTGAAATGTTTGTTTTGAATCTAGCATTCAAATTCTAAAAGAAATCATACTTAAAGGATGAATTCTGGACAAATCTTTAAAGGTTCCCTGATATACAAGACATGGAACAGTATCCTGATTCTTCCACAGTAACCCAACCTGTTAATTGAACAACTTTACCGGTCTCAGAATTTGATGATTTTTTTCCCACTTTGAGAATATATATGTAGCCAAATAATGTGTAAGTATTGTAGTTGTACAGCAACTGTAAGTTGGTCAGACACATCTCTAAAGAATTGAATTTGTTGAAAAAATCATAAAAAAAACTATTTTTTTCCCAGTTAAAATTCAATAACTTCTTTCAATTGTAATACTTAGCTTTACATTTGATTTCAAAAGATGCACCAGACTTCAGTGAAGGTGATTTGACCCAATTTGATGATTTATTAATTGTGTTTGAGTAAGTTTTGGGGTAAAGTGTGCACCCTGGCTCACACCTATGGCAATGATCATAAAATAGGTCATAGTACAGGCCCCGGATGACTTTTGGATTTTCTCAAGGTATATTCTTGGGAGTCTCTGGGTGTACTACAAATACCACATAATAAACAAAAAATTGGGCTGTGTGCAAAATTACATGTATTGTGAAAGAGGTCCTTTGCATAGAGGCTTCGACTATTGAAGTGTATGATTGAAAATCCATTCAGACTGAGTTCATTAAACTGATTTTCTGTGTAGTATTTGGATTTCAGAATTCCAATCTTTGTAAAAATTTACATCTTGATCAATGTCTTTCTCAAAGCTAAATGATAGGGATGTAACGATATGAAAATTTTGTGTCACGGTTATTGTGACCAAAATTAGCACGGTTATCATTATTATCATGGTATTGTTGCAGTGTGCTCAAAATGTTCAAAAAGTACTTTTACACACAATTTAATCATTTAATCCCTTCAATATTATTATCATAATGGTTCTTTTTTGTCTTTTTTATCAATAATGTGTCAAGAAATGCCCTTTGAGTACATTTTTATCCTTCTTTCATGAGAAATAAAAATAAAGAATCCTGGAAAGTATTTGTCATTATTGTGTTATTAACGGTGTGATTACAAGAAAAGAAAACAACTGATATGAACTTTAAACAGGATTCTCTTTACAAACTGTTGGAAATGAACATGTTCAAAGTTTTGAGATGACAAAAAATGAGTTTAAACTATTTTATATACACTCACACATTTTTGTTTGCCTGCAGCATTAGTGTCCATGATACAGCTCCTTATATTAGACCATGTCCAGGACTTTTTTTTTAAATGACGATAGTCCCTGAAGGAATTAACCCCCTTCATGATTCTCCTCTGGTCTCCCCTCTCCTCGGTAGAGCTCCTCGGTATTTGCTCCTCTAAATATTTCCAAATAATGATTGATGAAATCCATAAAACACGAACTTTGACGAAAAAAGACGATCTATGTCAAAATATGACGAATACATGGCCAAACAAAGGCAGGAACACAGTCCAGAATGATACTAATTCTGTTATTTATAAGATTTATACATTTTTGGATAGAATTACTGAGAAGCTACCTGTTATTCTCTCAGGTATGGCTCACTGTATCCTCCCCCTCTCTCTCTCTCTCTCTCTCTCTCTCTGTCTCTCCCTGCGGATCCGTCAGTTAATTTACTCGAAGAGTTCTGCTGTTGAAATCACGCACGTCTTTTTCTTTCACTGCAGCTTCGTGTTAAGACAGGGAGACTGTCTTCTATCACTTTCCCCTCAGCATCCTTGTAAAAATCCAAAATTCAACCAGACTTCAGAGTCCGTTTCGAGAAAACTCTGCTGTGGCTCGAATTTCGCTCTCAGGCTCAGAGGCCAAACAATGCAAACTGCACATGCTCACAC